>JAPMOR010025510.1:73644-92219 GCA_026543865.1 Argiope aurantia
TTTTCAAAACAATTCGTACCATGTCTTGTAAGAAATTAATGACTATTTCTAAGATACTGAAACGTTGTTCACCTTCTGGAAATGATGAGATGAATTATCTTTAAAGAAAATTATTCCTTGGATCTCACAGAAATGTATAAAGTATAAAATTATTCGATACATTTAGTAATTTGTATAATTTGTAAATATCCAACGAATGATTAAAGTTATTCATGACACATTTCCAGAATATGTTGAGTGCATTGCTTTTATCTATATTCCGATTACATCGAGTATCTGAATCAAGACTGAATAACTTTGTTCTCAGTTCTGCTTTTCAAAATGACATATTAAAATGTAAATGTATTAATTTACGTCCTTTTACGTCCATGTATTAATTACGTCCGTAATTTACGTCCTTTGGCAAATGACTGTTCGTAATTCATTAATGAAGGTTTTATTGTCTAAATATACCTTATATATATATATGAAGGAACGCAATCAGGATTTCAATAGCTTTCTGGAGATCACAAAACATGGCGAACTATTCGCGAACTTTCCAGAACAAGTACTCATGTTCCTTTCAAAAACAATCGAATCTGGTCTGAAAATTCCAGTCATTCATTTCACATCCTCAATCACAGATGCCGATCGTCCTGATTGGCTCAGTGAACAAAGGTAGGTTACGAAGAAAAGAAAAAATTTCCAAAGAAATAGTGTCCCACAATTAACACAATATTTGAATATTCATGCAGTAAAATGTTGGCAACCCTATTAAAAAAACATTTGGCAGCTGATAGTTTAGGGTTAGTAAAACTGGAGCGTTACACGATAGAACAACGCGTTAACACAAGATTTGAATTAAATAAAGAAAACACAATTTTTTTTCTTATAAATTTTTATATTTTTACTGAATCGTAAAATGCACAAGATAGGTTTATGTATAGAATAACACATAGAGCAAATGGCCCCCAAGGCTTTGTTGACAAATACGCACACTTTTGTCGAAATTTTCCATGACCCTTTTGCATAAATGTGGCTGAATTTCATTAATTCAGCTTTGAATGTATTCCTTCAATCCACGCGTGTCTGTAGGCTTGTTAGCATATATTTTTGACTTCTAATAACCCAATAAGAAGAAACACATTGGTGTTAAATCACACAATCTAGGGGCCAATTCTCAAATTTTCGAACTGTGGCTGTCAGATTTTCATTATTTTTGAAATATTGTTCAACAATGAAAACAAGTTGCTCTATCGTGTAACGCTACATTTTTACTAAGTGATAAGAAATAAGTGTTCCCTCTCAGAAACGGTATTACTACAAACAACCAAAATTCCTGTCAAAATGTCCTCTTTTGTTAATGGACATCGTAAGGCGCAGACGCAACTCGAGTTTTCCCAGTAGAATACGTCACGCAGAGGGTATCGCATAGTTCCTCCAAGTCGTAAAACTTGGAGTTTGAACCTAACTTGCGGACTGATGGTCCCTCCACTATTTAAACCCTCGTTGTAATGATCTAATAGCGTGAGGAATGGTCCAACAGATTGGAATTCGTCGTCTCGAGGGGATCTCCTAACATCGTTAATCGTTTACGATGGAGAAATGTAACGTGATTTGCCAAATCAAAAGGACATTTCACGAATATTGTTGCTTGTTGAACATTCGCAACTCTATTTTCCTTTAGTTGTAAGACTTTGTGGAAACTTCGATCAAAATTATCCTTTTTTTTTTGTGTTTGGTTCAAAATGTTCCTAACATCTTAATAGCACGCCACTCTACCATCTCTAGTGCTCGTAAGACTGTGTTCATAATGTGTTTTGCAGTTAGGTGACAGTGTTCATGACAGCGAAAATAAACGTTAGATCTAGAACATCAAAGGGAATCAAATTACAAAGACATCAGAAAGATGTGACCAAAAGACAGAACAGAAGTTGTTTGTTCGATATTTTATAAATTTAGAAAATCATAGATGAAGCACCATGGAGTAAATTAAACCAAAGTTTGAACTTCGCCATTTAATGCAGAAATGTGATTCGGATGAAAACGACACAAGTTTATATTTAATTACGTTTGAACGTTTAGCCAAACAAGCTGCTATGCTAGAAATTATGTGGCTTACTCATTTACGACAATATAGAGAAGTTTTAAATATAAAACGTCAGAAGGAATCATATTACAAAGATATCTGAAAGATGTGACAAAAAGGCAGAACAAAAATTATAAATACTATATTTTATAAATTTAAAGAATTATAGATGGAGCACTATGTTATAAATTAAGCCAAAGTTAGAATTTTGTCATTTAAACTAAAAATTTAGTTTGGACGAAAATGAGATACGTTTGTATTTAATTACGTTTAAACATTTAGCTAAACAAGCTGATATATTTGAAAGATCAGGGATTACTCATTCATATCAACGTAGAAAAGTTTTAAATCTAGAATGTCAGAAGGAATCAAACTACGAAGAAAGCAGGAAGATGTATCAAAAAACAGAAAAAAAGCTATTAGTTCGATATTTTATAAATTTAAAGAATTATAAAAGAAGCACGATGGAGTAAATCAAGCCAAGAGGAAGTTAGAACTGCATGATTTAATTCAGAAATGTAGTTCGGATGAAAACGATAAAAGTTTATATTTAATTACGTTTGAACGTTAAGCTAAACAAGCTGAAATACCAGAAAGTACGTGGGTTACTCCTTCATGACAACGTAGAAAAATTTTAAACCTAGAACGTCTGAAGAATTACAAAGAAGATTCCAAAGATGTGATCAAAATACAGGAGCAAAGCTTCTATTAGTTCGATATTTTATAAATTCAGAGAATTATAAATGGAGAACGATGATGTAAATTAAGCCAAATTAGAATTTCAGCATTTAATGCAAACATTTAATTCGAATGAAAAAGATTTAAGTTTATATTTAATTAAGTTTGAACTTTTAGCCAAACAAGCTGATATATTAGAAATTATGTAGATTACTTATTTATGACGAAGAAGAAAAGTTTTAAATCTAGAACGTCAGATGATCAAAAATTTTAGCAAGCATGACAAAAAAGAGAGGAAGAAAGCTTTCATTAGTTCCTTTTTTTATAAATTTAGAAAATAATAAATGGATCATGATTGCTAAAACCCAACGCACGCAATTTTGCATCACGTATATCTATTTATGAAGAAAACTTTTACATTAAAAAAATTACAAGTTAAGAAAGTAATTTTTAATTAATTGAACGCGAAAGCGTATTAACAACACTTTTTTTTATTTCAGTAAACTAATAAACTAACTATATGGCTATTAAAATAGGGTTAGAATTTCATTTAAACTTTAAAGTTGCCTAAAAAAGCTAATCATTTTCCAATACTAAAATTTAGCTAAATTTAAATATTTTTATGGTCGCCGGATAAGAATAAAGCCAATTATGAAAGATACTTTAAAACATTTTTTTAAAACAAAAGATCGATTGAAATAGTTAAGGAAAATAGCATTATTAGTTTGTTTACGAACATATTAATTAAAAGTTATGTTAATATATAATAAAGTTTATTTTTATAAAAGACTTAAATCATGCTGTTCTCAATCCTGAATTTCACTAATTAAAAGATTAAATGCTTTAGAATTCAGAAACTTTATGGTTACTTGAAACATTTTTGTGCTTGTCCTTTATTAGAATGTCTTTCTATCGTCGTTAAAATTTTAGAGCTTTTTGACGAAATATGTTAAGATATAAAGGACTAAAAATGATAAAATGGCTTTTATTCTGTTTACAGCATTCAATGGTCTTTTTAAATAAATCCACAGTATCAAAGAAACTTTTTTCGGGTAAATTATTTGCAAAAATATTTCAAAAGCTTCTGCATAATATTTTGTTGCTCGGCAAGCTATAAATAATGTTTTGTTGGGAAGAATCTGATCCAATTTAAAAACTGGTTCTTCTCATTGAAATTTATTAGTTTCAAAATGTTTAAAGAATAATGCCAAGCTGTATCAAAAACATGAAAATTTAAAAGCTTCAGTTCTTTTAAGAAGTAGCAATATTTTTTAAAATTTCTCTTTTATTAATAAATAACCGTAGAGTGAGTCAATCGAATTTTGTGGCAACTTTGTTACAAACTAGAAGTTCTGTAAACTTTTACAAGAACGTCTGAACTCTTTCGCTGAAAAACATCAAAGCTGTAAGTACTTGATAGATTGTAGTTTCCAAACTTTAAATTATCTTCAGGATTTTTATAATCTTTATTTTTTAAGTAATTAAACTTTCTAAATATAACTGCATATTTTGTTCATCACTGGTGCATTGATTCGCGATGTATAATTAAATATATTAAAAATAACTCTAAATAAACTCTAATAAATAATAAATCTAATAACTCTAATAAATAATAAATGAAATGCATTAATAATAACTATTTTTGTATCATTTAATTATATTTCTATCAATCTGAAGGCGAGAAATTTAATTGAAAATATGAGTCTTAATATTACATTCCACATAAGTCCCCATTCCTAGCGATTCTTGTAATAACATTAAGATATTTTTTTATTCTAAAAATTATTATTTTGTTTTTTGAGCAATAAATATATCAGAAAAGAAATTTTCCATTATAATTTGAGCTATATATATAAAAAATTTATAAATAGCTATTCCAATCTTTTCATCAACCAAAGCATGCTGATTTTTTGATGCTTATAATTTATGAATCAAATTTCTAAATGAAAAAAATTCTTCCCTAGCAGCATTTTAGTGTTTTGAAGAGATATTTTAGTTTTTTGTACTTTAACAACAATTAGAATATTTAGAAACTCTGTCAATACAAAGACCCAGAATAATTATTTTACTAAATTAAGTTGGGCCGCGGTGGCCTGGTGGTAAGGTCTCGGCTTCGTAACCGGAGGGTTTCAGGTTCGAGACCCGATTCCACCGAAGAACCGTCGTGTAAAGGGGTCTGTTGCACGTTAAATCCGTCCTGACCAAACGTCCTCCCGCTGGTGTGGTGTGGTGTGGAAAGGGGGGTGCCTGCTCAGATGTCGTCCTCGTCATCTGACCGCGGTTCAAAATTACGAGGTCTGTCCCAAAATAGCCCAAGTGTTGCTTCAAACGGTACGTTAATATAACTAAAACCAAACCAAACTAAATGAAGTTAGGAAAGAAAAGGAAATAATTTCTTAAATAATGATATTGCCGCATTGAAAAGAGGCAGTCGGCTCTCCATGACCGAATGGTTATAGCACTGGTCTCTGAATCAAGAAATCGTAAGTTCGAATCCCGCTAGAGACAATGTGATTCGTAGTTTGTGTAAATATTTAATTCCTTGATTTTATGTTTTCCTTTATTTCATGTTCCAGGACATTTCTTTAGTTTACCAGACAAGTGTCTGAACTTTTCTTACTGTCTCCAAAATAATATTCTGGAACTTTTCCTGCTAGTATAAAAGCAGAAGATTTGTCAGTCACTGTGTTTTGGGTTCAGAGTTGAGTTAATAAATTGGTTTAGCTCTACTTCTTGTGTGTGTCATTGAGTTCCATACTAAAGTACCTACGTGACAATATCTTTTACCTATATTATATAATATATGAAATATACAAAAAAAAGTGTTCTGTTATGTATTTTAATAAATTGCCATGTCTCCCTACTGTTTGAATTTAGACGAACAAATTTTTGGAATTGTGCGTATTCATCAGTCCATCTGGCGTCTACATGTACATAAATACCATACTTCCAAAACATAACAAATTAAACTGATGAAATGGCAAATGAATATTTTATATAGACGAACATATGTTTGGATAATATCTATTCATCATTTCGTCTAACACCTGTATGTACATGAATGCCATACCTCCGAAACATGACAAACTAAATTGATGAAACCGTAAGTGATTTTTTTTTTACATTCATTCATAGGTCTGCATTAATTTTTTGGAAAAAAAGTAAATGTCACAATTTGTTTTTCCTTGTGCATTTGATTAAGACATATTAAAAATGTGATGAATTATATTAATAAAATTTGCTACGTTTCATCCGGCTCACTTTACAAATCTATGCCAAACTTTGAGTGGGATTTCTCATCAAAAGGATATATATTTCCTAAAATAAGCCTGAATTTTCTTCACCATGATAAGTCAAAAAATAAACCAAAGGGTGCAGTTTCCCCTATGCTTTCTCGCATATTCTGAAATTAAGGTGTTATACTTCCTCTCCTTCACTCCTTCGCCATGTAAAATGTTTCACTTCCAAAAAGGTCTAAACGCAATGACTGGTAAGTTTTTTTTATTTTCAAACTACCGCTCAAATTCTTTGTAAAATAGTTTAGAAAACCGAATATGCATTGTTGAGATGTTTTTATCTACCAATTAAAGCAAAATGTATACAAAACTGCAAATTAAAGCAAAATGTATACAAATACCAATTAAAGCAAAATGTATACAAATTTAGTGACACGAACATATATCGAATTTCATTTATTTAAATGACTGCATTATTGAGATATACATGCATACGAAAGGGCAGAGCCTTTACACCTTTAATAGATTTTATTCAAAATTTGACGATCCTAAACTCTATTGAATTACATTTATTCAAATTATCTGAATAATCTCATAAGTATAAAAAAATACCGATGGATAGACTGTCAACTCTTTATTTAAATTCATTCAAACTTTGACACATATCCGTGTATTAAACCCATGTACAAAATTTTATTTATCTAGCTCTGTCAGTTTTTTTGTTATCGTGATCACATGTACTCTGATAGTCAGACAGACAAACTTCTTTCGAATGGATTTCATTCGAACTATGATTTAATTTCAATGCATCATATTTATGCATTTCGTGTTTAGGCCGTATTTCAAATTTCATTTGTCTAGTACAAGGCAATTTTGAGTTATCTTACTCACAGAAAATAAACAGAGAGGCAGGCATAATTCCGAAATTGCGTTTTTCGGACTCGGAGAGATCTTATAAAATTTCGAAATTAAATTTTTTGACGATTACAATGCATTCCTTTTTTTTTATTCTTTACATACGAGATAGTAAAAAACATAAAACCACCAGCTCAACTAATAAAAGGAAGAAGACAAGTGTGCTTGTGTGTTTCTTGTAAATCTATCATATTTGTATAAAAATACACTTGGAAGATAGGAGTGTGCACTCCAGAATAATTTCTTAACTAACATATAATATCATTAAATTTTTCCCACGATAATTCTCAGGATATTACTGCACAAAATTAATTTTTATACCAATTAAATTTTTTTTAATTATCTTTTGCAATAAGAAAAATTTAGCGATCGTTCAAATTTTTCTTAATTTTGATTCATTACTAAAAATATTTCTGCACAATTTTCAAGAACAGTTTCATTGTTACAATGGTGTTCAAATCCTTTTCAATATTTCATCAAATATTTAACTTTTTAATTTCCTTCCATTCTCAGGTGAAATCTCAGGAATATTCTGCTAATTATTTCAATAGTTTATGTTAGGAATAAGTATAAGTGCTACTGCGCCCCAAAGATACTTACAGACATTACACACTTACAACTACTTACTTGACATTTTTCATAATCCTTTAAAGTTCTGTGGTATATATACTTACCACTTGCAAAATATTTTTTTATAGGGGCTCAAAAAAGTATTTTAAAATGATAAATAGGATAATTAGATAGGATGCGTAACATTCATTTGAGCTACCTTAAAGGCTCAGCAATACATTAAATCTATAGTTAAAAATCATTTAAATTCAGAAGAGGTAAGTATGCTTATAACTGCCGTTCATGGAGCGAGGTCGTTCATAAATTTCAGCGCTTGTCATTAAATTTTAACTCCCGGAAAGGTTTTCAAAAATGAAACATTATTGTGCTGTGTTCCTTATGTCTAATATATACTTATATTTAATTATCAGTATTTGTTAATGACTTTATTTGATTTAAATTCAAAATTCATTTAAAAAAATGAACAAAAACTGACGAAGCAATCGGAAGTTCTAAAATTCGGAGTTTTCCTGTTAATTATTTTATGCATATTTTGACCATTATTTATGTGTTCATTTTTTAATACTTTAATACTTTATTTCATAGCTCAAAACGTGATTAAAATGTTAATAATAAAGTTTCATCAGACTGCAACAGTTTTATTTTTATGCAATGCAGCAATCCGCCTAGCCATCCTTTCAAATGCAAAATGAATCTCAAACTTTAATGCAAGACATTACTGAATGTGAATTCTGAGAAATTTTATGACTTATAACTAGGAAAATTAAATAAAGTGGTTTTAAATTACCAAAAATTAAGTGATAAACATATTTACCAACGAACATTCAATAATATTTTTAACCTTAAAGCTCAGTGGTAATATGCTTACCACTTTTAATTTCCCCTAAAGGATCTCAGGTACGTATATTTACCACCCTTTATTTCATATATTAAACGACAAATCAAAACTTTGGATTTTCGATCATCCATTTTTCATGATATAATCCCCCCCCCCAATTTATTTTTCGATGCCCCGTATTTATACCCTAAAAAGGATTTTTTTAAAGATACCAGAATTTAGAAGAATTGCTAAGAATGACCCTGTTCTAAACTGACAGTCTTTGAATAACTGAAACGAAAATAAATTGAGTTTTGTTGAGAGCGAATCAAAATGAAGAAATTGAATGAATTGAGCTTTGCCGAGAATATTAAATCCCAAATATATTATTAACGAATATAAAAGCGCTGCATAACAAACACGGCGTGAATGTTGATGATCTGCAACATCAAAAAAAGCACCTATTTTTCACCAGCGGAATCGATCCTGCGAAAGTGAACATTCATTTCAATATCACTACTATTACAGTATAATCCTGCGATCCAACAATCCACAAGCAGTCTTCTCCAGGCAAATATTTTGAATCCTTTTTTTAGTTATCAAAACAGTAAATTGAATGCTTCTCTATGTCCATTTTATCTGAAAAAATACATTCATACAGCTGAGAAAAATACGCAGTTATTGTGTCACCCACACTTGGCTGCATTGTAAGGGAACGAAAAGTAGTTACTGGAGAAAGAAGAATTATTCTTTTGGCTGTCGTAATTACCTTCATAGTAATGCTTCATGTAGCTATATATTACCTTGTCAAAGAGGCTTTGTTCTTCCCAATGTAATCACTTCCTCTCATTTTTCTGATATCTGAGAGTTTTCTTGTTCTGGTAGAAATTCAGTAGTAGAAATTCATGAGACTCGTAGAACAATTGCTATGTAGCTGTAAAATTAATTATTTCACGTTCTTGAAACCGAATGTAAACTATATTTTAATAATAAATAGAGCATTATTAATGTTTAATCGTTAATCAATATTATGTAAATGTTTTAAAATAATTATCAGGGTTATTTGAATCATATTTTATTTGAAATTGACAAAAGCAGAATAATTTTATTTTTATTGTTGTTAGAGAAAGAGTTTATATAGCCGAATGACAACAACCAGATGTTTTGGAACTAAGAATATTAATACTGTGGTGTTCAAGTTGTGTATTCTAACTCATGCGTTCAAGTGAGTTTTTTTAATATCTAATAAATGTTTAATTTTGTCCTTTCTTAAGAAGAGATACTTTATGGATAATTTAATTAAATAACTGAATATAGTAAATATATGTTTACAAAACTTATACGGAGATGTTTTGAAACATTCACTAAAGACCGAATTTTTTCAAGTAAATAACATGGAAAAAAGTTTGCATTAAAGGTATGTTTCATTGATTTATTAGTATAATATACACTCATGTCCAAAATTAAGGTAACCAAAATGTTTTTCAAAGTAATTCTAAATGGCTACCAGTAAAATTTAAATAAATTATATTTTATACATTGTGAAAGACCGGTAACACTGTGGTGGGAAAAAATGTTGTTTAGCATTAGTTTTTGAGGAACTACTGAAATTAGACCGTTTTGGCATCTGGGATTTTTGCCTGCAATTTTGTGAATATTGCATTAAAACAAAAAAATTAAACCTGTTTCCAGTGAGAATGAGTTCTCATAATTGTTTAGAACATTCCTTGAGATGGAGAGCCATTGGCAGGCTTGAAGGTGGACAATCTCAAGCGGAGGTGAATCGATGGTTACAAGTGGCACCGAAAGTGGTATCCAAGTTGTGGAATCAATTCCAAACAAGTGGTACTGTAATCAGGAAGGCCGACGCAGAGCAACATCGCCTGCACAGGATCGCTATTTGGCATTAAGCTCACGACGGCATAGGCTGACAACGGCTCCTCAACTTGCTCGTGACCTTGCTGCTGCGTCTAGAATACGAATTTCCAGACAAACAGTATACAGGCGTCTAGCAGAGAGGGTTCTTTATTCCCGGTAAACAATTGAGTGCATCTCTTTGACTGCATCCGACAGAAAAGCCCAGTTGCTGTGGTGCCGAACACATCAGTCTTGGGCACAGCAAGAATGGGGGCGTGATCCTTTCAGTGGAGAGTCGAGATTTACCACACAGAGTGACACTCGTCGAATCTTCATCTGGAGAGAGCGAGGAGCTCGCTATCATCCCTCCTACGTAAAATAAATCGACAGATTTGGTGGCAGAGGAATCCTTGTCTGGAGTGGTATAATGTTGGGCAGTCGTACACCCCTGCACTTCTTCGATGCGGGTACTGTCAATGCACATCGCTATAGGGATGAGATCCTTGAAGCCTATGTGAGGTTGTTCCGGGGTGCTTTTTGGCCCAAACTTTATGTTTATGGAAGATAACGCGCGTCCACACAGAGCCCAGATCGTTAATGATTTTCTTGAGGAAGAGGATATTCGACGTATGGACTGGCCCTCGAGGTCTCTGGTTATCGTTCCTATAGAACATGTTTGGTATGGTCTTGGAAGAGCCATTGCACAGCGTAACCCCCCTCTGATACCCTCAAACAGTTAAAAGCCGCGCTTTTGGAAGAATGGGCTTTGTTGCCCTAAGCAATTATTGACACCCTCATAAACAGTATGAAAGCTCGTTGTGAAGCCTGTATAGCAGTGTACGGTGGTCACACTCCATATTAGACAGACTTTTCCCGAGATAAATACTTTATCTCTGCTTCATAATGTAACACTTTTTGATTTACCTTATTTCTTAATTCCCAATTAAACTCTTTTCCATGTTGTTATGTGTCTATTTTCTTTCTTCCATTGTAGTGTACCTCTGTGCCAAATTTCCTGGCAACACAGTGAATAGATTTTTCCTTTTTCACAGATTTTATGCTAGTGATCTTAATTTTGGACATCAGTGCATTTACAATATAATTCAATTTTATCCTACGAAGAATTTCGCACTTATTTAAAGTTAAAATACATTTAGAATATCGGTAAAATTCATCAAAATGTATTTAAAAAATGTCAGAATAGTTATAAAAATAATCGTCTGCTTTATAACTCCAATAATAAATTCCCATAATAATAATTATTATTCATCTGTTTAGAAGCTCAAAATAAATAAATAATTATTTCAATATACACGAGAATGTCTATTTTAGGTAAAGCAAAAAAGTTTGGTTTAAAATTATTAGCTTAAGAACTGGGCAAAGATGTTAGACTTTCACAGAATAATTGATTTAAAAAAGATTATTTTGGCAAGTAAAGAATACAACGAAGAATGCGCCAAAGAATAGCTGAACACAATAATAAATGAAAGAAAATAACTTGAAGAATGTAGACTGAATTAAGAAATGGAATTTCATCTGAAAAATTACGCATTGAAGATGAAAATAAACACACAAATTCAGTCGCCATTCTTAATATTGAAAATACGTAAATTAAGCTCAAGTTAGAGCTTCATCATTTGATGCAGAAATTTAGTTCGAACGAAAGCGGTATAAGTTCATACTTAATTACGTTTGAACATATAGCCAAACAACTTGATATGCTAGAAAATTAGTGGGTTTCTCATTTAATTGGGTTTTTTTACCACATGATATTGCTTAGTTAATCGCCAGAGAAAAGAATGAAATTACAATCGATTATAAAAAAAAGTTAAGATGATTTCAAAAAATGTTTATACAAATTAAGATCAGAAAATTTTCCAAAAGTATTTGTTACATTGCAGGCAATTTATGGAAATGTTATTCGTATGAATTAAGAAATTTCTTTAATAAATGTATGAATGGTGTTAAAATGGATGGAAAGTGGAATGACCTTATTATAGAGAATCAAATAAAGCCTAAAGTATTCATAACATTTACAGAAATATGCATATTTTATTTAATTACACGAGCTATCTAAAATTTAATTCTTTAGAAAATTTTCAGGAAAACAAATTTATTCAATGCATAAAACTCTCATATGAAAACATTTGTCTAGTAGTATGTAGTATGATTGTTTGTCTAGTAGTAGTATTTGTCTAGTAGTAGTCTTGACTTGAAAAAAATTTGCTAATCCCGCATAATGTTGATCACTTATTAGTTGACAGTTGCAACTGCAACTTTATAAGAAAGGAAATAGATACTTAAAAAATGATTGTTACAGATATCCTAGTAAAGTACTGAATTACAGAATAAGAAAATAAAATTGCTTTTTCGCAATTGGGCATTTAATAATGATAGTCTGATGACAATTTAATTCAGTAAGTAATTATAATACTGATCTAAGAATCGAAATGGAGTTTTTTGAATTCAATACATTCTTTTTGAATAGTTTAGTGTTAACAAACTACGGGATTATTACATTCCCAGGGAGGAAATAGATAGATCAGGGGTTATACAAACGATAAAGCGATTGACATTTTGACTTATTTTTCAAGTTACGCTCATGCTAGAAAACGAACAGTTCATTCAAAGTTCAAGTTTACAAAAATGATAGTGTAAAGAATATTTCTTAATAACTAGCATCTATAGAGTTTTCGTGAAATCCAGGGATTATTACAACAGTTCCATGGACAGCTATCTATCAGATTCTAAAATCTTACAATTGAATTCTAATTCAGGTAAAATCGAATCCTTCTTTTCTGTAAAATGTAATTTGTACAGACGAATCGAAGAAGAAACATTTTTCTTCAAAACGATCTCTTTTGGAGATGGCGAAAATCTATTCTTGCAAGAAGTTCATCACGAGTAGCAAATTTCTACAAATATGTGGTGCGGTATTTTTAGGGTCTCATTATTGGTCCCATTTTGTATAATAGTAGTGAATGGTTACCTATTTATTTAATTAATTTTTATTGTTATTATGTCTGAATTAAAAAATGATTGTCTATGTAGATCTTTGGCGACAAATTCAAACAGTTTGTCTTATGTCACAAGTGATCAACTAGATACAGTATACGTGAAATATTGTTAAAAGAATGCAACTTGGTGCAAATGTGAAAATGTGCGTTGTTGTTTTTGTTTCTGTCTTTAATAAGATTTCATGATACGCATGTAATCTTTCAAAATTAGGGTGGAAGTATTGCTGAGAGATACTGAAAAATGGTTTAAGTGAACTTATTTTCCTTTTAATATCTCAGAAAATTTTACAGAAACGAAGAATGAAACTTTTTGTTCTTTTAGATGGGTGTAATAAAATACTTCACTCATTGAATATTTTTCGCTGTGGAAGCCATAAAAAATTTTATTATTTGTAACTTTTCATTTTTACATTCTACTTAAGTTGAAATATTTCTACATATTTTATTGCTTTATTTGACATAACTTTGCAATTGTATGTGTAATTGCATTAAGTAAGAAAATAATACCCAGTTTACGTATATGCATCTATATATTTCATTCTAAATGAGTAGATATTTGTATTTCAAATATTAAATTCTAACAATCCTTAGAAAATAATCATTACGGTGAATTCCATGCATTTGATATTTATTACAAATTACATAAAGTTCTATTTAGAACTTTAAGTATTAATATAAATACAATAGACTCTTTTCAATAGACTTTATATTATTATGAATAATTTTTGTAATACTTTCCAGCAGTTTCAATGTCAAGAGGGTTCGATTCTTAAATATATCAAATGAACTTTTATTATTTCTTTTATACTGTTCTTTTTATATTATATTTTAATCTTTCTTTCTGAAGTTCTGTTTATATAACATAAAAATCATCGCAAATTTTTTCTCTAAGTGTACACAAGAAATTTAATTTCTAAATTAAATGAGAATTTTTCTAATCGAATTTGGAGACAGCAGGTTAAAGTAAATATAAATAATCCTTTAAAAGGAAAAAAACCTTTTTTGCTGTTTTTGTATTTAGGTATGCAAATATGTCAATATTTGCATTTCAAATGCGTTAAATCAGCGATTCTCAACGTTTAGGGCGCCCCCCTAGGGGGGCGAGAGCACACTAGAGGGGGGCGTGGCTATATCCAAGTGAAAATATTTTTAAACTATTGATTAACTAACTGAAAGGTGAGCATACATACACAAAGAGAACAAAATACATTTCGACATATTTAATAGCTTATTAAAGTAAAACAACTTATAAATCAAAACTTACTTAATAAAAACCTACTAAATTAAAACAAATTTAATAATTATTAGTGACTTACTTGGGCCTGTCTTTTCGAAGGAAGGCTTAATATTAGAAATAGCCACTCTCAGTTCTGTTTCTATATTTTGTCGAGTCCTTCAGGAGTCTTATGAAATGGATCCCTAACCCACTCGTAACTTGCTATCAGTTTGTCGTCAAAAAGAAAATACTTTTTAAAATTCTTTGTCAGCAAGGATAAATGATTTTCAATTGTTACAAAAACAACTTTTACAGGTTCTTCTTCAGCCTTATAAGGTTTAGTACAATCATCCACATTTGCAAACATTGTTAGGATTTTTGCTTTAAATTTCTGCTCCACAATTCCAATTTTCTACAAAAAGCCTTAACTTTATCACTCGTATCTAACATATGTGTATTTTCTCCTTGGAGTTGAAGATTCAAGTTATTTAATTTCTAGAATATGTCGACCAAGTACTTCAATTTCATCACAAATAAACCATCACGAAAATTCCCGGCCTCCTTTCTTCTTCTAGAAAAATAGCGATTTCTTCTCTTAATTCATAAACACGTTGCAAAAATTTCCCATATGATACCTATCTTGCCTCGCAATAAAATAGTAACGCTGAATGTACTGAACACATGTCTTTACAAAGTGCGGAAAAGATTCTCGATTTCAGGGGTCTCATTTTTATATAATTTACTGCAGTTACAACTGTAGTTAACACAATATTCAAACCAGGACTCATTTCTTTCGAAGCCAAAGCTTCTCTGCGGATCATGCAATGTGTGCATTGAGGCTAATTTTGTTTTACAAGTGCTTGTAAACCTTGGAATCTTCCGGACATTGTACGAGCACCATCGGTGCATATTCCGACGCAATTTTTCCATTCTATGTTTGCCTCATTCATAAAATCATTTAAAATAGTAAATAATGCGAGCGCTGATGTTATGAGTTCTATTGATTGGTAGAAAAGTAGTTCTTCTACTACTGTCATATTATCACAAATTTGAACATAGGCAATTAAATGAACATCTTTATTACTATCTGTTGCTTTGTCAAGCTGTATTGAAAACAATTTCTCACGCAACTTCGACAAAAGCTGATAATGTACATCTTTAGCTATATCGCCTATTCGACGAGCAACAGTATCATTTGAAAGAGATATGGACTGCAATTGCTTTGAAAAATTATCTCCAAACATATTTTTTACAATCTTAATTGCTGCTGGCAAAATAAGCTCTTTACCAATGGTGTGAGGTTTTTTACATCTGGCTATTTTATATGAACTTTGCAATTAAAGTTTCTTTTATTCACAGACTTTTTCACATTTCTTTAAAAAATGACTTTTATTTTTTATATGATTTTAATTTTAATTCGAAGAATTCTCTGGGTTTGTTGACGTACTCACTATGAAGCGATTCCAATTGCTGCCTGCGGCCAACATTTTTGAGCAAATGATACACAGAGGCGTTTCTTCTTCATTTCCTTCAGTATTGGTAAACACAAAATTTAAGTATTCTTGAGAATAGTTCCTTGATTTTACTTTCGGAATAACGCTCTTCTGTGCACTTGTTGATGATTGACTATCATCTAATGCTTGCTTACTTCCGCTTGAAAATTTATTCATGAATCTGCATAAATCTGCTGCCGTGAATATTTAAAATTGTGAATTGCAATTAACACGAAAACATATATAACACACAAATTCACGATAGATTCGATAGCGATAAAAGGATCGACTCCAATGAGAACTGGCTGGAATTGAAACTTGCGTTATCGAACATTTTTCTTCTTTCTGTGAGAAAACATTTGCTCGGCGCATGCTCGAGACGGCATCGGTCGTGTGGATTCCCTTACACAAAGATTGCTATTTTCTTCACTTTTGTTTTGTCATGCTTCTGTCTTATTTCTTTTATTATTAGAAAGAATATATTCCAAGTTTCTAAATTTAGCTCACCCCGTCTAGGTTAACTTTCATTAACGAATTTTCTACTTTCATATTATTTTAACGTTATCTCCATGTTTGGCTTTCATTTCAAATATAATATTTAAATTTTCTCGGTTTTCATTCGCTTCATCTGTTCAACCCTGCTTGTCCAAAATGCAAGATGTGGTTTCTCGCTAACGTTGGCTCGCTTTTTCTCTTGTTTTGGCAGTTAGTTAAAAGCAATTCAAAAACAGAATCCAAAATATATATTATATATACATTATACATTATTGTTGTATACATTTTATTGTAAGTGGGAGGCGCGATGAAAATTATGATTGAAAACTGGGCCACGAATACTGAAAGGTCGAGAAACGCTGCTTTAAATTATTGTTTTTCTGTTTTGATTGTTATTTTTCCTTTTTGATTGCTGTTTTCCTTCTTGTATGGAATTTGAATACAGCCGACAATGCAACTATTTTTATAAATTTTTCTTGTTGGGTTACATTGTTTCATTTTTACATTGTACATTTCAGATTTTTTCCAAACATTAGCATATACTACTAAATTTCAAATCAATATGAATCTTACTTTTTATCGAATTTCTGATGTCTGAAGCCCAGGATTTTTTAAATAGTTATATATTATCTGACAATCTCATTTATTGTTACAAAGGAACTTTTGAAAACTTTTTCATATGTCTAAAATGTATAAATATTTTCATTTTAATGATTCTATTGTATATTGTATTTGCGAATAGTTTTTTATTATTAAGAAAACATTTTTACTTTACCGTACATAAAAACACACTTAAGATTTAATATCTTTTTTCTATATTAAAGCAGTGAATGTAATTCAATTTTTCTTATTGAAGAGATATTTTTTTATACTTTTGTAAAATAAATATTATTATTTCCTATTCAACTATTTTGACATAGTTTGTAAATAGGATTTTTAAAAAAATTGAGAGTCTTATTATTTATGTTATGGGAGGGTGAAACCTTAAAATATCCTTTTAAAATGAGGAATCTGAGGGAGAAATACTAGAGTCGTGTGTCCTCTCTGTCACTTTTCAGGTGATAAAATAATAATATTGACGTTTCTTTCGATAACCTTTCCCCAAATAGTGCAAAGTTATACAAATATTCTTTGCCGCGTTTGGCGACTAACTGGTTCACCGTCATTAATTTCAATAACAGAATGTGCCAACTGAGACGCCTTTGTTGGCCAACTGATTTGAATATGATATCTTTTTATTATTATTACTTCAATTAAAACTCGAGTACATTAGGATTGCCTGAATTATTTTTAAACATCAAATGCTCATAAGAATTTAAGTTGTAATATTTCACAGCCATGTGGTGAGTCCGAATTTTTCATGTGCTAATGATTCAGCCGCTAGAAAAGAGAAGACTAAAATGCCTTTCTTCCCTTCGCCACCATGAATAACTGTGCGATGGAATTGATGAAACTGATATCTGACTTTGCTGTTACTCCATTTACCTGCTACTTTTTTCCAATACAGTCGGTTAACGAATCTTTTTTTGCCGGAATGAAATCGGGTAATCAATGAGTATTGATTCTCGCACCGGCGCCGAGACAGATTCTGATTCTAATGCGAATATGTTATTGGATTTCAAATTAGGATTTCCCTTTTCGCAATGTGACCTTGATTTTAACATATAGGCCAAATAAATGAAGGTATGGTTAGTGGTATGTAACCATACCAGTATTTGCTGGTATGGTTAGTGTAGGAGGAGACGGAGATACCTCAGTTACGCAGTGTAAAGAACAATAATGGCCAAGGATGAAGTATTTACAGTAAAAAAAAATATATTACATGTTTAAAGGGGTGCTGAGGCAGGCTTTATCGACCTACTACTTTGTATCAGATTGATGCAATATCACCCGATTGAAATATCTTGTATCAGATCAACCTAATATTTTTATCATATTGATAAAATATCATAAGATTGAAGTATTTTGTATCAGATCAACCTAATAATTGTATCTGATTGATAAATCATTTGATTAAAATACTTTGTATCAGATCAACCTAATAATTGTATCTGATTGATAAATCATTCGATTAAAATACTTAGCATCAGATCAACCTAATACTTTATATGAGATTGATACATCCGATTGAAATACTTTCTATAAGATTGATACAATATCATAAGATTCAAATATTTTGCATGAGATCAACCTAATACTTTGTATTAGATTGA
>JAPMOR010025510.1:92229-102444 GCA_026543865.1 Argiope aurantia
TTCAAATATTTTGCATGAGATCAACCTAATACTTTGTATTAGATTGATACAATGTCACCCGAATGAAATAAATAAGAAGGCTATCGAGTCAATCAATCGAATCCAAAAACTGATACCAAATACCTAATACACTTAGTCTGTATCAATTTTGTGTATCTAATTTTGGTTTGGTTTGGTTTGGTTATATTAAAATTAATTTATTAAAAAATCGATTAATTTTAATTAAAAATAATGTTTTGAGTTTTAAAATGATGGCAAATTCCTTTTTACGATAGTATTTTCGAAAGTTTTCGCTCAAAAATACCAAAATATTACTTAAATTTTTATTAATTAAAATTTTGAGAAGTGATACATATTTAAATCATTTAAAAAATATTTATTCTAAATGCGGTAATCCTATATTCTGGTGCCAAAAACTGTTTGTTTTGCCAATAGAATGCCAGCAACCAAAGGAGAGTATATATACATACATTCCCTGTTGTTAGTAGCATATCCACAATATTTTGGAATACTGTAACAATACTTTTGATTACACCATACATTATTGTTTCGATCAGGTCATCCATTCTTCCTTACTTTACTGCATAAAAATTAAACTCTAAAGCAATAGAGGAATGATTTAGTACTTGAGACTCTCGTAACGGTTCCTATCTATAGAAAATTTTGTACTAATACAGTGTCTGCATTACCTTGAAATAAAAATTTGGGATATTGAAAATTTCATATTATTTTTTAATGAATGTCTTACCATAAAAGTTGCGAATTCCAACAGTTATAGCATCTATACCGTTTCTACAAAGGAAGTTAAGTCAAATGGAAATTTTGTATACCATATTTTTTTTTAAAAAATTTAAACTTTCATTGGTACAATATGTGTACAGCCTACATGGAAGAGATTTGAAGGAAATAAAAATTCGATCATTAGAAAAAAAATGGAATGACTGAGGTTAAAAAAAAATGAAAAATTATATTGCATAGATAAAATTACATTTGCATAGATATCTCTTAAATATATATATATATATATATATTACTATTGTAGCATGTATAATTTATACTATTGTAGCATGTTTACCATTCTAAAAGAAGCAGACAAGCAAATTAAAAAAACAAGCTCAAGAATACAAGCAAATTAAAAACAGAATGATTTTGCACAAAAATTAGAAGATTCAGATAGTCGGAAAATTCGTATGTTGTTGTTTTTTATTTGGATTAATTATTTACAAAAAAATTCAAATTATTCCGTATGTCTAGAACATTTGAAATCTCTACTTAAACATGAACAGGTATAAAGAAAACTATAATTTAACTTTAAAAAATTCTACTTCCATAAAATGCATGACCAAATAAAAGGTGAAATCAAAGGAAATTTTGGATTTGATTTCTTGAAAAAAAAGTAATCATATATCATCTTAAGTATGATCTTTTCTCATAAAACAAAGTCTTTAAATTTCAAACCCTCACTTCTACCGCATTATTGCTCATCAAATATATTTAATTAAGCATAAAATGCAATGTGACGCTTCAACACGAGAATGCTGATACCTCCATTTATTCCATTAAATAGAGAACGGCCACTCTTTTACGCATTCTAGCATTTCGTTTAGCAGGGTATCAGGCAATCACTGAGAGAATTTATATATTTATTTTAAGAGTGGAATTTGGTCCTGTAAAATCAGAAGGTGTTGCGAATTTGAGATGGCTTTATAGGTCATTTTATGAGGTAATCGAATTTAATGATTTTTAACTCAATATAAAATCTTTCTGAAGGTAATTGGAAATAAATTGCTCATTAAACAAATCTCATTTTAAATTAGCAGGTGAAATGGAATCGGAGTTGTGATCAAAAGTACGTTTTCGCTATTTAATAAATGCGTAGAGGGACAATAAAATGTCATATAAGCTTCTGGGCAATGTCTTGGATCAATGCGCCATTAAAACATAATGGTGAGCAATTCACCAATATTATTATTCTTTGAAAACGACTTGGGAATAAAGTCTTTATTTCTTTGCCAATATCTGAATTTTATTTGGTATACATTTTAATCAATTTAGATCAAAATAAATTATGTTACGAAAATTACCATTATTAACGGCAAACCAATTTGAAAATGCGAATTAATAGCATATCTGGCAAAAACTTTCTATCATATCGTTTATTTATAATTAAACTCACTAGTGCTTATTGCAAATTGTTCAGTTAGCTTATCATTACTTTTAATTCAGTGTCTTTTTTTTCTCTTATGGTGTCTATTTAAGATTCTCTTCAATTTTTTTCTTTCTGTCTTAGATATTTATTTGTGAAATTGAAATTACTGACTTGAAAAATGATTTTGAACTTCTTTTTTTTGCATTATTAAATAACCATGCAATTTTTATAATTTTTTTTTTTATATTTTGCGAAAATAATAAATTATTATCTATTTTCTAACCTTAATTTACAGAATAAAAATTGCAATTTCACCTTTGAAATTATTTGACGTCTAGTATGAGGATAAATATAGTGGGCAGTGCAATTACTTCACTTGTAATTTCTTTTGTACACTGGTGTGTAAAACTTAAAGCGAGCGTACACGCTTGAAGATTTTTTTTTAAATTTTAACTTTAAAAATCCAATTCTTTCACAGTAGATCATTAATATATGTTTAAGCTCATTTCAATGAGAAAAAAAACATATTACACAAATAATTAATTAATTAATATTTAATGAGCTAATTAGCATACTTTTTGAAACATGATATCTTAAATTCTAATAGGTACAATCACACAATTCTAATTGGAAATTATGCTTAATATTAGTCTTCATGTTGTCTGCTTCAATCAAGTTATATATATATATATATATATATATATTTACAATTTTTTTTATTAATGATGAGTAGAAAAAGTGAGATTTTTTCTATAATTTTAACTTTTAAACAGCTATTAAAAATTTATTTCTATAAATATAACTTTGATTGAGGTACAAAACATCCACTGTTTCATACAGATTATTTTAATATATAAATAATTATATTTGGTTAATTTCTTGTTGAGTTATGATTGTTTGAATGAAGCAACATAGTGGAAAAATAATATTCTTCAGAAAATGAGTTTAAAGTTTTGAAAGTATGCTTTCATCATAATATATTTAAAAAAATGCCAAAAGAATTACTATTTAGAACATTAAAAACATCCTGAATAGTAGCTCACTCCTTCTATTTCAATTTTTTTATCTTTTTTTTTTTTTTTTTTTTTTTTTTTTTTTTTGATGCCACGTAAACAATTTCTTCTCTGCTTCTGCAGTGGTGTTGACTGTCGCAACTTTCAGATATTCTTAGTTTGTCTCTGTTGACTATGCCTTCCACCATGAAATATCCAGGAATGATACCCATCCGCTTCATAATCTCCAATTCTGGTTTATAACCACTGTTGAAGTGCAGAACTGCATCTAAAACTGAAAGTTTCAGAACATCGATACCTGAAAATTTAGTTTTTGGGCACCATTTCCAAATGAGGGAATGGAGGCATACGTTGGTATTTTGCGTTTTGCCATGAAGACACTTTTCTAGCATTTCGGCAGAAGTCAATCTTGAATAAATTGGTTTGATGTATATTAGCATCTTCAATGGCAATCCTCCTTTATGTTTATATGAATTTTGCTTCCCATGACCAGTGGCACGTTGAAATGAGCACAAGCTGTCACTACCTTTTAGACATTTAGTATGCAGCGGATGAATATCCTGAGCATTAAGGTGGTAAAATGTGCTCCAAATTTCATCTGGTATTGCCTTTACATAGCCAGTGTTATTACGCAATGCAAGACCAAAATAATTTTGCATTCTATTTATTTTAGCATCTGTCAGCTTCCCTTTTCCTCCTATTACTTTGACTGTTTTTTTTTCTCAAAGCAGTTCCAAGCCTTTTTTGGTAATAACCAATGCATTCTTTCTTATTAATACTTTTACCACAATATGGGTCAAGCTTACACACTGCTTTATAGCTTTTACTGTCACCATCTCCGTAAAACTCTCTATACTATAGTCCCTTTGTCTCCACTGACCGCTGAAAAATTCTTCCTGCACCTATGGGTTCCATGTAATTTGATGAACCGTGATAATTAATACAGCTAATATGGTCAGCTTTCCACAATTGATATTCAACCGAAGATTTATCTTTTTTATTCCATTTGAAATAGCCAATGCAATCTTTCGACAAAACTTCCCCTGGACTTCCCCAAAACTTCCTGGATCAAGGACTTCCCCTGTATCGACAGAAACTGCTGTCACAACTCCATTTAATGAGGAGTAGCCTCGTTTATGCCAGGTTCCATCAACAGACACTCCGCACTCAGATGTTTCATTTAGTTGTCTAACACGATAGGTAGCCAACCGTATGGTTTCTTCATGAAGTGGTTTAACAACACGCAGCAAAGCTTTCATGTGTTTATTATATGGAACAGGATTTGGTGGAGGAGGCATATTCATAACAGTCATGAGTTGGCTTACTTCTCTATGACCACAACCTATTTGCCTCACGGCATACACTACACCTCTGTTTACTTCATAAAACTGACCATGTTTTTTTGAAGTAGTGCATGAATCACTAATGAAATCACAGCTGTGGCATACAAGATTTAATTCAACACAACATCCCATTTTCTTGAAAGTACTGCTTTGAACATACAATGTTTTTTCACAACACTTAGGGAAGTATAAAAAAGAAAATAGTTGGTTGATGCAGTCAATTTCTATAAAAAACACTCTCCTTTTCCATCATTAATTTTTGCATTATCAGAAATATTCCCTAATTTCGTTTTCGAAACAGTTGATATTTCTGATAAATTTTCAGAATCCACTCTTTTCTTTTTGTATGTCAATTAGCAGCAAACTTTTTTTTTCTTCGAACGCTTATTACGACTTGCAGAACCCATTTTATATCGTAAGAATAGCGAAAAAAATATCGCAAGCACGAGGAAAACGCACACGTAAATACACTTTCAAAAAGTAAACAAAATTCGCGTAATCCAGTTAAATTTACGGTTAAATATCGTTGCCAAACAGAAGGAATGAAATGAAACATATTTTAAATAAATAATTCTTTAAAAAAAAAGCATAAAATTTCAAGTAAAATTTATGAAAATTTGTTTGTTTACATCTGGTTTAGAAACCGAAACTAAAGTTTTTTGTGAAAGTACCTTAAGAAGAACTCTTATAACTCGAGAAATATTCCTAATATTGACAAAATCTTGGTATCATTTGAAAGCTAAAGGATCAGAGGAGATTTTGAAGCAATAAAAAAATATTCCGATATTTTGAACGATTTTCGAAATTTCAAGTATGTACATACACCTTAAGCAACAGCAGGTGCTTTTTTGCCATAACACCACGAGAAATCATCTGAGAGACAAGAAATTCAGAAATGAGAAACAACATTTTGTACTTAAACAATGACGAAAGCGCAGTTGCGCAAAAATGAATACAATGCATATAATACGAAATCAAACAACAAAAAGCATGATTGAACTCATAGCATCGTTATATACCCTGGTGTGCAAAACTTAAGCAGCAGGTATGTTTTTTGCTATTACTTCACGAGAAATCATCTGAGAAACATGAAATTCAGAAATGAGATACAGCATTTTGTTCTGAAAGAATGACGAAAGCATAGTTGCACAGAAATGAATACAATGCATACAGTATGGAATCAAACCAAAAAAGGCTTTATTGAACTCATAGTATCGTTACACATGATTGTCTGTCCAAGAGGAAGAACAGAAAGCAGATGTTCCTTAGTATGGGATATGCCCTTTCCTTACTGCAATGGTTGCTTCGCACCGTCTTCCCATACTCAGCACCAGATTGTTCAACAGTTCTTGCGGTAAGAGTGCCCTTTCCTCAATCAGCATCTGTTTAAGTTGTCGGGTGTTCCCAGGAGGATGTAATCGTGCCGCAAGGCGTCTCCCCAAAGCAACCCACACATGTTCTATCGGATTTAAATCAGGGGAGCACACCGGCCAATCCATTCGAGTGATATCTTCACTTTCCAGGAGCTCCTCAACAGCATGAGTCCTGTGTGGTCGTGCACTGTCATCCATAAAAACGAAGTCTGATCCAATGGCATCTCGGAACAGACGCACATGGGGAAGGATCACCTCCTGACAATAGCGATATCCAGTTACAGAACCTCTGTCGAAAACGTGGAGCTCAGTCCGCCCGTTCATCATAATGCCTCCCCAGACGACAACTCCAGGACCACCGAAACTGTCTCTTTCCGTGATGTTACTGGGCTGAAACCGTGTCCCTACCTCTTTCCAAATCAACTGGCGTTGGGAATAGCTTGTGGCACTAAAACGACTCTCATCTGTAATGAGCACACGACTCCATTGATGAGATGTCCAGTTTTTGTGCTCCCTACACCACTCTAATCGGTGCCGCCGGTGGGAAACTGTCAAAGGGATGCAGCGTTCTGGACAGCGGGCGAATAGGCCACCTTTGTGAAGGCGTCAGGACACAATAAAACGCGACACTTGTCGCCCCATTGCTGCTCACAGTTGCTGAGCAATGGCGCTTGCTGTCTGGTTTCGGGTTCTTTTCGCCTGCAGGACGATATATTGGTCATCCACTGCAGTTGTTTGCCTGGGGCGGCCACCACCAACCTTTCTCACAGCAGTACCTGTGGTTTGGAAGGCTTTCCAAGTGCGTGAAACGACACTTTTGTTGATTCCGAACTCTTCAGCTACACTGGTCACACTACGCGCCTCCTCCAGCTTTCCGATCATTCTTCCACGTGTAAAATCGTCCAGGTGATAGCCATATTTCACGAATTAACTCACGTGCACTTGCAGCGAATGTCTTTAATTGCGTCTCCGTCCTTCCTTTTATTGTAGTGTTGAGCTGCGCGCGCCTTCCGCACGTGTTTTGCGTACGCTCACGTCGCCTGTGACGTTTTGTTCCTGATATTTGCATACGCATGACCTTTCTGTTGAATTTCGTGTTCATTGTACTGATCGCAGGAACTCCTTTTCTGCAATTTCATGGCTATCTGGTTAAAATTTGCATTGTTGCTTAAGTTTTGCACACCAGTGTATGATTGTCAGTCCAATAGGAAGACCAACAAGCTGATGTTCCTTAGTATGGGATATTCTCTACCCTAACTGCACTGGTTGATTCGCACCGTCTCTCCATACTCAGTATCATATTGCCCAACAGTTCTTGAGGTAAGATTGCCCATTCCTCAATTACCATCTCTTTCAGTTGTCGGTATTCCCCGAAGGATGTAAAGGTGCCAAAAAGGTGTCTCTCCAAATCATCCCAAACATGTTCTATGGGATTTAAATCTGGAGAGAATGCAGGCCAATTCATTCGTGCTATCTTCCCATTCAGTAGCTTCTGAACATCATCAGTCCGGTGTGGCAGTGCATTGTCATCCATAAAAACGAAGTCTGATCCAATAGCACCTCAGAACAGACGCACATGGGGAATGATCGCCTCCTTACAATAGCAATCTCCGGTTACAGAACCTCTGTCGAAAACGTTGAGTTCAGTCCACTCGTGCAGCATAATGCCTCAACGACGACGGCGTTGATTATTACTTATGACACTGAAATGACTCTCATCCGTAAAGAGGAAAGAGGACACGACACCATTAATGAGATGTCCAATTTTTGTGCTCCTTACACTACTCTAAGTGGTACCACCGATGGCAAACTTTCAAAGGAATGCAGAGTTCAGCATGGTATCCAAATAGGTCACCTTTGTGAAGGCGTTTGACCACAGTAAACCGTAAGACACACACACACAGTAAGCCACAATAAAACCACCGCTCTGTTGCTGTACACAGTTGCTGAGCAGTGGCGCTTGTTGACTGGTACCCGGCCCTTTTCGTCTGCAGAACGCTATATCGGTCATCCACTGCGTTTGTTTTCCTAGGGCGGCCAACACCAATCTTTCTAACAGCCTATGGTTTAAAACGCTTTCCAAGCGCGCGAAACGACACTTTTCCGAATTCCGAAATCTTCAGCTACACTGGCCAAACTGCGCCCCTCCCCCCCAGCATTCCGATCATTCTTCCACATGTGAAGTCATCCAGGCAATTTCCTCTAACCCTGTTTCTCAAAAGAACTCACTTGTACCTGCAGCAAATGTCTTTAATTGCACCTCCATTCTTCCTTTCCTTGTAGTCTTGAGCTGCGCGCACAGACTGCACGCTTTTTATGTACACTCACGTCGTCTATGATGTTTTGTACCTGACATTTGCATACGCATCAGCTTTCTACTGAATTGAGTGTTCATTTTGTTGATCGCAATAACCCCTTTTCTGAAATTTCATGGCTATCTGCTTAAAATTTACATTGTTGCTTAAGTTTTGCACACCAGTGTATATGATATTATAAATTTAAACTGGTGATATAATATTGTTGAGAAGAAGATAATTTGATCTGTTTGTAATACGTTGTATCGTTTTTTATGTTATTACATAATCCTATTGTATTTGTTTCAACATTAGATTATAACGAACTGGCATTTGACTACGCTATCTGGTTAAAAAGTCTTCAAGTGTTTTCTTCATACAAGCTTTCAATACACATTGATGCAGCTCAATCCAGCTTGTGACATCACGATGTCTCCTCACCAATCGCTCAGCGAATCACTTTTTTACATTTGATTTGCTAGTATGCGAATCACTTGTTATGCTAGTTAAGCTTTGTTTGACCCTATTTTTAAACGGCAAACTGAGATGATATTTAAGCCTATCATTTTAGTAGTCGTATATATTTTAAACTGATAGTGTTCATGCGCATCCTTAATAGAACTCATATTAAGTCTCATATATGTCTCTGGGTAATTTTTTTTAAATTGTGCATTATCTTCCACCACAACTTGTCTTATTTATTTTTCTGTAAATTGCTTAGGTAATAAACAGAATGTTGGGTAATTTTTTTTAATTGTGCATTATCTTCCACCACAACTTGTCATTTATTTTTAGGTAATAAACAGAATGTTTCTTCCGTAGATTTAAAAAAATGAAGGGGAAAGTCACGCGGTTAAATATACGATAAAACATTGAAAATGGATAGAATATCACTTAACTATGAACCTTATTTTTAAAACATATGGAAAAGAATATTTTTAAAGAATTGTAAAAATTCAGAGAAAAAAATTTATGACAATTAAACTGATCTAGATAAAAAGATATATTTTTTTTAATTTTAAGATGACCTGAATGCTAGTTCTATGTAGCATATTTTTTTATATATTGCAAACTATTATATAGAGTGTCATTGTGAAAGCGTTGTCTCAACTACGAAAACTATTTGAGTTCCATTGCAACAATAAAAATATTATTATAAGATAAATTTCAAAAATATTTAAAAACAAATTTAAAAACTAGAAAGAAAATTGCTGCAAACAAACTGATAAAACAATTCGGAAGTTTTTAAAACATATTTTTTTAAAAAATAGTGTGCTTTCATATTTTTGATATTATTGTGGAAGTACATTGAAATTTCACTTAATTTTTTTAATTAAAAAAATTTCAATTCAGTCTTTTTAAAATAATTTTAAAATTATTTAAAAAAATACTTCATGTTCCAAAATATGTCAACGCCAAATATGTTGCGTCCTTTCAATGGCCGATACTGCGGCACGACCTCCCCTTCACCCCATTGATTCCAGCTAGCCCTCAAAGAATACGCATAAGCAGCAAAGACATTACAGATTAGCTGAACAATAAACTAAAGCTAGTTTTTTTTTTTTTTTTTTTTTTTTTTTACGAAGATGACAAGCTATAAATTATTGCTACGTATTGCGAATGATGAATTAAACTAACATTTCGAAAAACGAAGAAAATAGATAACGAACACTTTCTCGAAAGATATTTTTATTGGATAACGTAAATCTGAAAAATGGTCAAAGAAACGACGCTATTCGTAAAATTTGCAAACTGCGTCGATCAATAGCGAATTCTCGAGGCTAACAGATGAGAATAAAAATGGAAAAAAGAAAAAAAATACATTTTTGAGATTCTAATGATAAAACACATAATCTTTTTATTCGTTAAACAATAGATCCCTATTTTTTGTAACTTTTTATAAATGTTTTTTTTTTAATTTGAAGTTCTATAAACGGCAGTATTTTGAATCTGAAAACATGGAGTGCCATGAACTCTTTTCGCCACAGAAATGAAGCACTAAACACGTATTAATAATTTTTTCATTTAATTAAACATTATAAG
>JAPMOR010025510.1:102454-145149 GCA_026543865.1 Argiope aurantia
ATGAATTCTTTTCACGACAGAAATGAAACACTAAAAACGTATTAATATTTTTTTATGTAATAAAACATGGTAAGAGAAACAGAACACTCAACGTTTTAAAAAATAGCACATTATTTGAAAATTTGAAAATGTAATTTTCAACTAATCGATAACTTGAATGAAATTTTGATTAAATTTCTTTTTTAATTTAATTGTTTTATTTTGTTTGTTTGTTTTTGTTGGTTGTAGCATTGTGGAAAGGATTTTATAAAACCTATTTCAAAAAGTCGTAATACTTATAATAATGAACTATTAAGTAAAGATTGAAAAATTGGAAATAAAAAATAACTTTCAAAAAATTACTTTTAAGTGCTGTAATGAAAGTATGTTTGTGAAAATTGGTTTGGCTTCAACCTCAACAAAAGATCAATAACCAGGAAAAATTCTTTAGCTTCCATTTTAGTAGCCCCCATATGTAAAATATTCATCAGCATTCCACAACACAAAGTTTAGTAAACAGTATTCAATATTGGTTTTTTCAAACTTTTCTTTCGCGAAAGAAATGACTAATGCTCAATGGAAAGTAAGTTAAGTTTGGGATACCAATAGCCTTCAGAGAATCTAAAAAACTGTCCTTTTACTGCATTTTCACTAATGTCTTCTTTTAAGATATTCACCAGATATCATTATTTTTACCAAGGATTTCCTTATTTTATTACTTCCAACTTCTGCATAATTTTTTGACTGATAAATATTTTATATTCATGTTTATGCTGGTGACATTTGAAGGACAACACTGGATAACATTTTTAAATATGCATGCTATCTAATGCACAGTATGCAGTGAAATCTTTTTGAAAAAAATTTATTTAACCTAATTATTGCCTAACATATTCGATGTTTCCAGTTTTGACGCTTTCTAAATTCTAAGGATGAAATAAATAAACTTTTATTCAATAAATGTGAATATATTAAATTTAAATTCTTTAAAGATGAATAAATTAAACACTTTTTTAAATGAATACAATAATTATGATTTACACACTTAAATAAGTTTTATGATATTGCAAACACACAAGTTTATTGTTATTTTGTTGGTTTCATTATTGCTATTAAAAAAAAATTATATATATATATATATATATATATATATATATATATATATATATATATATATCTTGTTTGCACAATGGCTGATTTCCAGGACTGTTAGAAATAGAAATATACTTATAGTCCCAGCTGAAAAAATGTTTTAACCAAAGAAAAGAATTATTACCCTGTTTGAGTGAATAAATATATTTCTAAACCAATGAGTGTGATCTTCCTGAAATTTTCTCGCATGAGGATATATTTCAGAAAAAGTCTTCTCAAACAATAGTTGCGAAATATTAACCTTTTACGTAAATTTGGCATTTTCTCTGAATTTGCAAGTTCTTTTTTTAGAGGGGTGGTCTTTTAATCCTTGGCATGCGGCTAATATTTTCCGAAAATGGAATTTGTATATTTGACACGCTTTTCCCAACCGCTTGAACCAAAAAAATTTGACATAAAAGTACATTTGTAGTCACGAAATCGTATATCATTAATTTTTATATATTTAAATCATTGCGTTTTTCGAGTTATAACGTTTTCCATGCATCTGAAGGTACAGATAAACAGACGACCAACAGCTTCGTTGGATTTGGCTTGAAATTTGATAGGCTTATCTATAGATGTTAAATATGGGCACTGGATTGTATCCATCCAATTCTCTTCATTTTGTAGTTATGGTGTTGATTTATATTCGAATATCTGGACAAGCACCTTTTTCTGAGAGGATTTAGCTCAAACTGTGATAGAAATCTACACATTTGGATGAATACCATATACCAAATTTCATCCGTCTAGCTCAAAGCATTTTAAAGTTATCTTTGTCACAGACAGATAGGCAGATGGACAGATAGGCAGGCGAATGTTTTTCAAATATGTGTTTTTCGAAATATGTGTTTTTCGAAGGTATAAAACGAGAAGAGACGTGAAAATATCGAGTTCGGAATTTTTGACGATTACAACACTTTCTCTATACTACATATAAGAGAAAGTAAAAAGTTATGAAATCTTAAGGTGCGAAAAGCTACTAAATTTCAAATTAAATTTGACACTCAATTAAGCAAAAAACGTTTCGTTCTTCTGCGACTAAAACTGGTCGATTTGTTAAAATCGGTTAAAATTATCATGTTTCAGACCAATTTTTAGACAATGAATTTCGTATCTCAAGTGAGACCACAAGAGTTGTTTTCAAATTGAAATTATACATCGTTGTGTTACTTTTTCAAATTGTTTCAAAAAATAAATTTGTGCACGCTTTATATTTATGTCAAATAACTGCTTTGTTGTCAGTTTTTGTCATAAAATGAAGGAATTTTTTTTGTCTTATATTTTAAATTATCGATAAACTTTTACTAAACTAATACATAGACAAAGTGTTTCACGCTATTTTTTTCCATGAAGGCACACTGGTCTGTTTTGGAACAAATGGCATATTATATCTCAGTATATCCCCAAGAGAACGGATTTTATATGAAAACACATCACCTACTTGTACAAGTATAATGCATGTAAGCGTTTTTATATAATTTCTAAAGCTCTTCAGGTAGTCAAAAGCGTCAAAAATTTTAATTACAATAGCCTGTATTTAATTATTAATAAAATTTTAAAGTAAATATTTCATGAATAGTGTTTATTATAATTTCCGCTATGCAAAATGAGCAAAATATATCCTTAAAATACATGTCCATATATGCCCCATAATATGCATAAACATATGTCCTACATATATGAATAACCATATATTTGAAATATACCTCCCATATCTCCAAACTCCTCTCTCTCCAAATATGTTATGACCAAGTTTGGTCAGTGTTAATAGAGCCTATTTAACTCTTTTTTTTTAAAAAAAAAAAAGGGCGCAGAAAAAAGTTACAAAAAATGTACCAAAATTAAAAATGGTGGTATAAATTTTAAGATATTGATATACTTTTAATCAGCCAAAAGACCTGAACAAAGATATGCAAATATCTTTGTTGAGGCCTTATGAATTTCAAAATAAAACTAAATATTAAAAATGTATCACTAATTAGTCCAAACAGTAGTTTCTAAATAAAATATAATAATAGCGATAAAAAATTGTGAACTTTTATAAATTATCAAATTAGCGGTCGTTTTTGAAACAGCATGTTTTGAACAGCTATATTCAAACATATTTCTCAACACATTGTAGTATGTCAAAGATGAGGCGCTTAACATGTTCAGTGTATTTGAACAGTTAGTTTTTTTTTTTTTCGTCATTATTTTAAAATTCCCAAAAAGAGTGAAGTTCATTCAATAAACACTTGGTTAAAAATAAATTAACAGGGTTTCATACTCAAACCTACAGTCAACATTGAAAACTTCTGTTTTGGTAAGCACTTTTACCTTCCAAAGTCTAGACCATCTTATATTTAATCAGCCTATAAAAGTACTGTTCACTATAAAGATAGGTTCTGCGTCCTTAATACACTACTTTAAAAAGGTAATGACCAAATATAATGTGCTAGAAGCATATCCTAACGAATCATTCAAAAATAAAAGTGTCATCTCGTACTGTAACTGACTATAACCCAATTTTTTTTTCTAGAAAATGTAAGAAAACCGCATTAAAAAAACATTTACGGTTCTTCATTACTAAATGGTTCTAGTCATTTCATTATTTTAGTCTTTTTCGGAGTTGTCTTGAAAAATTACAGGATTGCTTGCAGTTGATAAAGACTTTTATGCTTTCACTCCATTGTTTTTATAAGCTGAATCATGATTTAACAAGTAAGTTTTAAAATTATATAAGTTTTTAAATCTAATGGAAGTTTTTGCTTTGATATCAACAGGATACATAGACTATAAAATTATGAAAAACTTTTAAAGAATTATTAGACTTCTTACTACAAAATGATTAATAAGTCTGTTAAAAATTTAAAAAGGCCGAAACGAGTGAAAATATGACGTTTCATTTGCACAAAATGAATATAAATGAAACTATACATTTTTAACCCTAAAATTAGAATGTATTGCCAGTAACGCTTACAAATTTATATCAGAAAATTAGTCTGTAACTGTCAAATCGACATCTTAGTTAGAATAAAAAATAGTTGTTTATCTTTAGGGCCCTGAGTTTTCATGGCAATTTTCAGATTACATCAAGCTCGACAAGATCCTTTATACATAAGGCAACCATCTTGGCGATATGATCCTGTTATTTGGCGATAAAACCCGAGGGCTGTAAAAATAAATAAGTACGGAATAAGACAATGAGTGAGACCAAGTGCGTTGGTTTTCACTCGTAGACACAGATTTTAGACAAGGAATCACATTTTCCCTAGCATCAAACGTCGAAGAGTCTCCTGGTGCCGGCGTCTAGACCTAAGGGTAGTGCGTCTTTCCCGTGATCTGGGTCCCGGGTGCGAGTCCTGGTTCGGGTATGGTTTTTCTTTACCTTGTGTTCTATCTGTGAGGTGTGTGAAAGAGCCCTCCTGTAAAAAGGGGTTGTTCAAGCGAGTGTGTGAGTGTCATCTTCATATGAGCTGGAAGTCAGACTTCTGCCCTCGGGTGCTCAGGGACCTTTACCCTCAGAAGCTATTGCACAAAATCGGCTTAAATCCCTGACTTCGTCAGCGGGCTTGTCTATGGCAAATAACATAAGTAACAACAACAACAACAGTCTACTAGTGTTATAACAAAAATGAATAACAAAAATTTTATTAGTTGCAGTGTAAAAATATTTTTTGTTACAAGACAACAAGATCCTGATAGATAAAACACGCACTGAATATTAGTGACGTTTATTTTCCGATACAGCATGCCTTTCCAACAACCGTAAAATCATTTGGTGATTTAAATTACAGTCTATGTAATTAATAAATTCTTGATTCAAGCCAAAAATGATTTCTACTTTAATTCTCATGCGAAAAGATGATTTTGAAGTTTGTATCATACTTCGGTTCCACCTTGTATTACTAAAATGAGAGAAACATAAATGTATTTATCACATTTTGATATTATTTACCAGATATTTCTTTGTCTTAAGAGAAACAATTGCACCTGAAACAGGTAACGTAACCACGATTGTTTTTGAATATACGTAGTATCAATGATCCAAACTCAAATTTAATTTAGCAACATGAATGCATTTGACTAGGAAACAATGTTAGGATAACTGACAGAAGTTTTTCATGTGAGATTAAAAGAAGTAAGGTTAACATATCATGCGTGCGTATTCGATGGAGTTTTCAGCGAATTTAGACTCGGACGAGTGATCCACTGATTCCAAAGCCAAAATTTCTTTCATAAATTCACAATGATACAATAAAATTTAGAAGAAACACAATAATTTACAAAAGTATTGCAAGTATATCATACTTTTCAATGTTATCTGCATTATTTAACTATACTATTATACCCTTTCATTTGACTACACTTATTTCATTGTGAAGATAAATTTTATGATATTGTTTTTCACACACTTCCTAATGCTCTAAAGCTTTAATTTTTTTTCACTTGAGTATTCTCGATGGTAATATATTATTTAAATATTTTTAGAATTTCATTGTCAATTAGTCTAATAATTTTATTGATTGTTCATTCTTTAAGAATGGCATCACCTAGTTATGAGTTTTTGATAAAATTGAATTTTTATTCCATAATATTTATAAAAATGTATTGCTGTTTAAATATAAAAAAATGAGAATGATAAAAACAAAGAAAGTTCCACTATTTAGTAGTACGCTAATAAAAGCGTGCTTTTCAAAATAACTTCTCAGACTCAACTTTAAAATTCCAAACATATCAATCTAAAACACTATCTTTTATTCCGCTAAAATATTATTCATATATCTCTTAGATAAACAAAATGTTCGAGTCTCATATTTTATTAAGAAGATATAAACGAAATTAGGAAATCAATTATAAATGGATAAAATAAACAAAGATATTATTAAGTGAAAACAACTAATATAAATGTACTGTTTTAAATCAATTTAATGAATATGTTTATACTTGAAAATTAAAGTAAAGTATAAACAATTTCATTAATTATTTTATGTATTCTAATAACGTTGAGGCGAAAGACTTTTATAATTATTATTTTAAGACATTTTATATTATGCGATGGAAAACAACTGACGTAAACATTTTAGAAGATAACTGTTTTAGCATAATTTAATAAAAAAGATAACACTGGTGTCGATGTTTTACAAAATTAATAATTCTATAATAAATAATTTATTGTGTAACAGATTATGGATGGTTCTGTTTTATTTATTAAACTGAATAAATGTAGCTAAATTTTGCAATAAATAGATAAAGTGATAATTGATTGCATAATTCCATCCATTTTTGCAGTTGAGGAAAATAATTAGAAATTGGTTTATAACAGTTATTTTCGAAATTTCTAATTATAAAAATGTGTTAGCCGTTTTTTTTTTTTTTTTTTCGATTTCTGTAAATTATATATTTATTTATATAATTGTTTTTGTTTACTTATTGTATGTTATTTAAAAGCACTCACAGAATTTTCTAATGTAACATATCTCGTAATTCCATAACAAGATTCGGAATCCAAATTATAGTGCTCATTTAGCTATACATCAAAAATGTTAATTTAAATTTTACATAATGGCTTTTTTTTTTTTTTTTTTTTTTTTTTTTTAAATTTAGCTTAGAGAAAATATTGTAATCGTCAAAAGATTCGAACTCGAGAATTTGAAGAATCTGCACATTTTAGTTCTTCTTGAGTTCGAATAACACATTTCTGAAAAATGTCTGTCTGTCTGTTTGTGACAAATATATCTCAGAAACGCTTATATCTAGACAGATGAAATCTGGTATCCGGCCTTTACCCCAAATTTTTGGATTTCTGTCAGATTTAGTAAAATCCTTTCAGAGGAAGTCTGTCTGTCCGATTGTTCGAATATAAGTTATCACGATAATTATAAACGAAGAGATCTAGATGAATAAAATTCGGTATGAGGAATTAACATTTGCAGTCTATACACCTATCAAATTTTGAGCCAAATCCCACAAGGAGTTTGTCTGTCGGTCTGTAACACGATAATTCAAAAACGAAATTCTTTAAATGCATCAAATTTGGCATGAGATTTTTTGACAACAAACGTATTTGTAGGCCAAAATTTTGTTTCTATCGGGTAGGAAAACGTATCTGACGCAGACATTTGATTTTTGTATGCTATTAAAAGCATACGAGGAATTAATTACCAAATAACTCGCCAAGGATGACACGATAGATTCAGTAAAAATGCTAAATTCACACCAAAAGTTAATATTTCCTAGCTGTTGCAAGCCAATGCCATGAAAAGCGTCCTCGGGATAATACCTGTATTACGAGAAAAAGTTTGGAAGACCACTCCCGTTGATATTTCTTCTAGAGACTCGGATAGTAAAGCAAATTATAACATATAGATAATACCGAAAAGACTCCTTAAAAGTAGAAAAAAAAATGAAAGTTGGAATTCAAATTAATAAATTTCAAACATTTCGAATATTAAATCATTAAAAATCAAAATGAAATCGATGAAGACCAAGATGGATCAACCTACAATAATTGGTAAATTCAGATGCATCCTTCTGAAATAGCAAATCTTTTTCCTTTAAATTGGATCTTTAAAATATTATTTACACATCAATACTTACACGGAATTTTCTTGAATATTTTCCTATAATTCGCTGTCTATCGCGTTGTTAAAGTTTAATGAGTTAAAATTCTAAATTAACATTAGTTATACCAAATCTCAGCCCGAACAGAATTTCCCAATTATTTTGCACTTCCATTATAAAGAAAACAGATTTTGCTTATTAAACTTTTGTGTTTAAGACTTTGTATTAAGAACCCATCCTGTGTTATTTATAGAATCATTTGAAAAGTATTAAAAGGATCAAGTATAATTCTCTTAAAAGTTAAAATGAAAAATGGAGGAAACCTTTCAAATCTCAGACATCTTCGGCCAACATTTTATTAATATATGCATGTTATTTGAGATTTTATTTGAGGTTTGATTACTTAATCAGAAGTTTCCAAAAGTATGGAGATCAAATAGGATATCAAATTCCAGAAACTTCTGAATTCATATGGAATTTCTTAGAAAAAGATAAGTTAATTTTAAGTGCAAAAGCATGGCTTCTTTCTCTCTTCAAATTTTGAATATTAATTTTTGTGAAAGGGATTATCGTCATTTTTAGAGCTTTTCGATGTACATAATATTTTATTAAAATTCATCAAGATTTGAACAATACAAATTGAAAATGCGGAAGGATGAGTGAAATTTTAACTAAAATCTAGAAGTATTAACAATGAAATAAAAATGAAAAAATAAATTCTGCATTCACATTTCTTGTTAAACAAACAGAAAGTAACACTCATTTTCAATATTATCGTTATTAAAATCTATCCGGTGAGTGTATGCTGGAAATAGAAATCCAAGAACTTCTTTAACGGATAATGGCGCTTCATTGCACAAAAAAAGAAGAAAAACACGAAACAGCAAAAGACGGCTGAAACGTAATAAAGACGGCCCTTGGAGAAGTCAACAGCATACACATAACAACGAATCATTAATTATATAACAAAATGATAACCCGCTAATTAGTGAATTGAGTCATCATGTGAGCGCTTTCATATCCTTCTCAAAAGCATATGGAATTTTCTAGAAGGATCGACAGATCATGTGTTCCAATAAAGATATTTTCATAATTCTTGTATTTTATAAATCCCTCATTTATGATGCCAAAGCCTCACCAGTGTACGGAGTCATTGACGTGTCATTCCGTTAATAATATCTGAAAACGATAATACTAAAGCAATATTAAAGATTCATAACAATACATTTTTGTTTGAAATAAATGATTATGCTTATCTATTTATTCACTCATATAATTTAATAATTGGTGTGAAAACTGATTTTCAATCACTGCAATTAGTGACTCTAAACAATTCCTTTTTTTTCAGTTCAAAGACATCGAGAATTAAAACTTTATTAAATCGTCAATTAAATTGACTTTTGGCTTGCACGATTTATACGCCATCACGCTGTATGTTCTAAAATAATATTTCGCTAAAGAGCCCATTCCCATCATTAAAGAAAAAACAATCAACGCTTAGACTTTCTCCGAGAGATCTTACAGCAAATTATATATATATATATATATATATATATATATGTATGTATATATGTATATATATATATATATATATATATATATTGTTACAAACCTGCAATTCGGCTTCCCTACATAGTTTGTTCCATCAACAGAAAGAAAGTTTTACAGTCATCTGAATGGGACGGAGTCCAGGTGGCGCGTCGGGAGTACCAAAGCTTGGCGATAAACTTGGCGACCATTTGGCGACTTGGCGACGAATTTGGCGACTTTGGCTCCAAAATAGATAATACCCGAAACTTCGAGAATTTTCCCGATCCGTCCAGTAGGAACCGAGATACGCCTCGAACGTTCCCGATTGGTTGAGAGGCTTCTAGCCCCACCTCCCGAGACCTATAAAAGGAAGCAGCCGCAGCTGCCAAGAGAAGGTAGAAGGCAGTAGGAGTCGAGAGTCTGAGAAGTCGAAGACAGAGTAAACGGAGTCGTCGAAGTAGTAGTCGAGAGTCGTGCTGAACGGAGCTGTGCGCTACTGTCTGCAGTAGATTCTAGTTGTATGCGGCTGTGTATGCTGTTGTATGCTGCACGTCTCGGCTGAAGATAGTCGTCTCTGTGCTGTATATAGCTGTCGCTTTTGTGCTGTCCTGTGTGTCTTCGTATAAATAAACGTCGTTGTTTCTTTTTCTACTGCCGCATGCTGATTGAGCGTTCTTTACACCATATAACTTCCACTATCCAAATGAACCCGGTAAAAAAATTCTTAACACTATATATATATATATATATATATAGGCTTATATATATATACAACAACAAAATATCGTAAAGCTTCTATAATAACATGAATTATGGGAATATCGAAATATTAAGCTTAAAAATAATTTGCTAAAAATGCTATTAAGAGATCGAGGTACTTAAGTATTTAATTGAAAATTTTAGATAGCATTATTCCTGGCGAACCAGGGGTTGCTAAAGTTGACTTGTATTTAAATAAAGTCAATTTAATTAATTTCATTTAGTTAATTTTCTGAAATAAATGGTAGATCTTCATATAAGTGAAGCATGATCGATATGAAGCATGCATATCTATGGCTAATTATAAAAATTGAAAATTAATTCAGGTACTGTCAGATATACAGTAAGCATCAAGACGTTAGTATTAACTGACAATATTTATAATCCTTCAATAACGTTGAGTGCAAATTACTTATAAAGAACTCTTAAAATGAATTCGGTATAGAATTCTTAGAATGCCTGTAATAGATCCAGCTCTTTTGATGTTTCAAAGCGAACGGTCTTCCATTTAAAAATAGAAAAAATTGGATAGCATAAGCCGATTTACAGGAAGTTAGACGGAGTTCTTGAAGTCAAGTTTCTTAACCTCTGAATTGCATAGAGAAATGGTTTAGCAATAATATTAATTTGCTGGATAATGTACTCATTATTCAAATGTACTTAATTAATATTAAATCTGATTCGTAAAGAGGAAAAATAGCGAAAACCATGGAGTGAACTTTTTCAGGGTTACTTGAATGTCAGAAAATAATCAAAGTAACTTAATTCTGGGAAAATGTATGCGAAACTGTAGACAGACAGCCAAACCCTGGATATATTTGAAAAAAGATCTACGCTTCAGATGCAATCACCAATAACTAAATTGTATTCATCTTTCTTTTTTTACGTTTTAAAGTTATCGTGCTTTGTATTTCTAACAACCAAACTTCCTGTGAATTGATTTCGTTTAAAACTTGACAGATGTCTTTAAATCTCATGTAATTTCTAATCAGATTTGATTGATATGCGTATCACATTTTATCCACCTATCTCATTTATCTATTTTATCCACCTATCTCTATTTATCATATTCGTAGATAAGCAGCGTGACTGATAGACAGACTATATTCCAAAAACGTGTTTTTCGGACTCAAGGAGATCTGAAACGTGAAGATTCGTCAAGACCTGGAATTAGAAAGTTTTGACAGTTACAATACTTTATCTTTCTCTTTATATAATTTTTATGCGAGAAAGTAAAAACAGAAGTTTTCATTTTAATACTGACTTCGAAGTCCCAGTTATTTTTCAATACATGTAACTTTAAATATACAGTTCACACCCGCGTATCCGGTTCGCGAGTATCCGGCATTACTAACATTGGCAAGGCATTGTAAGCGTGCATCTGCTTCAATTCTCTTATGTGTCGTGTGCAAAATACATGTTGCGACAAAAAGAGAACAGCGTTCTTCTCGTTGTTCACCATTTCGTTAGTTTGTAATGTATTTCAATTGTTGCCACTGTTCCTGATTATAACTGCACAGTACGTACAGGATTTGTAAATTGTTCTTGGGGATATGCTTAATGTTTTTTTTAAGTATACTACAAAACGAAATAACTAAGACCCAAAGAACCTGCATTCTCCAATGGATTCCGGCATTCGTCGATATCGAGGGAAATGAGAAGGCTGATATCCTGACCAAGGAGTCCCGAGAAAACCCTCAATTTTCTTACAGCCTGACCCTGACTGATGCTGATACAATAGCCAGCCGCAGACTACTTCCTGCTTCTTTTCAGAAGCACTCCATCCCTGCCCTAAATTGTGATCTTACTATATCCACAACCATTGCTAGATTGAGGATTAAATATTTCAGGGAAATGAAAATATCGTCTGATGGCCATTGAAGCTACAGAAATTGTCCTCACTGCAACCATATCTTTGATTGCCCAGCCATTTTGGCGAAGCTCTTCAAGATCCATCTCGATTCACCGCATTAACTTCTCTACTCTACTGAGGTTATTGATGTGGCCAAAGCCGTTTTAGACACTTTTGGACAGATCTAATCCTATTGCACTACTGGACAAGACAACAACAACAATTATACTACAATGAAGTGTGCAGAATTCATGTTGAAATGTGAACAGTTTATAGCTTTAGCTTACTTTTTCCCTAATAAATTCTTGCAGTGGAGTATATAAACTACCAGTACAGGGCCTTCTATTTTAACTCGACATATTACCGGCAATTGCTTCCATGTTTTCCCTGGCCACGACCGCATTCACATTCTACGTGGCTTGAGATAAATGGATGGCTTAATAATTCAATAAGAAGTGGGAAAATGTGTATTTTAATGGCGAGTTTTGATATATAAACTTTGTTTTCTAGTATTGATGGGCAAAGAAATGAGTTCATAGAATTCCAGCTTATCCGGCTATTTGTTATCCAACCTGTCCTCCTGCCACATTAGACCGGATACTAGGGTATGTACTGTATAAAATATTAACTTTTCAAAATATTAATTTTCAAACTCTTTAGATTAATAGATGTGTAATAAAATTTCTACAGTTCAAAATATCTAAAATAACTCAAATGTTATGTATCATACGCATTGTCAACAGTAATATCAGTTGTTATAGACATCATTTTAAAATTTTATTAAAAATATTTCACTTCGATGAAAACGTAAAACAATTTCTTAAAAGCCGTTAAATCTGAATCCGTTACATATCATAAATAAAAAGAACTCAGTTACAGTCAAAAAGAAATTCCACCTTTCAAATCAATTCTATCAAAAAAAAATTAAATAAAATGTCATAATACCATTTCAATTTTAAATTCCAAACTTATTTTTAAAAAATAATACAAAAACAGGAAGGAAAAGGGGAAGATAAAAGAAGGAAGTAAAAAAAAAATATATTAAAAAGGGAAGTTTAATCGGATGGAATACATTATTCAAATTCTTTTTCCTAATAAATTCAATTTACCAATGATGGTTTCCGAACTCATATTGCATTCATATTAGCTGAGATTTTTCCATGATAGCGAATAAAATTGTCAGTGACGTTGGAATTTTTTAATATCTCTGCTTCCTTTTCTCAAGGGCACCTATTGAAATCATATCCTTGTTCATTTAGAAGCAATTTTTTCGACGTGGTCCTTTTATTATTTGTATTCCACTTTTCAATTGCGGACAGTAGAGGTACTCAATTCTGAATGGCGAAGTATTAGTGGACGAACAACAGAATGAAAATTAAATTTTGAATATGACAGCTTGAAGCTTGAATGTTTAAATCATATTGCCTCATTCTTTAACCCTTCTTATTTTGTTGGAGCTTTATATTCACAAATCTTGTCATTTAAGAGAATGTTTATATCACTGCATTTATTGCTTTTGACATCTTGATGAAATTTTTTAAAGCTTTTTACAAAATAGGACTTTGATGGACAGAGATGATAGATACAAATCATATTATGCCTCTTTTGTTGAAATTGTATTGTTTTTCCTATTACTGTTGTTGATAAAATGTTTCAAGAAACGCCAGTCTTTGGAATTTATAAATATGCAATATTATGTAATCATTCAAAGCACTTTCAAATCCATTTATTGAAAGAATTTTATATTCGTAAATCCCGTTTTTAAACGAATATTTATGTTTATCTGTTTATTCCGTTTGATATTTTGATGAAAATTGTTTAAAGAACTATTATAAAAGGAGAAATAGTAATAATACTTTAGAAAAAGAGTTAGATTGTACAATGATACTCAAGAAAAAAGTTAGATTGTACAATGATACTCAAGAAAAAAGTTAGATTGTACAATGATACTCAAGAAAAAAGTTAGATTGTAGATAGATCTGAAACTCTCATCTTTAAAAATATATTTATGCCACTGCATTTATTACTATTAATATTTGGCATATTTATTTTTCTATGTTATGCAGACGATTTGGAAGTAAATAAATTTATAGATATTCTATTGCGAGAAAATGGTAATACGTAGAATTATGCCGGGTTTACACTCGGCCAATGATAAGACGGGAAGTAGATAGCGCATGCGTAGGAAGCAATTAATTTTTCAGACGGGACAATTACTTGGCGATATACTGAATTTTTTCTTATTGCGCATGCGTTTATAGAATTTGGCGGGTTTTTTTTTTGTTTGTTTGCTTTTTTAGCGTGAAAAAAATGATTACTTATCGTAGATAAATTCCGATAGTTTTTTATCTTTATTCTTTCTGATGCGAGGTTGTGTTCTTTTTTTTTTTCATTTTAATTGCCATTTCTTTTCTAGTTTTCCAAATTTCGGTATGTTGACCTTTTTTTTATTTTACCTTATTTCTTTCTGTAAGCATCCATCGTTTTAATACGATACACAGTAAAAAAAATTTCAGGGCCGCCAAAATGACAATTTATCTACTCTGTTTCACCCTAACTTGGCAGTATTGTAAAAAGTAGAAAATGTGACGCTCCGCGTTGTGAAAGAGTTCCCCATCGATTTCGACTTTAAAATAAACTTAAATCGACTTAAAATGTGCAGAAATTTATCAAATAATATCATAAATTACAGAAATCCTTTTGTTATCAGTATGTATTTAAAATTATTCTCAAGTTAGAAGTGCTTATCTGTTAAGTATTTTGTAAATAAAGCAAATGAATAAAACTAAAAGATTGACATAATGAATTCCACTTTAGCTAGAACCTGTCTTCAAGGTCAAATATTTGACGCGCTTTTCTTTTACGTCTCCACCAACTCAGCTTCATTCAGTTCGCAAACATTATCATCCTTCGTACTTTTTTATTCTCGCTTTTTTACCAGCTGATATTTTTAATACTATTAATCACATTAGTAGTTATTAGTTTTTATAGTTGAATATTTATTCGATTCGTCATTTCAATTCACTACTAAAATGTCTGAAAAAGAGAAAGTGTTATCACCGACTACGCTGTGCACACCTTCAAGACGAGTGAAAAAAGTGCAGCATACAGAACCATATTAAATATCTATTCTCGACTCCGAGAAAACCCTCAAGACTCTATCGTTCAAATCGTCGATAAAGTTTCGCATCTTACAGGTGTTTCGCAAAGAATAGTTTTCCTTTTGAAAAACTAAATAAAGGCATCCAGTTCTTTAAGTACCCATGGAAAAAAACGACCAGGCTCAGTAGGTAAAGAATCAAGTCTTGTAAAATATGATGATTTTACATTATCCTGTATTTGACGAAAAATCCATGCATTTTTTAGTATAATTGAGATCCCAACATTAGATAAAGTTTTAAAAGATGTGAACGATGATACAGATATCTTTTCGAAAAGCATTAGCCGAACTACGCTTTACAGAATATTGAAATATTTAGGGTTTTCTTTTGAGAAATGATGAAACGAAATGAAATAACTTTAATGATTTATTAAAATAATAAATCAATAATATTGAAAAAATAATGTAAATAAGGAAACAATTAATTCTCCGATAAAGTGATAATATAATAAAGCAGATAAATGTTTACTATTTAACGAAAAACTTGCGAGATAAAGTTTCGCCAGCGATCTGCATTTCTAGTCACTTTGTACTTTAAAGTAACCCAGTTCCCCTGACAACGACTGCGATTCGGCATGCCTATAATATACACTACTGTCAAGTTAGGGTGAAACAGAGTATAGCCAAACATTGAATGCCTAAATCTATCTTATGAAATTGAGACAAACATAAATCAGTCCCTTTCTGCGCATGCGCTGCCTACTGCCCGTCTTATAACTGGCCTAGTGTAAACCCAGCATTACTTTATCTTTATTTTTTGATATTCCTATTTTATTTTTTAAATATTTTTGCAACATATTTTTTATTGATTTTCAAAGATTTAATTAAATGTTAGATAAAAAAAAATTACAGCCGAGTGAAATATGTTGAAAATATTACCATAAAATAGGGTCATTCAGAATAGAAAAGTGTAAAAAAATATGTGTCACTAATATATCATAAAGTGTGTGAAATTCGATTGAAATATTTCATTTTATCAAATGAATCGATGAAGAGCAAGTAATATAAATAAAGTATTTATTTTATTCCTTCTGCTGTCTCTGAAATGGCATATCGTGTTTTGTCATTAATCTGTTTTCATTTTTGAATCTATAAAGAGAAAAATCGTAATTCTACATATATCATGTCCAATCACTTTTCAAGAAATTTTTCAGCATTCAAATTCTACTCTCAGATTAACAATAAAACTTCGATTTTATCGTATTAATTTCTGAAACTGCCATCGCAAAATACGTCATTTCTACCTATTCATGTTTAGAAAGTATATAAAAAATTAAATTCCAGAGCTTAAGTTTCTTTACAAGCTGTTTTAATTTATAACGTACAACAGCTATGTAAATACCATCATTAATCCTATATCTAATGGCTATTTTTAAGATTGGCTTTAATTAAAAATAATCGTCGCTTCAAATAAAATTCCTTTATACGAGATTATATTTAAATGAAAGTTTTAAAAAAATATTTTGTATGAGGTTTAGGGATATTTATTTAAAGAGCCGTGTTTTAGCAGTTGATAAATTAATTGAAATAATTCTATTTTGAAGTTTAAATTACCATCGTCATAATCTAAATAGACTCTAATAATTATCTAAGGAATTAATTTAATTCCTAGGATTAAAATAGGCAAAATAATACGATGCAAATAATTTAAATTGATGCGGCTTAAATTGAGCAAATATTCATAGTAATCGTAGTTTGAGAGTTTTTGGATATTTTTAGTGATATTAATTCTGCAAAATAGTTGTGTGAATTTGACATTTATCTAAAAGACTGTTAACCGCAGTTTTAGGTTAAGAACATATATACTTTGTAATTGGTGAGGGAGATTTACAATTGTAGAGAAATGTTAGATTTTTTATTAAAAATTAAGGAGAATTAATGCGTTAAGAAAATATTATCAGATTTCGGGATCATACAACAAATAATTTTAATATTCGAAGAAAAATCTTTTTAGTGATATTAATGAAGTTTTCGAAAATTGGTTCTTCAAACTTGTCTATTTTTAGAAAAGATTTTTTAATGTAAATTATAATAACAGTTTTTAATGGTACAGGGAATTCAAATCGCACACATTATAATTTTATAATTGTTTTTAGATATATTTTATAGGAATATTTTTAAATGTAGAAATTTTAATTAAGTTTTTATTGTTTCATATTTAATCAATTGCTCTTATTTTCTTCCATTATTAAAATATAAAGCGTTGAAATAATGTTTATTTTTAATCTTTTGTATGTGGGTCTGTTTTTATTAAGAAGCGGAGGTTTTAAAATAGAAATAAAGGGTGTCCCAAAATTAACGCAAGATTTGTTATCACCATTCGTGCAGTAAAATGTAGGCAGCCCTATTAAGAAATCATTTGACAACTGATAATTTAGGGAGAGTAAAAATGAAGCGTTACTCGATAGAACAGCGTGCTTGCATTCTTGAACAATATTTCGAAAATATAGAAAGTTTGGCTGCCACAGTTCAAAACTTTGAGAATTGGCCACCAGGACAATCCTCCTGAATGTACTGTATTGGTCTCTTGTGACCTAACGAACCCATACACAGTTATTTCCATGGGCCAATTATGAATTTCGCCTCTAATCCACATCAGGCCGTGACGTTTGTGGAATATAGTGATTTTTCTTGCACAGTTTGATGATTGATAGAATCCTATATGCAGATAGTTTTATGCGTTCGAAGCACCATATGAGTGGAAATGAATATAATCTATCCATAGCATACGCGAGTCTAGTGAAAACGCAAAGCATGCAAAGAAATTTTGAGGTTTCACTTGTTGCCTGAAATGCCTCTTGTAAGAGTATAACCTCAGAATTTTGCTTAGAATGATATTCGAGGTTACCCAAGGAATGCTCTGTGCTCGTGCTATTGAGCAGACACTTGCAGTAGCATTTGAAGAATTTGTAATTGCTTGCTGTTATAATTTCAATTTCTTCTAAAATTGTCGACTTTCTTGCACCTCCTTCTAGTTGCAACATCTTTGACCGTATTTTCCTTTTAACTGCATCATGCCTTTAACTGTAGTTTCAGACTTGAAATATTTCCTTAAGTTTTTCATCCGGTGGTAAGTAAGGACGATTGTTCACATTTTGATAAAATAATTTTACCATCAATGCGCATTCCTTCTTGGTCAAAAGCAAGTTTACAACGGGCGAAGATTTCTTCGAAACATATGTATCACTTTTATAGCAAAATTAAAATAGTTTCTCATTAATATATGCTTTAAGCAGTACAGCGCCATCAAGTAGCAATATTTCAAAAAAAAAATTTGCCCGATCGGAACTTTAGTTCCACGTCTGAATAACGAATGTTTGAAATCATCATTCGGATCTTTTCTGTAAAAACAGAACACCGAGTTCAAAGGTCAAGATCAAATTTAGGGGAAACCATAGACCATGATTAAGAAGTTGCATAAGTTCACTGAACAGAATTGTTATAATAAAGTCTTTAAAATAACATGAATTATTAAACAAAATTTAAAGTTATATACGAAGTTGTATATATTGTTAAACTCAAGCGGGTCTTCAACAAAAATGAATATTAATCATAATAATATACAGACAAAGTTTCGAAACAACTTTTCCATAAGAATAAAAGCTTTCTCCGAAAATAATGCATTCTACAAAGTTTCCTGCAACTTCTTATTTCTTTTATGAAATTTCATTCCTTTAGAGTTGATTAAAAAGTTAGAGAAAGAGTAGACAATAAGTCTGGTTTATATAAAAAAGTCTCTAAACAAATTGAGTGCTATTTCATAAAGTTTATGACACATGAAAAAAGAAAATAGGAAAGCGGCACATAAAAGCCAACATTTTCCCCCTACTTAGACTACAATTTTTATCATATTATTAAAGTTCACAGAGAACGTTCTATACCAATATCTATGGGTTTTTTTTATATACACATCAAGGGAATAAGAAAATTATAGCGCATCTGTATAAAAAAATTCCGTCTTTAATCTTCTGTTAGGTGGTTCTATTATGTACATCATACTGAATTCAGTAGTCTCTTGGATTACATATTCTTTTTTCGTTTGCAATGTCTTAATTTTTAATATTTGTTTTAAATAACCATAGATTTATTATCTTTTTTTATTCCTATTATACTGTAAAAGAACTGTCATATTTCTTTAAAAATTTCTAACTACTAGGAATATACCTTTCAGAAGTCAACACAAAAATGTAAAAAAAAATATAGTAACATAAATCCTCCTACTGTTAGGCAATCAATCAATAATTTTCATAGAAAATTCAGTCCTTAAATTCCTTTAGTATTACATAATAACATTGAGAAGAAAATTTTAAAAAATGCGACATGGAAGCAATCCAAGAGATCGGAATTGTGTTTTCCCACTTTTGGTAACGGTGGATTAAACGTTATTGCAACTCCATTCCTCGAAAATCTATGAAAGTAGCTAAAAGAATATGAAGTCGTTTAATTACCAAGAAATGTTGAATGAATCCAAAAATATATATTATATAAAGTCATTTCATGAGTCGCATCAGCCGTACATTACATGAAAATAAATTATCTCTAATGTAACATTCTGATATTCAGTATTGACCATTCATAAGGTATCCTAAAATTCATCATAGAGTTGAATTCGGCGTCATTTGTGCTATAAAGGCAGTGTGACAACTGACAACCTGAATCACCATCTGGGCCGATTCTGATCTCCAAAACAGAAAATTACGAGACTCATTGACATGACTCATGTGATAATTGAGTTGTTTTTTTAGGCTGTGTGTCCCGGGGCATCAATCCTACTCGATGATCGATCGAAAATTCAAAACTGTAACGTCCAAAATTTCCCCATTTTTAATATATTGCTTAACAATTAAACACTGTTGTTCTTTCGTGTAGCGCTCTATTTTTAATAAACTTAAACTGTCAGCTGTCAAGATGTCATTTTTTTTATTGGGAACACTTTCTCGCACAAATGACGTAAAATTCAAATCCTGCATGAATTTTGAAACACCCTATATTAAACTATAGGATGACTTGCTTGCTCTTTATAATGCTTGCCTTTGAACGCATGTTTCTTTTGAGGACAATACACGTTGGACATATACCAAGATATATAATATGGGAAGCAATTTTCTTTGATAGTATAATTACTCTACATACCTTGAATATTTTTCTCTAATGCTGTGTAAAAACTTCGTTAAAGTTATACAGTGTATACAGTGTATCTCAAAAGGTCGTTGATTATTAAGATTAACTATTAAGATTAGTTCAGAAATAAATCATTGTTAAAATAAAGCATCGGAACCAAAGTGTGATCATTAGAATGGAATCTTTGCCTATTAATTAAGAAAAGGAAAAACCGCTCTAAATAAAATTTGCAACATAAATTTTCAGAAATACAAATTTTTAACAATACTGCTACTTGTATGTAGCGTAACAGATACAATGATAAGTAACATACAGCATCGACGACAAGCCTTTGTTCTTGATACTGGGACGTACTTATAGTTACTAAGTTACATTACCTTCCAGTTTAAACGACACATGAGGCTATTTTGAGTAGGAATTCCTAATTTTTAATCCCATCAAAAGACAAGGACGATATTTAATTTGACGTCTCGTGAAACTTCCGCGATACACCATTAAGAGAATATTTGGAATACAACATCGGAACAGCATCGGGCCTACACACACGGCGAAACTTTAGTAGAAACAGATTTCAAAATAAAAGCACCTTAATTCCGAAGGCCATAATAGCTTACAACTAGGACATAGAACTCTTTCTACGTTTTGATAGTACAAGTACATAGAAACTACTTCTGAAACGATACATGTTTTATTCATATAATTGATACTATTGTGTTATTGAGAATTTATATTTCATTAAACGTGAGTTGTACGTTGTAGCTCATGTATTGTCATCTTTTGCTTCTGTTAATGACAAAGAATCTCTTGTAGTGGCCACTCTTACAGCTTATAATCTCAAGTCTTAATGTAAAAAAATATTGTGTTCCTTTTTAATTTATAGACTTTTAACGTTTTCAAACAGAATTTTCGGAACAAGCTATAATTAACTTTTATTTCTCCCTTTAGTTGCTTCTCGTAAGATTAAAAGTTATTTTGTAATTCAGGCTATATATTCAAGACTTAAAATAGCTTACTTTACTATACATACTTCTTTAAAAATGAAGATATATTGTGTTCTTTATTGGAATTTTCGTTTGATTTTTCATCCTTTAATTTTTTCATCCTCTATTTATGGCATTTTTATATTATGTTTCATTTTATACTGGATTCTCTTTCCTGTCAGAAGGAGTACAAATATAACTATGAATCCAAAAGATACAATTTAACTTGTATTCTAATAAAACTTAATACTTATTATTATATTATTATTTAATGTTATTTATTCATAGATTTTAGTTTGTTTTTTCTTAACAGATTTAACCTTATTTGATAGAAGAAAAATTATATACATAAATCTTTCTTTAAACAATTTCAAACTCTTTATATCGCATACATCATCACATTCAATCTTTTCTATATTTTCTGCAAACTTATTGCCGTCCTATATCATAACACAGCTAATATATCTGCAATTCTTGAGATGGATGGAATTCAAATTCGACTGATGACACATCCGACAATGAACAGAGTTATTTCTACGACATCCTTAACTGCTGTTGTTTTCAACAGCTGTCTTCGATGGCTGCTAATCAAAATCTCATTTGCATGAATTCGGAGTCTTTCGCTGGAACTGATTAGTCAACTATCCTGGGAATTGATTCCCATGAAACTGGAAAAGGAATCGCTGATGTCAATGTAAACAGGAGCTACAAAAATAAACCTAATTAATTTGACGAGAGGAAATAATGAGCCTGGTTATGTACAGATAAGATTGTTTACACCTACCCAAGAGCTTCCTAATTAGTATGAAATATTTAGGAATTATTATCATCATTCGAGTAATTAATAGATATTTTCGTCCTGTAGCAAGTAGATGTATTCAACTAGGAATTCGGAATCTCGCATTAAACGATGTGTATTTATTAAAATTGGGTTGTTATGCGAAAATGAAGAATGGTCATTGTTTAATGGAAATCTGAAATTTTTACGGTATATACTGTAGGGATTAGTTCATTTTTGGAAATAATATTTTGAATCCCTATGTTACATCAAGCTCTGAGCAAAAAAATAAATGGCATTTTTTTTTTTAATGTTTATCGTAACATTTTTTTTTAAATCTTTGTATAGATCACGCAACACTACGTTATATATATAGCTAATATTTTCCTACATTACTATGAGAAAAAAAGTAATTAAATATAATTTAATAAACGGGTGGAGATATATTGATGACCTACTTTTGATTAATTCAACAATACTAATATTGTTACTAATTGCTATCCAAAAAATTTAATTCTAACAGAAACGAAACTTTCTGGATTTAAAAATCGAAATTGCTAATGATAAAACAATAGTTGGTATATACGATAAAAGGGATGAACTCAATTTTAAATTAACAAAACTATGTAACTACCATTCCAATCTAAACTCTAAAATTTTCAAAAATCTAATTTTCTCACAAGTTAACAGGATCAAAAGGGTTTGCAATAATAAAAATTCCTATATTGAAGCATCAAACAACCTCATTAAAAATTTAATTAAAAATGAATTTCCTAAAAATTACTGTAATGTCAATTTTTTAATTAAACAAGGTATGGTTTGGGATTAATCCTTTGGCTTAAATAAAAAAAGAACTTTCCTTGCATATTATATCACTCAATAGATAGCGCTGGGAGCTTACAATTTTTACCTAAATTACCGTTAGCCTTGTGTTTTTAATAAGCGGGAATCACAATCGATAGCTTAAAATTTCCTTGACTGCTGATGGTATGTTCTTGCCTCTTCGTTTTTTCTTTAGTGTTATTTTATGGTATTTTGGTTTTTATTGTTATTTTTGTTATTGTATTTTTACTTATTAGTGGTTTTTCTTCTAATTTGTTGTTTTGTATTTTTCTTTCTGTTAAAATGGTAATCTCTTGGGCCTAATTTCAGGGGATTTTCGGGTCACGAGGAATCATTATTAGATTTCATTGTCTGCATTTCCTTAACAGAAAAAATCCCCCTTTTTTTTTTTTAATCCCTGCCTGAGGGTGACCCTTGAAAAAGTTTTCAGGTCGAATTCTTTTTTATATTTTTTATTTGGTTTAATTTTTATTTGGTTTATTTGTTTTTCCTATTAACTTGATTTTTATACTTTTGTTTCAGTTAATCTGTGTTTTAGAAGTAGCTGCATTTGCGCTTTCTAAATACTATGAAATTTTTTCCTGTTCCATTTTTGGTTTTAGTTTGAATAGGAAATAATTTTTCGTTGCGATTTCGAAACAGTTTTTCTTTCGTTTTCATTTCAGTTTCGTTTTCAAACTATTTCTTACTATATACTTACTTATTATATATATATATATATATATGTAAATATTTCCTTATATGTTGCACGGATTGGCGTATTTTTAGAATTAATATTTTGAATCTTGGGTTTTACACCATACTCTGAATAAAACATAAAACCTGTTTATAGTGACATCCTTTTGAAATCCTTGTATAGATCACGTAGCAGTACAAATGTTGAGTAATTTTTGTTGTGAATCGCTCAATAAAAAGAAGAATATTTTAATGAATTGATATGTATGCAAAATGCGTATTAACTGAAACTGAATTGATATGAAAGAATCAAAGAATTTTTATTGCAATCTGAAAGTTTATATGTATATACTATAGGGGTTAATTTATTTTTAGAATTATTATTTTGAATCTTGATGGTACACCATACTCTGAACAAAAAATAAAAACTGTTTATCGTGACATTTTTTTTGAAATCTTTGTAACAGAATAATTGTTCAGTATTTTTTATTGTCAATCACTGAATAAAAAGAAGAATATTTTAATGAATTGGTGGGAATGTATAATATATACTTACTAAAACTGGATTGATATGCAAGAGTCAAAGATTTTTTATGGCTATCTGAAAATATTTGTCTGCATATTTCAGTGCTTGTTTATTTTTAAAATTAATATTTTGAATATTGATATTTCAGCACACTCTTAGCAAAAAATAAATATTGATATTGATATTTCAGCACACTCTTAGCAAAAAATAAAAGCAATTTATCGAGACATTCTTTTGAAATCCTTGTATATGTCACGTAACAGTACAAATCTTCGGCAGTTTTTATTGTGAATCACTGAATAAAAAGAAGAATATTTTAATGAATTGGTGGGAATGTATAATATATATTTACTAAAACTGGATTGATATGCAAGAATCAAAGAATTTTTATGACAGTCTGAAAATATTTTCCTATATATTGCTGGGATTGCTTTATTTTGTTCTTACTATTAGTCCACTCTCCCCCTATATATATTTATACGAGTATTTTGTTCAAATTTTCAATCGTTAATAAAATACTTTTTATTCATCCGCTCAAGTTCAGATACATTTTTTTAAAACTTGTAGTGGATGACACTTGATGTTAATACAGTTTTTTTTTTCAAATATTAATTCATTAATAATTAAATTTAATAAATTTTTAATACTTTAAATAGAGTTTTAGCAGTTTTTAATGAAAATTGAAACCAACAGGCGGTAGTTCAATCGGTGAAATGCAAGGATTTCAGTATTTTTCACGTGAAGGTGAAGAATGCGAGTTCAATTCTTGAGAAAGTAGGAATTGACTTTTAAAAAAATTTATATATTACTTGTTTTTAAAATTTACATTTTGAATGTTGATGTTACAACATACTATGGACAAAAATTAAATGTCATTTATTTTGATATTCTTTTGAAGTTCGTTCAAAATTCTAAATCATGCAACAGTACAAATAAAATATTTTTTTATTGTGAAAAACCCGGATGAAGAATTTACTGTTTAAAAGGAAGACATTATAATGATTTATGTAAGTATTATAATATGCATTTACTAGAACTTATTAGATTTGCAAGGATCAGAGAAATTCATAATCTTAATAACAACCTAAAAATTTGTTAGTATATACAGAAACGATTGTTCATTTTTATAATTAATTGAATTAATTAAATTTTGAATTATTTAATTTTGAATCTTGCTTTTATAGCATCTCAGAGTATACTAAAACAAAAATACTGTTTATCTTGGCATTATTTTCTAAACAGTCTTAAAATCTTTGCAACAGTCACAGGATGGTAGGTACAAATAGAGGTAATTTTTTTGTATTGTGAATCACTAATTAGAAAGGAAACAATGAGTTATGAATTTATGAATGAGCATGATATTTATTTACTAGAATTGTATTCTTATTCAAGAAACAAGAATTGTAGATATTTTGCTGATATTGGGAAAATTAAAAGATATATATTGTAGATATTGATTTATTTTGCAAATCCATATTTTGAATCTTGAAAATCGGTGCAACGACATACTCTGAACGACGATTAAAAATTATATGAAATTTATAAGGTGAAAGTAAGATTTTTAAAGCAATTGATTAATCACGATTATTAATATTGCTATCTAAATAAAGCTCAAAATATCAGTACAGTATTAGTAAATATTGTTATAATGAAGCATTTTAGATTAAATAGCACTTGCACTTATCCTGATTTCAAGAAATGGTAACAACTAGCAAACTGAATTTCAGTATATAAACTTCATTTCAAAATTGTAGATCTAAAAGATTTATTCAAAAAATACCTGTTTTTTATATATTGAAAATACTTGAATCAGTTGCAACTATCATACCATAATAGTCTTAAAATAATATCCTTAGGATGCCATATTTTTCTGCTACAAGCATCACTGGAACACTTCTTTTGGGATTATAATTATCTAGCCTGTAGCATTCTGTATAATATTTTCTAAATAATAACATTTAGTTAATTTCAAAAATACTTTTTGCTGGAAGAAAAGCTAAAAGTTACATGTCGAAATAGTGAAGAGCTTTACGAAGTCCAAGTATGTTCTTTCAAGCCAAGAAACTCTATAAACATTCTGGTAGGTTATTATTAATTTTGGCGCGAACTTGGAAGAGATTTTTCTGAAAATCAAATCCTCTGTTAAAGACAAAAATGAAGATGTTCATCTCAGTTCAGTTCTCCGATTCTATTAAGGTCTTCACTAGGTCAATTATCTCTTCATGCCTGGAAGTTGATTGCCAACTAATTAAACTTCAGTCAGTTAAACATTCTAATAAGCTGTCACTTTTAAAGTGGTTGCTAACATCTGTTGAAACCAGCAGATCATTTCCTACTTGAAAATCGTCTAGCTTTGCGCAAAATTTAGAGCAGTAGCATGTTCAATTGTTTCCAAGTTTGTATATATTTTCAAAAATGAAAATTAATTTATACTTTCTTAATTGATCGATTCTCTGATGACCATTAACAGCTGTAGAAGGACTGAAAAATTCCTTCATATTTATATCAAACATCTAGCTTAGTTTGTTTACGCACAAAGTGTTATGGGCGGTACTTTATACCGGTTTATCCTTTATACTTTATACCTGTATCCAAAATATAAACTAATTAAATATTACAATTAAACGATAATTGCATTATCAAACTTCTAATAACAGGTTTCTTACACTACGCTGTGGCGTCACTACCTTTTCCTCTCTCTACAAGCGAGATTGATTTCAAAATTAAAACCTTTATTATCGCTTTATTTGAATCGAATAATCAAACCGATTATTATCCGTAATGCTTAGATATCTAGATTCCCAGAATGGAAAACATTGAAGCAGCTCCGAGAAGAAAACTAACGTTGAATCCTAAGGACCATCACTGGCTACGATCTAATCCCTCCTGTAGGAGATGCACGCTGTCCTTGCAGTGGAGGTAGCTCAACTTTGCAATATTGCTGCGCCCATTGGGAAAACTTGAACCAGCTAAGTTATCCGGCAAATTCTCAGCCTCGTTCTGTCTGCTTGTGAGGGATTTCATTCGAGTAAGCAAGAATTTATTTTATTTCAGAAATGAATGAAATAGGCAGTAATCTTGTAAACTTCTAAACTTTATCATGAAAGGAATATTACGTTCTTCATTGTTTCATTTGCTTTGTTTGTTGTTGCTTATCCCCCCTTGGATTGAACTCCAATTCAAACCAAGTTCAAAAGATCGAGGAAAGAGGCGTGCAGTAGTTTCTGAGGGTAAGGACCCCCTGAGCACCTAAGGGTAGAAGTCTTATTTTAGCTCATAAGAAGATGACGTTCATTCACTTGCACAACCCTTTCTTACAGGGTGCTCTTTCACGTACTTCACAGATCGAACACAGGGAAGTGAAGAACCATGTCCGAACTAGGACTCGAATCCAGGATGCTCAGATCACGGGAGGATACGCCGGGATGCCGGCCTTTGCGTGTAGCTTATATAAATAAAAATTTTGTATCAGAAATAGTATCTGATTTCCAACATTGAATATTTAAACCACAGGAAAAAGATTAGAAGCTTTGGAATTGGAACGTTTTCAGGGTCACAAGAATATCCTTGTGTTAAAAGAAAAAAAAACTTTTTTAAGGGGGAAGGAAGGATAATGTTTAAAACACAAAGTCTCTCAAATAAAAATTTTTTATTCAAATAATTTAAATTCATTGTCATATATGTATTGATATTGTCTTCGAATTCAAATTAAAATGACTGTATGTTAAAAATCGTAAATTTTTAACAAAGAATGGTTTCTTGCACAAAATATTCCAAAATAATCATATTTAAAAAAAACTTATTTAATATAATTTAAAAAAAAAAACTTAATTTTTGTACGTATACCGTTGTTCCTTCTCAAATATCAAACAAAATGCAGTGTTTATAAGTTCATACTCGATTATTAGTTCTAATCATCCTTTATTTTTATCCTTCTTTGTCTGAATACAAAAGCAAATTATCGTCTGTTTATTTAGACACGTTGGCATGAAAAAGATGAATACAGACGTATAAAAATCTAATAATTTAGGTTCCGTCAGAAATCATGTGCTTAATTTTATTATTTTGTTCATAGATGAATAAAAATTTTTGATTATACTAAACACTAATTATGATTTTGATTCTTTTTCTGAAGAAAGTTGTTATATATAAAAAATCTCAGCACTTATGTTTGCATAGTTTTGTTTCATCAGATACCATTTGCTTCGTTTTATTATTAAAATTGTGAATGAATACAAATTTCGATTTAAAGAAAATACTTATTATAATTCTGAAAACGATAATTGTGTTTTCTATTGATATCTTTTGCGAAACAATGTAGAGTGTGTAAACAGTCAGAAATAATTTTTTTTAATTTTGATTTTATTTATAGAATGAAAAAGTTTCTTAGTTAAAAAGGTTTTTTTTAACTTTTTAGGTACGTTTGCATTGAATTTTATTGTTGCGACACTTCCATTTTTGTCATCTATATTCAGGACTTTTATTTCACAGTATGAGTATATTGAATGCGCTGCTCTATCATTCTGAAAGTCAAGCAAATTTCTTTCAAAATTCGTGTTCTGATGATATAGAGATTTCCAGAAAGCATAAATGGATTTTGAAAATCAATAAAAAAAAAAGGACAGAATGCTACAGAAATGTATTGTTTGAGTTCTTTTCTTAACGCTTAAGGAATCGAGGAATTTTATCCCACTAAATAGCAAATTCATTAACATTGCTATCAACAGGTGGCGCTGCAGACGATTCAGTTAAAACGAAGCATTTGAGATATGGAAATTTTTACCTCAGACTGCGCCACGTTGATTCTGCAAACTGCTATTACATTAAAATTATTCATTCTTTACAACAAGCCTTGCGAAATTTTCAAACCTGTTTTTATTTTTCCTATTTTGCAGTGCCCGATGTCGGTGGTAATGTTGACTAAATATGCAATTTAGTCAGATAAAATTCATTGATTTTACAAGCGTACGATACAATTCTTTCACGTTCTTTTCTTCATATTATTAATTTTCAAATCCATCAGCCATTTTTGAAACACCTTGTAATTACAGTTAGAGGTAAAGCCAGAAGAATTAATGTAAAACTGATAAAGAATTACATTTAAAAGCCAGACATTTTTTTAAATGGTTTGGAGAAAAAAGAAGTCCTTCCGAAAATTGCTAAATTCCTCATTTTATTAAATGCTTTCTATATGTTGGTTATAAACTTCTATTTATTAATTAATTGATACTGTTAAATTTTTTTATAGATTCCACTGCAAACTGATCTTTATCAATGTTTCTTCAAAAATTCATATCTTATTTTTTTTATGGGCGCAACATAAATGTAGGATAAATATATCCAGAAAGAGAGATCCGTTGACCAATGGAGATAAAATGCAGTGAACAGGATGCTTTTTTACCAATTGAAAAGCATTTTAAATATAATAAAATAACTGCCATCCGCATAAAGATAAAGCAATAGACAATAATTTTATGATCCTCTATCGAAAAATAATGTACAATATTATCTTCTTAAAAACTCTTTCCAAAGAAAAAAAGATATGAAAATCAAATAGGATGATGTTTCAGCTGTAACAAGGATAAACGAATATTTAATATCCAAATTTTTGAAAATCATTGGTTTATTGTCATTGTACAAGGAGGTCGCGGTAATGTCCCTTTCCTTAAGCATTGTCACAATCCAGTACCAAACATCTACACTACTGTCTGCCTTGGTGTAATATCTTTGCCTAGCAAATGGTTTAACTGATTAGCATCCATAAGCATTCTTACCATTTAAGAGCAACTGAAAGACGAATTATCAACAGAACTTCTTTCTACATAATATTTGTATTGCATTACTTATAATTGTTTTAGAATTTTTTTAAATTCCTTTCTGCAAACCAAAAGGCAAGGAAGTTTCCTTTTTGTCTAATTAAGTGAAGTATATTATTCCTATACATAAAAAATCTTTCATGGAATTAAACTGTGAATCCGTGTCTCCAGCGTTTAGTTTGAACACAATTTTCTACCTCGAAAGTTGGCTAACTCAGAACAACAAAACATAAACTTACATAAATTGTGTCATTACTCTAATAGTAGGAATACCGCCTTTAAATTTAAAAAAAGCAGATATTTAAAAAATTTAGTATGAAAATAATTTTATTGGGATGAAGTAAGTATTTAACAAAGTTGAATAATCTTTCTGTCTTCATCATTCAAGCAGTTCTAAGGAAATGGAAATTTCGCGAAAAAAAACTATTTCATAATTGACTTCTCTTTTGAACAGGATAACCAATTATAAACTTGCCCATGATTTTAACTCTCCCAAAAATCATATAATCTTTTTGATAAGTAATCGAACTCTTAAAAAAATGATTATAATACAAACGAGGTAGATGCATCAGTTTTGGTAAAAAGGAAATGAGGACTGGATGGATGGATGTTTGTTAGTCAATCACGCCAGAACGGCTGAACGGAACAGGATGAAATTTAGCACAGAGATAGAATAGCCTAGAATAGGACATAGGCTACTAATTATTCCGGTTAATTTTTTATTAATTAAAAGCTAACTTTCTTGCCAAAATTCTAAGGCCAAATCCAGCCAAAAAATGAATAAGGTTCCATTTTTTTTTTCCCACGCTAATGAGAGTAGGCTTAACATGTTTTCGAGCGAATATTTCAAACGATTCTATTTATTTTCTTAGTGTTTGATGCATTTAAAATTAAATATCGTTAATGAATCGATCTTTCGGATTCATTCTGAAGTACTTTTAAATTAAAATAAAACAGGAATAAAGGAAATTGAAAATTTCTTATCTGTATTGCGTTACCCCAACTGGCGTAGAAAATTCACGCATTTGCGTTGCCCTAACTGGCGTTGAAAATTCACGCATGAGCTGTGTGTTCTGATAGTTGACAACTGTGTTTTCATTTTAATTGAAAGTTTAAAAATTATGTGTATTATACTGTTGTAGCTATCTCATTCTCGATCGATAAATAAAATAGACTTCAATTGATTTTAAAGAAACACGGACTTGATTTGCTTGATTTTTATTGCAGGTATACTATATAAATAAATTGATTTTAGGTTAATTGAGTGCTTTTGTAATTAAATTGTATTTATATAAATACTACTATTATAAATGTGAAAGTTTGGATGGATGGATGAATATTCGTTAGTCAATCATGCCAGAACGGCTGAACAGAATTGGATGAAATTTAGCTGAGAGATAGATTACCGTCTGGAATAGGACATAGGCTATTATTTATCCGTTTCATTAAGTGTTTAATTGTTTATTAATTAAAAACTAACTTTCCCGCCAAAATTTGCCAAATGTGTAAGGTTTCAGGGTTGTTGTTTTTTTCCCCACGCCAATAAGGTTAGTCTTAACATGAATTTGACTATTATTTCAAACGATTCTGTTTATTTTCTTAGTGTTTGATACTTTTAAAACTAAACATTGTTAATTAATCGATGTTTCGGATTCATTCTGAAGTACTTTTGAATTAAAATAAAACAGAATACAGGAAAAAAATGAAATAAGGACTTTCTCTTATATTATTATTATTTGATATTGTAAAAATTTATATCCTATGTTTAACTGTATCAGTACTAAAAGGCCCTAAACGCCCATTCAACAAAACGATGATGGATGTCAAACCTTTGGCCATCGATGCGAAGTTCTCTCTCCTTTTCTTTTTGTATGATTGACTACATACACGATACTCCTATTTTGCGTGTTAAAGATGGATTTGAATGACAGAAACATTTTCTGGGAACTCTGGTAAGATGACCAAGCATATATTTGCTTAATAGCTATCTGCTAAGTAGAGAGCCTTTTATATTAACCTCTTAAGGAGCCATTATGGTTTTTAAGGTGAATAAAAAAAAATTTTCTTCTCTGTGCAAGAAACACTCGCACTACCCGTATTCTAAAGCATCTGATTTCGAATAATTTTAAGAATGAGAGACTTAATGCTTAATAAAATTATCAAATATCTCAATTCTGGTTAATAACAAATGAAGAATTTTCTTAGGCACTAAAGGACATATCAGTAGTATCAAACACTGATAAAAAAAATTACTTTCGATTATAAATACTAATTTATCATCCGATTGTCCTAATTACTTATTAAATAAAACGTGCTCGATATTCAGCAAGAATTTTTCGACTATGTAACTCATCATAACACAGTCACTGGAGGAAAGAAATTTTCTATCGCTATCTGATCTTTCATGCAACCGACGGAAATAATGATTTGAGCCTCCAGTGAGATAATCTGTCCATTTTCCCAATTAAAGATTACCTCTAGACTAGGATTTCACGGTTTTTCAAACCTGGTTTTAAAAAATACAGTTTTTTAAAAATAAATTTTTCACGTTTGAAAACCGGTTTTTAAATGAAGGAAACCGGTTTTTCGGAACGTCTGGATATTCCTCTTCTTCAATAACAAACAATAAACAAATATTTTGAATTTTATCGGTTGGGACTGATTCGTATAGCAGCCGAAGGCTTAGGGAGATGAGATGCCAATTTATTAACAAGTAAAGGTATATTTGAATTTCTGTTAAATGCACTAAAATATTTAAACACTGAAATAAGTTCAAAATTATTATATGCTTTAGAAGTAGAATTAGCAACTCTTTTGGTATATTTGCAAAATCCACAAAACATTTCTAGTTCAGTGCAGTACTCGTGTTCTTTCTTTTGCTTCAAAAACCGAAAGAAATAAGTTATCTGAAAAGATATTGTCTAGAATATTTCCAAATTCTTATTTGAAAACCGATTCTGATGAGTGGTTTCTTCGATGAAGAGCAAATCGAAGAAACTACTCATCAGAGTAATGCTTTTTTAAAAGAAGCCATATAAAAATCAATTCATAAGACCCTGAAGGAAAACTTACAAATCCAAAGACACTGAAAGCTGAATTTTCATTATTTGAAGCAACGAATAAAAGAACAAAATAGTTAGATTTGTTATTTGATGCCATGAAAACTATAAAATCAAGCTCAGTAGCTAGTTGAAAGAGTATATTTAATTTCAGGCAATATTGTGTCCAAAATAAGAACAAGACTTAGCCACCATTCAGTGAATATTTTATGTTTTTTAAAATCTTTTTTTTTTCTTAAAAGAAATTAAAATTAGTAAAAATAATATAAATATTATTTGAAATTTTTTTTTTTGAGTTTTCGTCATTTTGTGTAAGTAATATACATATGAATCCTTAAATTTTTATATATTTTGACTTTAACTTTGATATTGATTTCGTTTTTTGTTATTTTATATAAATTAAATCAAATATTTTTCACTAATTTAGTTTTTTTTTGTGTTTTTTTTTTGACAAAAATTCGAAAACCAGCTAATACCGGGGTTTTTGAAATATTGAATTAGAAAACTCTGTTTTTGTATAAACCCTACTCTTGACGTATGTATGTACGAAGGTGCCTGTCAAAATCGAACAGTAAATGAATTCAATTTTACAAATATTTCGAAAGTAATGATTTTTTTAAAAATTGCATGCATGCACAAAAATAACCTCATTCTTCCGCTTTTCTGTAAAAACATGTGAAAAATCAGATGCATTACTAGGATTTACAAGTGACGGTCGAATAGGAATAAAATATCTCTGCAGTATACGTACAGTATACTGTATACTGTACTGGAATTTTTTATGGATTTCCACATGTTGTGGCTGTAAGAGTAAAAAATTCAGTAAATATATTTTTGGGGTTTAGTGCCATCTGTTGTCGAATTTTTGAAATAATTTTGAATTTTGTAAGATTTGCTATAGGGAAATTTGTTAGATGGGTGGAAAAGAATATTTGTCCTTCGATGCATTTTAAACATTATATTTGGACTAAACAGATATTAATAAGTTCTTGAAATTCGGGGAGAAATAATTTAGCAAAAAATAGGCGATTATTTAATTTTTTTTTAATTTGTGTAGAACTTAACAAAAATTAGATTAGCTGTATTTGTGGCTTTTTCGAAGTAACGCGAGAACTATTCTGTTTGAATCTTGAGATCGTAAACTCTGGTTTAGGACACTGACGCCAGCACCAGTTTCCCTCCTCCATATTTTCTCACCACACCAACGGAGTAAGTTGGTCTCTCAATGTCAGGTTTAGTATCAGCCTGGCTTGCACACATGACTTAGATGAAGCCAGGTTTCAAATTTAGAAACCTCCGATCTCATAGCCCATGCGAATAATAATCTTTAATTCATCTGAACAATATTTTTCATCTAATGCTAGCTTGACATTCGAGAGGTTGTGTCAATTTATTTTACTATGCTATTAAAAAATTTTTGCTCAATTAATATTTTTGTTACTTACATCCACATGTTTTTAATTCTATATATGAAAAATTTTGTCAAATTTATGCGTAAAACGAAATAAAGCAACATATAAGAACTAAATTTTACGCTAAAGTTAAACTGCAAACGATTCTATTTATTGAGTTTGAACTTTGGAAAAACTTTTACTTCTATCAGCGATACAAAATATTGAATTTTAAAAGAGTCTCTTAACATCGGGCTGTCGATTTTAATCATATCGTATGGGCTATGTACAAGTTTCTAGCAATTGCTGCTGACGCCCGCTGTTAATATTTAAATTTTCTTTAACGGCTGTAAGTGTTTAAAGAATATTTTCCTAGGGGAAGGAAGAAAGTTTTCTGTTTCACTTATGCTTATTTGGAAATTGTCGAAAATAGACCTAGGCTAAATAAAGTTAGCATTAACATTTAATGTTTGAATTTTTACTTTATTGTCTAGAGGAAAGATTACGTCCTCCTGGTTATCGTGATAATGAATATACTACCGTTTGCTTTTTACAGCTGAACTTTAAAAAATTTTCATTATTCTGTGTTGAACGATTGTGATGTAAAAGATTTTGGCTTTAAAAGCTCTTTTTGAAATGCTGTGAACAAGAGCGTTTGTAAATAATCATTAGCTAGAATATCTAAAAATTATTTCACTTAGATATTTATTGTTCGTATAGGATGTTGATGATGAGAATTATCAAAAAGTTCGTGCAATTTTCAATTTTTTTCTTGCTGAACTTCCATATAAAAAAATTAAGTTATATTTATTTGTCATTTTAAGTACAGACAAATAAAAATCCGTATTCCTTAAATATAAATTCCTAGGTATCTATGGAATCATAAACAAAATTCCTTAAAAGGAACCATAAATGACTGCCCCCTCTCTTTTTGTCTGCGCATGCGTATTCTGAACTACAGAATTATAGCTCTCATAACACGGATATTGCACTTCCATGAAGCCATCTTTTATATGAAGTGCATACCGTCATTGGAATAGCTACCATTATAATCACGTCTCATTGTTACACCCGTTACGGAAGCAAGAATTTTCTCAGTTTCCCGGCATCCTCTTATTTAAAACTCCCCCAGTAATAATTCCATTAAAGATAAGTTTCTTTATTTGTACAACTGTGTATTAAAACAATAACTCGAATCATAAGCTCAGTAAATGAAATGTGGTATAGAATTTTGCTATTAAAATCTTAAATTTATATTTTGGACTGAACCTTCTCATGAATTCACTGATTATCAATTTGTTTTTTTCATGTATATGTTACCATTAAATTGCAGAAATCAGTTAATCCACAGATTATACAGCTAATCTGCACGTTAATAAGATGATCCGTTAAAGTGCGGAAAATTGCTTCATTTCTCAAATTATCTAGGTAATTTGAGAATTAACGGATAATCTACACATTATCTACTAGACACTCTTTAATCTGCGCATTACCTATAAGACACTCGTTAAAGTAAAAGCAAGATCTTTGCTGGAACAACATAAACTTTTCTGTAAGCTTAAATTAAATGTTGTTTACTTATTTTTGATATCTAAAGAATCAAGTTAATACAAACGAACTATCAACACATGTGTTGATAAAATCAATCATCAATCAATTATAAAAACTTCAATGAAAAATAACAACGGAAATCCACTCGCTAACAGGCAGAAACGAATTTGAAAACAGAATTAGCTATGCTACACACTGGCAGCAGACGCAAATTATGAGAAATAAAAGCAATCGGCAGATGGGGAGAGGAAGAGGAAGGAGTAGAAAAAAAGAAATGAGAGAAACTTCTAAATTTTAACGATACGGAAGCCGCTAATGTGCTCAGTACTTAGCTAAAATGCGGGAAAACTCTTGATTCCGCACTTTAACGGAGCAAATCAATTAATCTGCAAATTATCTAGGTTTGAGAACTTTAATGGTAACATATATAAACGTTATAGTTCCAAAATTAATTTATGTAGATGGATGAATTCTGTATCAGATTTTAAACCAAATCTGCCTTTGTTAGATTGGCTGTATATTTGCATGTCCATGCTTATTTGGAAATATTTACTCGAAAACGCAGCTTGACAAATGAAACTTCAAATGATGTTAATAACAAAATTAAAGACGAGTATTAAAATTTTGAATAGAATAATCAACAAAAATACTCGCCAGGTTTTCTTTGCGATAGAACGAATCAAAACACAAATTGTACCACATTGTGTTTATAAACAATTAACATAATGTGGTACAGAAAAGGAAAACGAAAACATTTTACTTGTTTTGACTTCATTATTTATTTTCTTTTTAACTACATTATTTACTTTTTAACTTTTCTTTACTTTAGTACTAATGCAAAGTCAAATTACAGCAAATTGTGCGTATATACAAGAAAATGAAAATAATTCGGTCTATAATGATTTTAATATTTTTTTTCGATTTAATTTTTTATTTATTTTCTGAGTAATTCTCTTTACTATAGAGCTAAATCAAACATAAATTGTACTACATTACATCCTAATATGAGAAAATATAAACGAAAAACACTCTCGCTGTTATGATTTCATTAGTTGTTTACTGTTTAACTGCATTTTATAATTATTTTCTTGTAAGTTATTTACTTTTTATATAGTTAAAAATAATTTGATTTCTTTTTCATTACTTTTCTAATTGTTTATTATTTTCAACAAATTCTGCCCTAGTCTGTGTTTTTTGTCGTTGAAACATCAAGTTCCTCAACTTAATTCAGGATGCTAAATCAAGCGAATAATTTAATTTTACCATCTGTTTTACGCAGTTCTGGAATTTAATTTATTTAACTTTATATATTTTTTATTAAATATTATTTTCATCAAACACTTCATTGATCTATGTCTGATCGCTGTTGAAGCATAAAGTTTTCATTAACTGGTTTCAAGATATTAATACGTGGCATAATTTAATTTTGCTATCCACAATTTTGGAATTTTATTAGTTAATTTTTTTTTAAAAAAAATTCTCTATTGAAACTGTGGATTGGCTTTCGGAAATGGATCTCCATTTTCTTCAAAGTGTCGACCGAGATGACGATATCTAAGGAAGAAATCGGCTCTTTAAGCTTCTATTTACCTCCGATTTGGAGTTTGAAATTTTATGGGTATACCAGTTGTAAACAGCGAACACATGTGAAAAAATACTCGAGTGGGCATTATCACGATCTTGATAATCGATAGTAAATTTGAATGTTGCCATTTAAAAGAATGAATCCCAAATCCTTATTCAATTTTCTTGATGTCATGATAGAAAAATTTTGAACCCAATTATTTAAAGGAATGAGACCAATTTCTTTACTCAGTTTTCCTTATTATATCATTAAGCTTAACAAAAAAGAGTCCATAGAAATTCGATCATAGAATACTTCTGCAAAATATGAATTAATTTCAAAGTAATATAAGTGTTTACATTTAAGGGCATCATTTGAATAAAGATTAGCCTCTTTGAAAGTCATAGTAGGTGTTTTTACTTGACGGAGTAGAAATTATAAATGACTGTGTCTTTCACTTTATATTATATCGCTTCTCAAAATTTACTAGTAAACTACCAAATCTAACCAAAGTCTGTCAAGTTTAGTTTAGTTGCATTAATATCCCGTTCGAAAGCAACACTAGGGCTATTTTGGTACGGATCTCGTAGCTTTGAAGCGCGGTCAGATAACGAGGAAGAAGCCTAAATTGGCTCTCCAAGCTTCCACACCACACCAGAGGGAAGATATTTGGTCGCGACGGATTTACCGTGCACCAAGCCCGCTACAGGGTGGTTCTTTGGCGGTTCTCGAGCCTGAAATTTTCCATCTCTGGAGCTGAAGCTGTATTACCAAGCAATCTCGGCCACCAAAATCTACCCAAGCTGGAATTAAATAATTCAAAGACGCTGTTCAATTTAGCACAAGAAATTATTCATAATACTACAACATCTTAAATATTCTACGAATTCAATCGAATCAGTAAGACAACACATATTTTAAGCAAAAGATATCATCTAATTCGATAATAAAAAAGACAAAAGGGTTCATTAATTTTATTCAAGAATAATAGACAGATAAATTTAAAAAATCAAAAGATAAAATATGATATTTAATGATATTTACCTTCAAATCATACCAAATAACCAGGGAGAGTAGTCTCCACAAAATTTTCTTGCATATTCTCTAATGAGCTTGCTATGCTAGAGAACGCCTTACATGGCACTGCCGCACAATAGTTAACTATGAGCATGAATTAAGCATTTTACTGAATCTATAGAGTCAACTTTTTCCAGTTATTTCGAGATTTAATCCCTGGCTTTAGTTAATAGTATCCAAAAATTGAATTTGTGCTTTAGACACATTTTTCCCAAACGATTGAAACAAAAATTAGACACAAATTAATTTGTAGTCACAAAATTTCATAGAAAATTCGATACATTTAAGTCATTGCGTTTTTGAGTTATTGTGTTTATATATTTCAGAGAATATAAACCGACAGATGGTCAATCTTTTTTTTTTAGGATTTAGCTTAAAATTTGGTAGAGTCTATATTAAAGATATTAAATCCGCCTGATAAATTGTATCAATCTAGTGCTCTTCGTTCTGTCGTTATCGTGCCATTTACACTCGAACAGCCGAATAGACAGTAATCCTCAAAACATATTTTGTTGACAATTTGACAGAAATCCACAAATTTAATTTTGACTCACTATACCAAATTTCATCCATTTAGCTCAAAATTTATTTGAGTTATGTTTGTCACAGACAGACAGGCAGGAGGACATATTTCAAAAATGTGTTTTTCGAACTCAGAGAGGTCTAAAACGTGGAGATTCGTCAAAGTTCCGTTTTCGAATTTTTTGACGATTACTATATTTCGTAGAAAGTAAAAAGGCAAAATAGTTGATTAAACTTTTCAAAAATAATGGATAGAGTAATTTGAAAAATCAAATGATATAATATTATATTTAGTTATAAGAAATAAAAATGTAAGAGTCAAATAATATTTCAAAATAAACCCAACAGTTTTAACAGGTAAACAAAACTTATGCATCGCCTGTTGAACATTAATAAATAAGTCCGTTTTCTGTAACAGATCAAATCATAACTTTCTTACTTGTATGATTATCAAAACTAGATATTTTTGGTGTCCTTACTAGTTCTATATCTCATTTATGTCCCTTTATTACACACCTAACCTACAAGGATCATTCCGCATGTGATCACTCATCATGTGGTTATAAATGGGAGCGTGTCAAAACCAAATCAAACTAGTTTGTGAACGTCCGCAATAACTTGTTTCGGGCGGTTTGATATCTATCCTTGGATGGACGTTATTCATTTAGTAAGTGCTCGATATTTCTAACACAGTATAAAAAAGCGATAAATAAAGGCATTTTCTTTTTATTACGAGATCAATTATTTAATTACTCGGAATATGACTTCAGAAAATGGAATTCATTCATATTCCCATGATGAATATAGAACACGTTGCGCGAACTTATATTTGGGACACATAACACATCTTAATTTGCTGCTAATAATAATAAAGAACATTTATTTATTTATTTGAAATAACCGTTTGAATAATCGATTCTTGTTTTATTTTATTCTCAGTATAAATTTAATTCTTGCTTGAAAGCATTTTGGTTTTGATATTAATTCTTACACTGTTGAGATTGTTTTAGCATTGTATTCTATAAAATCTTTATATTTGTGTTAGAATTATTGATGCAAGTCTGATTTAAAACACATTGTTTTTTTCTTAAAATATGCTTAATATTTTGTTTGAACGAAATCTATTCAGAGGAAATCTATCTATCTGGCTGTTCAAGTACGAGAAAATTCGATAACTAAAAAAAATGTAAAGATAAAATTAAACAAATTTGGCATTTTAAATGCAGATTTTTATCAAATTTTGAAACAAATCTGCGTTAAGGTTGATCATCTTTCTATCTGTACTTTCGCATGCTGGTAAACAGAATGAATCATAAACGCAACAGCTAAAATCAAAGGAATTCAGCATCTGATTTTGTGATTGCAACTGTAATTCCGTGTCAAATTTTAGTTTCAACCGATCGGAAACAGGCTTCAATAATGCATATTTGCATTATAGATTCATTGAAAATATTAAATTCAAAGTGAATTTAACAAAGTAAATTTTGATTTCAATTTATAAAATAGTGTCAAAGATCACTATTTCGTAGCTAATTTTTACCAATGTTATGCAAAACATTAGCAGCCTCACACAAAAGTCCAAAATTTCATGCGAGAAAGAGGGTATAAGACCTTTATTGGATAGTATACGAGACAGTTTCCAAGAAACCATTCAAGTTGGTTAAGGGAGGGGGGGGGATTCTTCTTCTTTAACCCTCTATAACAGAAGAAAATTGCGCTTCTAAATGTTTGATGAAACAATGAAAAAAAATTAATTTCATTGCAACAAAAAATGGCTCAATTGTATTGCGTTTCACTTCTTATCGCCGGTTCAAGAATTTTATTTCTAATAATATTCATTCCTACTTGATTTCTCTATATTCCTACTTGATTTCTTTAATTTTTGCTCTTTATGGTTTTGAATGGTTTTTTTTGACCACCAATTGTTTTATTAGTGTGTTTTTTTCAGCACATTATGAATTTGAGTTTTACTTTGTTCATTTTATTAATAATAAATTTTCTATTATTCTGTTTAGTCACAAATATATTTCCTTAATAATTATCCAATTATCAATATTTCTTTCAATAAAAATATGAATGACTGATCAGATAGCATTCTTTCATATCTATGCCAAATATAACTAAAATCAATTAAAGATTATATTCAAAAATATTCAAATATTGTATTTTCTACCTGAATACACAGTTGCAGTACAAAGCTTTAAAAATTCAATGCATCTGAAAGTGAATCAATTCTTGTATCTTTTTAATCCTGAAAACTTTACTTATACATAAAAATATTTCAAAATCTATTTAAGCTGATTCATGAAAAGGTTCGAGAAAGTCACGGAAAGCGAATATATGACAATTTATTTCCTAACATAAAAAATCAAAATTATCCCCCCAAAAAGTTATTTTATTTTTATTTCCTCTAAAATAAAATCCAATAAACATGGTACCAAAGGAAAATTTCAAATCCACGAATGCTTTACATGAAATGGGAGGTGTTAACTTCATTAACCATTTAAAACATTTCTACTCATAATGACCAGCTGTAGGAGTAAATTCTGCAATTCTGTCTCTGTTTCATTTTCTAGTTCTCAATATTACAGTTTTTATGAAAATCGATGCGAGGAACATTTCAGAAGCTAACTTGTCTCAAAATATAATGGTCCGATTTCGACGTTAATCTTCTGAATGTCTGCGGCTTTAATGATCTTCTGCTACAAGCGAATGCGATCCTGATTTTTAGTCAAGGTAATAGTTTCCGAGATCTCGTGATCCATTTTCATTTTTTAATGGTTAAGGACGAAGAAGAATTTATCAAACTGTTGTAAGACTTAGTGCTACTACTCTGGTTCGAGGAAGTCACGGAAAGCGAAAAGTTTTCGAAATGCTTCTTGTTTTTAACATTTAGAAAAAGGGATTGCGGTATAATCGATATGGAATAATATGGTAGTGAAATTCACTGTCCTTTCAAACTCCCACGTAAGAGAATATGGAAATAAATACAGTACATTCACGACTATCCGGCCTCGTTTTCTCAAAAACGAAAAGCTGTAAGTTTTGAATCTTATCTTAGAGTTGCCTTTCCATATCTTTGTATCATTTATCAGTGAAAAATAAAATCAATTTGAGTCAATTTTCTTAAGAATCATGCCTACAATATACGTCAATGTTTTGTTTATGGTTCCAGCCTTTAAGTTAGGCATTACAGAATTTAGGTTAAAATGTGAACAGTTTATATCCTTTAACTTATTTTTTGTCTAATAAAATCTGAAACGTGCCGTATATAAATATATATAAACTACAGAGTCTCCTGTTTTTACTTGACACGTTACCGGCATCGGCAGCGTTCACTTTCTACATGGCTTGAGATAAATGGGGGGTTTAGTATTCAATAAGAAGTGAGAAAATGCGTATTATAGCAGAGATTTGTGATATAAAAACTTTGTCTTGGGATATTGGTGGGCAAAGATATAAGTTCATAGAACTTCGGCCTATCCGGCTATTTTGTTATCCGACCTGCCCTTCCACCATATTAGGTCGGATACTCGGAAGTGTACTGTACGCTGATACACCGTAGGCATGTAATAGGTGGATCTATGGAAAGAACTGTGAATTAGTTCCTAGTTTTGCATATAATCACTAAGTAAATTCAATAAAGTGCAGCAAAAGTCATTAAAAACAGGTGTTTGGAAGAACAGCTAATGCAATAAAACCAGTGGGAATAATCTCCTCAAACTTTATCGCATACTTTCTAATAAATATGTTATCCGAGAGAACTCATGTATAGCATTGGTGTGCAATAGTTAATAATACAATAATAATTGTTGTACAATAGTTAATAATA
>JAPMOR010025510.1:145159-164001 GCA_026543865.1 Argiope aurantia
TAATTGGTGTACAATAGTTAATAATACAATAATAATTGGTGTACAATCTATTTCTTGTAACTATTTTTCAAGCATACCATTTCAAGCATACCATTACCATACCAAGCATACCTTTCATACCATTTACTGTTCTGGGAATTGAGGTTTGAAATATTATCCTCTATTGTAGTGATTTGTAAATGTATTTCTGCATCATGTTCGTAGCATCACTTAAATGAACTTACAAGTTGTAGTTGCAGGAGCATGTAGTAGTGCTTTATTGTGCTAAAATGGCATTTAGAAAATTACAAGGGCCTGCTTAAATATAAAGTTGCTTTTATATTTTCTCGTATACATAGAGAAAATATTGTCAATACTTATCAATGAATCTCGATATTTCGAATCTCCAAGTTTCAGATCGCTCTGAGTCCGAATTTAATCCTTTTAGGAATTATGTCCGTCTATCTGCCTGTAAACGCGATAAATTAAAACCCTTTTGAGCTAAGTGGGTGAAATTGTTATATGGACTTAATTACAAATTTGAGTATTTCTAGCAAGTTTCGATCAATATCCTTCAAAGAAATTCTGTCCAGCTGTCTGTTGAAGAATAAGTAAATTTGATTATTACAAAACAAAAGAGCTACATAAACAAAATTAGGTATACAGCTTTAGCTTCAAAAATGTAAATAATCAAATTTTGATCTAAATCTGTGGAAGGATTGATTTGTACTTCTGAGTGCATGTAAACTCAACAATTCATAAACGCAATGTCTTAAATCAATGGAATACGGTTTGTGGTCTTATGACTACAACAGTTTTGTCACAAATTTTTTCTTCAATCAGATGGAAAATCGATGTCTAAGATATATGTTCGCTGATCGATGTCACAACTAAAATGTAAAATGTAATACATGTAAAATGCAAAATATAAACCAAAGATCTATATTTTATAATTGTTATTCGTCAAAACTAAACAAGACATTTGCAACCTTGCCCAAGGTCCATAATTTAATATGGAATAAGGAAGGGTGGGGTAAAACTTTATTGAAATATATGCGAGAAAATTTTAAGAAGACTCCAGTTGCTGGTTTTTAAAAAATATATATATTTCAGTTATTTCCTGTTGATTTTTTTACAGCATTGTTTGTTTGTGAGCGGACCTCCACCCCCACTCCGCCATTTCATACTATACATAACATTTCCCCCATAATTCTCGTGAAATTTTTAACTTGCACTTTAATTTAACCCTTTCTAGGGCCGTGGGAAGTATGGTTCCCGCCAAATTTATCAATCTTTGTATAAAATTATGTAGGTTGGCATAAGTTCCGACAATTTTTTTTAGTAAGTCAAAAACTTAAATGCTTCAGTTCTTTATCTCAGACAAAATGATGTGTTTTGATTTGTTACTCAATTATTAATTAATCAAATTAAATTTATCAAATAAGCTAAATGAATCCCTTTTCTTATTATAATTTCAAGCCTAAAAATATTTTAACATAATATGACTAGAAAAAAATGGCCCTTTAAAGGGTTAACTCATCAGAATATTAGATAGTGTGTATATTTGTTCGTAAATATCCCACTTAAAATAAGTTTGAGAAAATCAATCATTGTTTAATTGATTTTTAAAATATCATTCATTCGATTAGACGAAGTATTATCATGGTGATAACATTACAAAAAAATGCTTTAAGTCGGATGGACAATCAGAAATTGGATGTTTCGTTTACTTTTTGTATAGGTTAACATACAGCGGCTAGAATTTCGTATTTTGATAAAAACGCTTAAAATAGAATCAAAAATAGGGTTGCACCTCTGTGGGTTTATTCTGAAAATAGCATGTTTTGATCCAATTCAGTTTTAGGTGTAACATAAAATAAATTTTACATTGAAAGGCTTGAGAATAGCTTGAAGCAGTGGTTGATATTTTATTCACTTGTCAGGACTTTGCAACGTTAAAGATAAAATTTCATGATAAAGAATATATGTTGGTATTGCTATGAATAGAATACATAAAACCGGTATATTGTGATCCCTGAAGTTTCTGAATTATAATAAAATAGCCGAAATATTCAGCTGTGTCTAATATAAGGTTCTGATATTTTTGTGAACAAATGAAACTCTTACAGATTAATTAATTAGAAAAGCTTCATTACAAATATCATGCTTTTACTTCAATATTTATGATCAAAATTTTTAATTAAGCGTCATAGGAGAAAATATTAAAAATATTATAAATGAAAATTAAATAATATTATAATGAAGATTGATTAAGAATTAATACTAAGGAAGTCCCAATACGATTTTACATAAGCGATTTTTTCAAGACTCATTTTCAATACAAAAATGTTCTAAATAAGACAACTGGAAAGGTTTTTAAAAATAAAAAACAAACCAAAACTTCTACTGAAACTCTTTTTTTTTTCTTTGCATTTTCACTAATAAAAGTATTACATCTCTCCCCCACCCTACTTATAACATAAACCTTGGACCTTGGGCAAAGTTATAAATGCAACGTGTATTCAGAAAATTTACAGATAAAAAGATACAATTATTTGAATAAAGATTTTGCTATTTCAAATGTTGCCTTGTCTTAAATAATGTGTACAAAATTCAGTGGAAACGGCGTTGAGGTGAGAAGAACGTACGTGCCACAAGGACAATAATATATATTAAGATCATCCTATTTGAAATAATAATTTATTTTAAGATAATGATATTTTTATCAACAAAAGCAACATAAATATTATTAGCTCACAATACTTCCTATATTAATGCACCATTTTTTCCCGCTCTCTTTATGATAAAAAATGGTCAGCCTATAAACTAAAAAAACAAAGGCAAATAAATTCCATAAACAAGATTCTTCAATAATTGTACGAGCTGTGACCTCGAGACATTATAAAATTCTGTATGCTTGAAAAATTGGTGAAATAATTATTTTAGATGTCAATTTAAATTCGAAAGATAATCTTTCATCTATTAATTCAAACTGATCTTAGATAGAAACTTTCGAGTTAATTTAGTGTTTGTGGTCTTACGGGAGCCTTTCTGTAAACGTTCGAGTACCAACTAACTTTCCACAGTTTTCAGTTCCACTGTCTTCTAATTTAGTTTCCAGTTTCTGTTTAAACTAGTCAAATTGAATTTTGTGTGGTTGTTTTGAGAGCGGTAAATCAAACATTGCTTTGAAAGCAAAAGTTTCTGAATAATCAAGATAGTTTAATATGTTCTTCTACCAATTGCAGCATTTACGATTTATTGGCTTATAACTTGACTGATAAATGACTTATAATTCTTAAATCATTTCGGTTTGTAGGAATAGCTTGTAAATCTTAAGACGTATTAACGGAAAGTTAGAATTCTCAATTAAGTTCGTTTCGCCAGATAAATTTGTAGTGCAGTGACAAAAACAAAAATTGAGGACTATTTTTACTTTCTTGTATACGAAGTATAGAGAAAGTATAAGAATCGTTAAAAAAATTTAAACTCGAAATTTTGGCGAATCTCCAATGTTTGACCTACATCACCTCCATGAATACATTTTTGGAAAATGTCTATCTGTCTCTCTATGACAAAGTTAGTCATATCACTGACTCTCCGCCCCGCCCGAAGGCACACGGATAAAGAATATTGAATGATCGGACAGCAACATTGACGGGAACTGTGGTTAAGTCTTAAGGGCCCTCACCTGCCACGGTACAACCCTTCCCGAAGGAAGTACATCCCGTCATCGATGGGAGAAGCCAGATCCCTCAGGGTGGCTAGGATCTAACAGGGATCTAACTCCCATACCGGAAGCATCTCGTCCTCATTTCTATGTGCCCCCCGGGAGTCTGTCTGTGACAAAGATAACTCAAAAACATTTGAGCTAGATGGATGAAAGTTGGTATACAGGCGTAAAAATAAATTTGTAAATTTCTGTCAAACTTTGAGCAACATCCATTCAGAGTAAGTCTTCTGCCTGACAGTTAGAATATAACTTAGCAAGGTAACTACTAAACAAAGAGATCTAGACAGTTAAAATTCGGTACACAAATTTAATATCTTTAGTATAGACACCTATCAAATTTTGAGATATTTTATTGCAAATTACTTGATTCTGAAGTGACGAATCCTCGTTTTATACGGTACATTAATCTTATTCAATCTTATATATCAAGTGATTGACTGTCTGTCGGTATATACTCTCATAAACATGTTAATGCGATAACTCGATAACGTAATGACTTAAACATATCAAATTTAATATTGATTTTTTTTTACCTTAAATGTCATTTTATGTCAAATTTTCTTTCAATCGGTTGGGAAAAAACGCGTTTAAAACACAAATTCTTTTTTTCAGATATTATTAACCGCATGCCAGGGATTCATAGCCAAGGATTACACCATAGATGCAGTAAAAATGTTAAACTCGCGCCAAAGGTTAATATCGTAATTGTTATACGCCGGCGCCATGCAAGGCGTTCACTAAGACGACATCTGTATCAGAAAATACGCGAGAATTTTTTAGGGAAACCACTCCAGCTGGTTTTATTTACAAAATACCTTGAAATTTTACCTTTCATTCAAATTAAATAGATCAGGATTGTGCATTTCGTTGTGATTAATAATTCGAAAAGGTTCTAATTTATAACTAATTCCATTTTCTCTTACTCTTCAAACAAATCATTAAATACAGGAGCATATTGCTGGGATTCAAGGTTAGGACTCGATAAAGGTCAGTTAAAGCCATTATGGTAATACCTGCCATTTCCTTACTACATAACATCAGGAACTTAATGTCAATACATAATGGAATATACATTAAAAGGAAAGGGAGGGGGGGGATCTGATAGCAGTATTTTTGCAATTTTGTATCTTCGATTTTAACTAAATCTAAAGAAAACGACCGCTGCAAAAAAAATTACAACTATGCAATAAAACTAAGAAGATTACTTTTTTACTGAAAGAAAAAAAAAACCGTTCTTTTCCCCTCATATCGAAACCCATAAAATTAACACATCGATCTCCTCTTTCCAGCAAAATTGTTTCTCTTTTTCTGTCTCTATCATTTCTAAATGAACAGTTAGTCCTCTCATGCTAAATATTTTGCACGATGTACCTTCCCTACCATTCAAATCTAATTCAAATAAATGATAATTACAGTGCGAATTAAATTTCGATCTAAATTACCATAATTATTATACATTTCAATTTCCATTTATTGAAATTGAAATGTCATAGTGCGCCATAAATGTAATACCTACAGAATGCCACATAAAGAAGAGCCACAATTTTAATATTAAATGATACAGCAACAGAAATCAACATTAGAATGAAACTAATATTGTGTCTGTTTTGATATCTTTTACTGAAATTTCAAGTTTAATTACAAATGCTGCATATTGAGGGTATTGTAAAATAATAAATGCAGATAGTTCCTTTAAAAAGTGTTCTGAAACATTTTTGCAAGAATGAGATCTAATTAAAATAATGTTGCGGATTCGTAACAATTTATCGCCACCACATAGGCATTAGAGAATCGGCCAATCATTTCTTGGTTTATGCAATATGAAGTCAAACTACAAAGCAAGCAAGCGGTTTTTATATTTTTTGAAAAATACTTCAAGAAAAACTTTGAACTATCCAATGTTTACTAAACAGATATGAAATGATTTCCATGATCACTCAATTTTACCTCCTGTGATTACTTTTTGCGGAGAATACATTGGATCAATCCTGCAATACTGAAAGAACTGAATAAAAATCTCGTTTTTCATATGTGCCATTTTTAGCTCCTATTTTTCTTTCTTTTTTCTGATGTTTAAGTGGTTCGAAATTTTCATATTTGTTTATTATCAATGCAAAAATTATACTTTAAAATTTTTAAAGCGTAATAGTAAATTCATCGATTTATTTTAATTTAAATTTGTAATCATATCAGATGCACCATCTAATAATATGTTTGAGAAATCCATTAAAACGTCCTATAATATTTATGCACATTACGAAATAGATTGAACATTAAAAGAATGGAAATATTTTTTAAAGTTTGAAAACGCTTTTAAGATTTGTGTTAAATGTTACAAACAATATTTAACTGTAACTCTGGAGATTAAAATAAAATCCTAAAAGCATTAGACGCTAAAAATAGTAAAATATTAGGAAACAAAACAAACTAATAACATAATCAAAAAGACATACATATTTGTATGTACTCTTAAAATATTGAAATATACTATAAATTGTTTAAAATGCCAATTTATTTGTAGTTGTGATTTTGGTTTCCTAATATGATGTTTGATGAAGAAAAATTGCATCAAAAGCACATACTGTTCCGTTTTAAAACACTTTCACTGCCTGTAATTTCCTGTTAAGGCAGAATGATAAGCGAAAACTTTGAACATGGCGATGGGGACTCATTTTACTTTTAAATCTAACGAAAATTTTTAATATTTAACTTGATATTACTTTTAGAATTTATATTTTTCATATTATTTCATTTAGTTTTTTCAAACTTTGATTTCCTACTCTACAATATGTTTAATAATATAAATATTTTGTAGCTTTTTTCTTTAATTCTCACTTTGGCCATGCAGAAATATTTTACTCAAAATAGCATTAAGATGATTTATTTCAAAAACACACACAATGTATTTCATTCCCGCCCTTTTCATATTGCATCTCCCCGAAAGGCAGGAAAGACAGAAATACTGAATAAAAGCATAATTATCTGCAAGACATATCCACCTGTATTCCTTAGTTCCCTTTCCTAATCCCAGATGGCAGCGTATTATTGTTGTTTTGAAACATATGTAGAAAAGATTTCTTCTTTGCTTGGTAGTCAAGAAAAGTAGACGTTCACGTACAGTGTGAGTGGTTAGTAACTCGTGAGGAAAAGCACAGTAAATTTATTTTAATGATCACGAATAAACCCAGCGATTTCCTTGTGAAATTAACAGTTTATGAAGAAAATTATTTTTATCATCTTTAAGAAATATTCGTAACTGTGATATGATATTGCTTATAGGCAATTGCATAAAATTAAGGAGTGGCTCGATATGAATAAAAGAGATGACCAGTCAAAAAACTGTTTCCTGATTTTTCTAGCGTAGAATCTTCTATTTTTGGCAAACAGGAGCACAAGGTAGGTGCTCACGAAATGCTTCATTAGGGAAATGTTTCATGCATTCGATATCCATTGAATTCATATTTTTCTAGGTGACAACAAAGGTAAAATTTTAAGTAATTGCTCACTTTCTGATGATATCTTAATAACCTGGAATGCAACTTTCAACAGTTAAATGTGCTTACCAAATATAGAAAAACAAACTTCAGTGATAAAATGTAAATTAAGTTTTATAATTTATAAGTTAAAGCGAAAGATTGATAAATTTCAAGCTTTAAAATAAAATTATCTTTCAAGTTTAATTTAGACATTAAAATTGTTGCACAATCTATGCTAACTTGATATTGTGCATAGTTAAAATGAAGGAAAAATTCAAGTGAAAAGTTAAACATTAAAATTAAATTAAGCTGTTCATTTCACGGACACATTTGCGAAACCTTCTCTTTATATGCCAGTTAATTTATTTGGAATCCAACAGTTTGCTTGAGAAGAGTACCTGGAGTAATGTGTAATCCTTTTAACTGCGGCTAAGTAAATTTCTTTCGAGTCATTAGAGTCACAAAAGCTTCTTAGTACATTGTCGGAAATCATTCTAATTTGTTTTTTAATAATCCGACGGAGAGCTTTGAATATAACGAAAAACCTCATTTCAAAAGTAAGAAGATGAAAAACTTTGAAAAACATAACGATATTTAAATTTTATTTTCTTCATAGTGACACTTTTTATTTTTAGCTTATCAATTTTTCCGCGCTATACGATGAACAAAAACACATCGCAGATATGTTGTTGTTTCTAATGCCACTTGTCATAGACAAGCCCACTGACTTTAGAAGTCAGTGATTTTAAGCCAAGGATGCGTCTCTTATTTTTCAGTAGGGCCATCTAGGACCGAGAGTACGACTTAGCTGCACACACGTCACAACCCTTCTTACGGGGCGGACTTCATTCATGCATTTCATTCACTCATCCAGAGATCGTAATTTAGACCTGAATCAGAGAACGATCACCCCTGACCTAGTGCCCCCAGTAGTATTAATCTCGACATGGAGAACTTTGTGACCACGACAGATATATACATGCGCCAACCACCACACACATGGAGAATCTTCGGGCGGCGGAGGTTCGACTTGCAACCCAAGGGACGCGAATCCCACGTCCTACAAACCAGGCTATCCCTGCCTACATGGCAGATATTGATCAATTTGATTCATTTTGTTGAAATTATATTGTTTCCAATGAACAAAGTAACATTGAAGTAAAACTGTATAACACCCATGTAATATTCACAAGAAAATATTAATACATCGAATATTTATCCTGTAACATGCCTTGGCCACTTTTATTTTCCTTTTTGTCTACAATTATCGTCAATTACCGATAAAGTCATTTAATTTAGATGATCTTAATGATAATTGGTTCAAATTATTTGCCATTTTTTATTAAAATCATTTAATTTAAAGGACATTTGTCATTAGTCAAGGGAACGATAGATATATTTATAATTTTTATTATTAAAATTGCTTCTTAAGTATCTTACAGGTAAAGAATCTTTTATATATCTGATTACGTATTACTAGTGAGATAAATAAAACAGAAGAAAGTGCGCCACTGATTGGTACCACTGCATATTGAATCTATATTTCAGTAACTAGTATATTAAAAGAACCAGTAGGCACTAAGGCTCTTCACACATTTAATTCAAGAAGCCAATATTATGTGCGAACAAGATGGTCGTCAAAGACGGCTTACGTACTATAAATATATTCAGAACTAAAAAAATCCGTCATTTTAATTTAATCATAATTAATAGCAAAATTCTGAAAATAAAGTTATAACCTTCTATTGAAGAATCGTTTTCACAAGAATATTTGAATATTTTTCAACAAGTTTCAGTTTTTTTCTATGTATTAAAAATGTGCTACAAATGGAAATGTTTAATGTTGCTGAATTCTATGCGTAAAAGAAAAATTCTGATGTGACAAATTGATTTAATATCTGAGGCTAAAGTCGCAATCAAGTTATTCTGTCGGAAAGGAGCAAATTAACAGTTAGGAGTCAGCATTTTAACACAGAATTGAACCAAGCGCTTTTGATTTAATTTTTCAAAAATGATTTTTTTTTTACAAAATTTATATGACAGTTCATATTAACATTGCTCTCTCTGCTACCTAATGAATAAACAACTTCTATTTTGGGAATATTTTATCATATTTACTAGAAAATCACGTCAAAATATTCCATGCAATGTTTTATCAATTACAATATCTATGAATGAATTAATTTTAGCTTATCTGTATATTTGAAATAAGTGCAAAATCGAAGTTCCAGGCCATAGTCCTGTCCATTTGACCAATTCCGCCAAAGTGTCAAAGGGTTCATTTTTTAGGAAAGCTTGTGATCTCTAGATGCGTCAATAACAGTTATTTGTAATCTGTCGCACTCCATATTGGGGATATATCTTAAAAACAATATTTCACTGTACATTCTCTATGATGAAAGAACCTACACAGGGACCTCCAGCCCCAACTGTTGTACTGATTTTCCTGAATGTAATTTTAAGCAAGCCGCTTTTGGCGACCTGATGGTTCTTCGTGATATTGTTATATTTAAATTCAATTAAATCGTTTAAATTTAACTTCATGCCCATGGTACTTCGAATTACCAGACAGTAAAACTGCGTTGCTTTAACCCTCTGCTTTAAGTTCCGTTTATCATTAACATGAATATTTCTAATGGAGACCAATCTCATGATATGATAGTGCTCTTAAAAATGGTATGATGCTATGGGGTTCCTAAATTTCACGTAGCTGCAACTTCACTTGTTTTCTTCTTCTTGCAAATTGTACAAATATTAAACAGAATCCTTCTTCCTTAATTTTGAACAATGAAAGAAAATCACGCGATAAAATATTTCATGATGCAGTGAAAATTGTATGAATTTTAGGGTACAAAGAGTTAGACAAAGAACAAATTTTAAGATTGCCGAAATTCAGTAAAAATTGTGCATGCCTTTTGAATTGATATCATTAAAATTACAGTCTTTAAATTTTGAAATGGTATAAAATTCATTTTTGGGCGATAATATCTTCAGAAGTTGTGGAAAAAAAATCGCAAAAATGCAGCTTAATTTATTTTTCACGTTTCAGCTTTTTAATTAATTAGCAAATTTTAAAAATCACTCCAATGTTTATATTCGCACCTTCCAAGGTGCTAATATAAACATTGGAGTTATATTTCAAATATACAGATATGCTAAATTTTATAATTGTAAATCAAACAGTCTGCCTGTAAAACGTCAAGCGTAAACACTCAGACAGATAGACACACATTTATCTTTATTAATAGTAGAGGTAAAGATCCATTATCCCTCAATATATCATCAATGTTAGTTTGCGCCCATCTTCCAATGCTATGATGATAAAAATGAGCATTTTATAGAAGCCCCAGTTTCAGCAGCTCTACGGATTTCACCAATTCATTTCGTCATCTTGAAACTAAAGATTGACTCGTCCGAATAGGTTAGTCTAGTGATTGAGTTTGTTTCTTTGTTTTTATCGCTATATCTCAAATATATAGATTGCCTTTTAACTATATCAGTTTTATGATAATTAATATTTCTGAATTTTAATGAACCTTTAAAATTTAACTTTATAACATAATTTTTAACATCATCTTCACCCGCGGTAATTCTATTTTGTATGATGGTCAAACAATCCGGTCATCAGAAATAGTTAGTAAATTTAAAAAAGTAAGATAATTGAATATAGTTATGCCAACGAGTATTTAAATTCATTCGATTATTTTAGTAGGGATACATAATCTGTTGTATACGCCGAAGAGCACGACAGTTAAAGGGTCAACGAACGATGATTTCGTTATAAGCATGAAACAACCGAACAAAGCCTATTATTTAACTGTCAAACCAGTCATAAATTAACTTAGTTATTTAACTGTCAAAATCAATGAGTGTTTGTCGCACCAATCATATAAATATACTTGGCATATCTCTTCTATAGCTATAACCGTTATTGTTGTTAGTGGTTTCAGGGATTCAAAAGTTCTGTCATATAATAATATTTTGAAGAGATTCTAAAATAAATAATAGTTTTAAACAAGGGAAGGGTGGAGGTTAAATTTTAGATATACCACTCCCAATCAACTAATTGTGATATGTTTCGTTTAAAATTTCCCTTTTCTTCACAATCCATCTTTCGTTCGATTTAACTACACCACAACATATTTTCTCGTCACAATTTAATTCAGATATATTTTTCTACTATTCTCACTGTGTTAAAATTTTAATCATGGGTACTCGGGGTACTCTGTATAGAAATAATTTAGTTATTAAAAAAAAGAGCGTGTGACTTAAACTTTATAAAAAATAATTACAAGTATTATTTGGTAAAACGTCTGTGAAATAAGTGACAGACCATTAAACAAGATTTTAATACATGAAATATAACTTGGCGCTAATTTTCAAACACCTTTTTTAGCTTTTATAATATATAGATTAAAAGTGTAAAACAGTAAATGGTAAAACAGAAAAAATATCTGATATTATATTACTAAAACCAATATGAAATGTGGTTTCAGTCTTTATGTCTAAATTTTTCTTATTAAAATACATCGATATGTCGATCTATCAAAAAAAATTCCTTTAAAGCTCTGGATAAATATTTACATTACTTGAAGCATTTTATAAAAGAAGCAAAATTTATTTTTAAAAAACATGAAAAACATGAAAATTTTTTTTAATATTTTCATTTTGACCGTTGCTAAATAGGAAAAAAAATTCTCAAAAGATTTCCTCGTTTCATGATCATTTATTTTATACTTGAAAGATGATCGATCGTACGTCAGAATAAATCTTCTAAGTTATCAAATTACATTTTCTTTGCAAAAATAAGGCATGGTGAAAGAAGATGGGCATATCATAAAATGAGAATATTTCTTAGAATAAATGACTAAATTGTTGATTGCAGTACAAAAATTGAGTTTCTCAGACTTTTTTTTTTTTTTTTTTTTTTTTTTTGCAAAAAAGTAAAATTCTTTGCACACTTTCCAAACAAAAAATTCTTTATATATATAAAGATAATAATGTTGGAGTTAAAAACCTTCATATTCTTCTTGTATATGTATGAAACTCTGATTTTTATCATTGGTAATGAGGATGATGTCATGTCCGCGTTACAACGGAAAGAGGCCTCTGAGGGTAAAGACCCCTGAGCACCCGAGGGCAGAAGTCTGACTTCTAGCTCATATGAAGATGACACTCACACACTCGCTTGCACAACCTCTTTTTACATGGGGGGGGGGGGTTCTTTCCCGCACCTCACAGATAGTACACAGGGTGGAGAACAACCATGCCCGAAGCAGGACTCGAACCCGGGACGCTCAGATCAAAGCTTCTGAGGGTAAAAACCCCTGAGCAGAAATAGAAGAGCGCAATAAAACTTTGTGTTCACTGACAAATGATGATTCTCTCCACAGAGAAAATATAATAATTCTGAAACGAAAAACTTCCATATTTTTCTTGGAAATACATCAAACTATGGTTTTCTTCATTGTTAAAGAAAAAATCCTCCTAAAAGAATTTATCTTGGCAAGCTGGAAGGCAAAGGTAGATTCCTCTACATTTATCAGGCAGCATAAATTGATGTTATAAACAGTAAAAATTAGAGCTTGAAAATCAATTTTCAGCTCCTAATTTCTAAGATATTGTCGAAACACCTTAAATAAAAAGTTGATCACCTTAATTAGGTGCTAATTTGGCTAAGTGGATTTATATATGAAACTTTTTTTTATAAAAATATGAGAAAAATTACGTTAAATAGATTAAAGCAAAAATTATTTCTTTATTGGCATTCGTAATTTTCATAAATAACAATTCTACTTTTAATTTTAAAGAATGATGAAAAACGTTTCATGTCATTTCGTATCCTTTTGCATCTGGTTTTTTTCTTCAAAACCAATCTATAATTAAGATCAATAAACCATATTTTTTTTTTTAAATCCTCCTAAGTAATTTCAAGCATCTTATGTTCAAGCAACAAAAAATAATTTTTGTATTTATCTAACAATAAGCACAAAGCTTTTTTTTTGACCTTATTTAGTTTCTAATTAAGCGTTAAAGGATAAAAAGGGGTTTCAGACTTAATAAAAGAACATAAAAGAATCCGAGTTCTTACTAATTAGTGATCCTTTCAAAGAAATTATTGAACTGAAATGATCTTGCATGACTTCAACGAGTTCATAAATAGTTAAATAAGATAAACAAATGATATTCATAGCGTTTTCTTTCTTTTAAATTTATTTATAAGAATGTGCCAGTTTTTATAAATTAGTACACATATATATATAGAATCATGTATATTATGCTATTTTATGTTGAATTTGTTAGCCGAAAAAACTTCAGCAAGCCTCTCCTCTGTCATCAAGTACATTTAATTAAGTAATCACCTTTTTTACCAAAATATTTCACAAACATAATTAATTATATGATTAAGAGAGTATATTTTACTTAACTGATTAATGTAAATATGTATGCTAATTAATGGTTTTTCATTTTTGTTATTATTTCCTGATAAGTAAAATTCTTTCATTTAAGAAATAAATAATTTTATTTTTATTATGAATAATGTTGCCTTTCAAAAAAAATTCAGGAAGACTTATATATATATATATATATATATATATATATATTGGAGCGTCTCCAGTTTTTGTGGCTTTTACTTGAATTTAATGTCCTCAAAATATTCGATAAGAGATTTTCATTTATTTCCATCTTTAAGCTAGAAAAACATACCTTGAATTATGATTGTCTGCCTTTCAATAGAGAAGCTAATGTTTCAATAAAAACAGAAATAAACGAATAAAACTTTTTAGTCAGATTTTGATGAAATCTTTTAGTATCTTCTGTGCATGTCTTTCTTAGTTATTCTGATGTGCATGTGATGTGAGAGCTTAGAAAAGCATGAAACTTGGCAGTTACATTTTAGCCCATTATTTAACTCTAATTTTTGGATCAAATCTATCAAAAGTAGCTTTCAGTGTTTCTAGTCCATGAGATATGAAAACACGGTCAACTCAAAGGTGGGCGATCACAAGCAAATCAGAAAAATGCTATGGTTTTTTTCGTGGATAAAGACATACGAAAAGGTCTCAGCCCCGCAACCTTACAAGACTTCCACAAGAAACTGTCCAAGCCCATCTTTGAAAAAAATAGACAAAAGTGATAACATCACATTTCTAGAAATTGAAATATACGACCATGACTTACAGAGAATGCTAAGCGACCTCGCTCCTCTGATATTACCATGGCTTTTCTACCGACTTAACACTATACCGAATTTGCCGAAATTAATTCATGTCATTTTTATCTACTTTTTGTATATTATTTCTCTTTTGATTTATTAATTAATTTGTTATCTAATAAATAAATCCTCAATTTATCTTGCACGACCACTTACTAATTAATCTCACTGACATGGAATTATTCTCTTCACTTGTTATGACCGGAGGTTAAGAGACTTGAGTTCAAGAACTCCGAGAGCACTCCTCTAATCAAATCGGCAAACTCAAAAGGATCGCAATTATAGGTCTTATTATGTGATATCTGCACTTAAATTGTAAATCTGTATAACTGAATCAGATGAAAATAAGAGATGAATTTCCACTTTATTTTCAGATGAAATTCCACTGATATTATTACCTCCACTGTATAACGAAACAAGGAGACAAGAATCCGACATAAACCCAGGCAAAGTATTGGAATGGGGTTTCATATACCTAGCACACACATCCCTTTTCCCCTCCCTTCTCAATGTGATGTACTCTCTTCCTCCTCCTGAACCATAATATATGCTTATTCTTGACGGAATATATGCTTGTCATATGACGAAATAAGAGGTGCAGAAAGCTGAATTGGACCTCAGGCAGTGTACTAACACACTGACCCCACATACCTAAAATAGAGTTTACATTCAGCCTGCTACAATCTATCCAGTAAGATCACGTATATATTGAAACTGTACAGTAGCAAGTAATTGTTACGTCGAGATTGCACTTGCTTTGTCAGCTATTAAGGTGAATGTACATTCAGAGTATTTGCTACTGTACAGTTTCTGCGCATGCCTTTCCCATGTACCGTACTGTTGCCTTTACAGATATAGTCGTAAATCTGCCATCTGGCCCATTGTAAGAGCACTCATGCCTGTGGACGTCTATCGGGAACTTCCCGCAAACTGTCGATAAAATGTACAGACATCAAAATGTCCTGGAAAATAACAAGTGAGGGGAAAGAGGACAAAATGCGCTAGACTCAAGGCGTGCGGGCACTCTCTTCAGTCTAAGGATCTAAGTGAAGCTAAATATAAATCCTACCTTACTGCGAAAAAAAAAAAATTTGAAAAATTGTAGGGAAATAGCCGCTGGTTGCATTCAAAATTTTATCTACTTAATGAACGTTAAATCCTTGGATAAATCAACGAAAAATGAGGAAAAAAATTTCACGTCCCCAACTTTTGCTTAGTCTGATATCTCGATGACTTTCTCGAGTTGTAAATCTTGTTACACAATAAATGTTTCTTTCGAAATCTAACTAAAGCAACAGTACAATTTATTTAGTTAAACTTTATTTCATGTCGGTAGAGGCAAAGGTCATTCAGTAATATGATAGTTCTCCTAATAAAAATGATACTAGGGGAGGGGGGAAATAATCAGCTTTTTTCTCTATTTATTCCTTAGAGGTCAGAGGTTTCCCCGTAATGAATCAAGTTGGGAACAAATTCTTTCCTGTTTTATCCCATTTCCCTCCTTCTTTTTCCCTCTCTCTTCGCTTCGATTACTTTTTTACAGCAGAATAAACTATGGCGAGCTTTTTCTCTCCTTCTCGTATAAAAGAACGTTTTTTCTTTCTTACTATTAATTCCAGACGATATTGCAGACTGCCAGAGTAAGTACTTGGCGTTTCTCTGCCTTTTTCTTGTCAAAAATCTTATGGGAGAGGGAACATTGGTATATAAAAAACATACCATTAATCTATATAAATATTTCTCTTTTATGGCTCCGCAAAAAAGTATTATTTAATGACTCGATTTGGCAACATCTGCAGTAATTGATTGATCAAGTGATTGTACCATACAAGCGTAAACAATCAGAAAGGATATGGTTTGAATTAAATAAGAATTTTAGCCGTTCTGTTAAATATTATCAAAAGAGTAGAAGAAAACGAGCTCAACGTGGGCAGATGAATCAATGGAAAGAAGATTCGAAATGCTTTCAGGAAGAAGAAGAAACAATTTATTTCAAAATGTTCAGTTTGTTTATATAATCATTAGCCGCCTTTGGCAACCAGTTTGTTCGACAAAATTATTGAGTTTTTATGCTGTTAATTGTTAATATGGGATGCATTTCTTTAAAAAACATTTCATCTTAAAATTTGAAACGATTTAAACATACGAATTCAATTGAATTAACTTATTGCAAATTAAAAAGTGTAAATATTACAAAATAAAAGGGAAAGTGAAAATCCTACTGTGGAATTAATGAATGGCAGAAACAATTGATTGAATGTTTTGATGGATGAATTTTAGCACGGCATTTAAAATCATTGTTGCACTTAATGCATCAAACTAAATTAAAAATAGTTTTGAAATTAAATGAAAAATTGTACGGAAACAAAATTTATGTAATTAAAAACACTAATTTTTTTATCTTAATACAAAAAGTATTTTTATAATACAGTTGTTTTAAAAGATGTGAGCATTAATTTCCACAAGCAAGTCATAACGAATACGGTTAAGATTAATATGGGGGGGGGCAAAATTGAAACATTTTGTAGCCATTTCTCGCCAAATATAAACGTGACAATTTTTTATTGCAACTTTAAAAATTGTTTGTTAGCATTTTCGGCATACTCCCAGCCAGGATTGCACACTTTTAGAGAGTTTTTGACGACTGACATGATTTTGACGTGCTTGGTGAAAAACGTACATTAATCTTAAGTCTTACCGCGATTAATTATCTGGCAATTGTTAAGCCAATTTTTCACTTGATTGTACTTTTAGTTTGAAGCCTATTTTTTGATTTCTTTTATATCTTCTTTCCTCTGACTGAATGCTCTGTTTGATGACATGGCGAAATAGCCCTATTTTGCAGCTCCATTTGTAACTAGACGAAGCATTTAATTCAATACAGATGCAAACATTTTAGTGGAAATAGTCTGGAATACGTATGATGTTTTGTTTACATTTGAGTATTGCCATTCGACAATTAGTAACAATCTCAATTTCTGTGCTACGTAAGTTAGCGTTTTATATATAATTTAGAGAGATTTATTGCAAATCGGATTTACGTATTGGGTTATCATAAAAGTTATATTGTACAATGTAACCTTTATGAGATAGCTCATTACGGAATTTAAATCTCAATTTGTCACTATATTAATTTTTAATGTATACTATCTGATATATCAAAATTGCTCAGAATAAAGATCTTTCCATGAGTAATGTTTATAATACAGAAACTCTTTTTATATAAAATATTATAATATAGAATTTCAATTTCCATAATATTGAAAGGAAAAATAATTTTAAAAAAATAATGTTAGAAATCGTGATAATGATTTAGTTCAAAGCCTTAACGTATCCAGCAAAAGAGTATTTATCCAGGAATTTCCTACTCTTAAAATCGTCAGCTTTAAATTTTCCGAGATTTATTGACAATTGCTACAAAAATTGCCCAAAATTGGGATTGGTATTGTTGAAAAGATAAAATTTTTAATTTTCTAACGGTGCAATTTATTTTAGTTAATTTCCTTCAAAATTTCTGAGGAAAAAAGGCAAAATATTGGTTAATTTATTACAGCTGAAACGACTGTAATCGACGTGTGTCTACTTCATTTGCTTACAAAGTATTTGTAGTCTTCTCTTCAGCGAAACCCTTATGCTTACATTTAGGAATTATAAAGCCAATACGTTTAAGCAAAATGAAAAATTGTCAAAAAGGTATGTATTAAAGTAAAACAGAAATTAAAAATATAACTGTAAAGTAATTTTAAATTATCATAAATTTTAAGGCATTTAATTTTTTTTAAATTAATAGCAATGGAAAAAATAGCTTAATAACATGAAATGAATATTGCTAAAATTGTTACATTCTGAATTTTAAGATGTTATTAAAATATTTCTTTTAAAATAATTATTTCGGACTTATTGCAGAAAAAATTCCGATTCAATTTCTAATTAACTGCATATTTCAATTTGCTATAGCACTTATAATTTGGCAGTAATTTTTCTCTTGTATTAACTAATAAATGTTCGAAGTTGGGTTAAAACTGGCTCAGTCGTTTAGGAAACGCCAGTCTTAAACATTCTGAAAAGTTAGTGGAGCTGATTTTTGAGACTATTTATCAGAAAAGCATCATTTTCAAATTCATAATACCCACATTCTCTCATAAATCAGGCTTTCATGCATCAACTTAAGAAAAGAAAAACTAAAATGTCGTACAAATCAGCGAAAGTAGTTTCCTCGAAACTTTCTCGCATACTTTCAAATTAAAGTCTTAATCTCCAACCGCCCACATCCGTCTTAAATTATGGATCTTGGATAAGGTCGTAAATGCTTTGCATGGCATGACTGAACAATGGTCACGAAATATAGATCTTTAACTTCAATTAGTGAACAATAGTCACGAAATACAGATTTTAACTTCAATTAGTGAACAATAGTCACGAAATACAGATTTTAACT
>JAPMOR010025510.1:164401-180978 GCA_026543865.1 Argiope aurantia
GAAGCATGTTACATTCTAAATATATCCCGAAAAACTTGATTATCTTTCTCATTTTTATATGAACTGCTTTCATTTGAAAATATGTGAAAATTACGTGCCTTATTTTTAAGAAGACGCTAATATATGCGATTATAAATACACCATAATGGAATTTGTCGACATTTAATTAATCTTTTATTTATGTAAACGCATTAATTTTATTTATGTATGCTTAACCAGCAAGAGTCTTTTTTTTTTCTTCTATCATCGTAAATTTACATGTTTTGTATTTAGGTTCTTTATTTAGTGAGAAAAATCAAATATACATCTTGAAGTAATATATCTTCTTTTTTTTTTTTTGCGGGCGGGGGCAAACTGAGACTAAAATTAAGTACAGATGTGTAATGAGAGTGTGAAAATAAAATACTAAAATTCAACTGCCTAGTTTGTTGCGTGTTTGAGTTATTGCGTTTACATATATATAATAAGCACACAGACATTAATCCTAATAATCGATTTGGCCCAAAATTCGATGTATATCTGCAATATGCCGATAATATCAAGAGCCAAATGTACGTTAAAAATCAGCGTGCACGTTTAACTGTATTTTATCAAAGAGAAACCTGAAAACAGAACAGTCTTGTAAAAAAGAGCACTAACACTTAAAATTTAAAATGGCATTTTAAAAAACTTAATGACAATTATTTCATCAACATATAATAATTTCTGGGATAACTTATGACCTTCATTATAGAATATTTTTCTAATAATTATCCTAACAAAATATTGATATAAAGTATTCATATAATAGAATACATGTGTTTAGCAAATGTGATGGTTACCAGCAAATACTAAATTTTTATTATCTGAAGTTTAGCTTCTGCTTCCGATAAAATAATTAGAAACAACAAATCATTTCTAAATGTCCTCAAAAAAGCAGAAACCAAAATATAATAAATTTTGTTAATATAAATATATTTGAATAAGTATGAAAAATTGATATACCATCTTACACAAGAATTGTTTTTACTTGTTTTTAAATTATCTGTGTAGACGTATTAATAACTTATCAATTATTCATGGATGTAATAAATAATCTAAAATGTTAAACTGATATTTAAAATTTATTCTTCTGGCAATTAATTTCTAATTACAAACTTTGCTTTACGTTTTACAGCCAAAAATGAATTTAAAATGGTTATAAACATTAAAGAAGAAATCAGAGGCTTTCATAACATAATTAAGCTTCCTTACGTCATTAAATATTTATTTATTGTGTATTTTAATAGTTTATTATTTATGTCATTAAGTAAAAACTTCACAATAATAAAGTGTTGAGGGTGTTAAAGCAATCTATAAAGCTTCTCAAACACTTCTACCGTTTTCATTAAAATAACGGGAAATTATAATATATCTCCGATGGCTTTGATGGCTTTTGACTGTTGACTTTTAGCGAGTTTGAAAATTTTGAAACTAGTTTGGCATCACAATGATTGCAGACTAGTTTCATTTGTGATAACTGATCTTACATTTCTAAAATTTAATTCTCGAGAGAATAGTATAGATAACATGGTCAAATTTTGGCATTGTCGTTAAGTATCTACTAACCAAAAATTGTCTTTCTTAACAGAATTTGTAAAAACAAAATAAAGTGTGACTAATCCAAATTTACAATTTACTGCATCGTCCAATAGACTTTACAGTCTAAACATTTGCTTACACATGTAGGTATAACATGTCAATAAACTTAGAATATTGGTAACCCATTATGAACCATCAAAAAATTTCTGCAAGATTGCGTAATTTCAAGAATAATTAGTTCTTAAAATTGGTAATATTTTTTCCAAAAAAATCATTTAATTTTAGAATGTAAACATGGAATCAACTTGATTCGTATTCTGATTAATCCAATTTGATATTTTTGAAACATTTTATGACTTTTTCTGATATTTAGTGCGAATGATTTTTATAGATTCATGGATTAAAATACATTTATATGATTTCATCCATCTTTATTAATATAACATTTCCTTTTCCGAAATGGCACCAGCTTGAATAAGTGCATAATCATTTGTTTTTGTTGTTGTTTCTTATGGCACTTACCGCGGACAAGCCCACTGTTCAAAGACAGCCGATTTAAGCCTAAGGCGGAGCGCCTCTTGTTTTTATAGTAGAGCCAACTTGGGCCAAGAGTACGACTTGATTACTCACTCATAACTCATTGGCTTGCACAACCCCTTTTTACAGGAGGGCACATTCACACATCTCACAGATAGAACAGGAAGAACAACCATGTCCAAACTGGGACTCGAATCCGGGAAGCCCAGATCACGGGGAAGATGCGCAAAATATATATAAATATGTTAAGTAAAAAAGATCAAAGAATGAATAATTTTAAGCCTTAATGAAGAGAGCAAAAGCTCGCTAAGAGCATTTATTTCCTTCTGTCTTCTTAAGTTAAGAAGATAGATAACAGCTTCGCTTTCTTTGAACTTGTGTTTTCGTCCGTCTGAGAAGTCATAACATAGTATGAAGCACCAATTCTTGTTTTAATATTTTACCTTTGCGGCACGGAGGACTTCAAAATGAACGAAACCACTTTTTATAAATATTGTTGCTGGGTTTTTGTTTGTTTGTTTGTTTGAGTGCAATTTATGTACCTTGTTGGTTGTTACCAACCATCTGAATTATAAAAATGGATCGAAATTGTAAATAGCCAACTCTTGAAAGTATTTCGCAGATTTTATGGCAACCGAAAACATTGAGAAAATATTATTCATCCTTTCTGAGTAAATCTTGCCTGTTAAGTTGGCTTTTGCTGACAGCAATTTGCAAAATATTAAGAGACATAAAGAATTTAATAACTGAAGTATTTTCTTAAAAATCCTTCAATTTTTCTTACTTTTTATATTCGTGCCATTCATTAGCAGATAATATTATACCTTTGAAACTTAGTTTTACTGTATTGCAATTAATAAAAATGTAAAAAAGTTGAAAACACAAATCATCACCTCAGATTCAAGTACTCTATCACATGAATTCATCTATTTGAGAAAGACATTGCCTTGTAAGCCGATGTTAAGCACTAAAAATTTGTCTCGCAATAAGAACTATTAAAGCATTCCACCACAGTCATCAAGATAAAGCAAGCATAACTTTTGTCCGTTATTTTGTTTATTTTACTGATGTTTCATGAAGGCATGATTCAGCTTCGGTGAATTCAAACGTTTGCTGACAGCGCATCGAATAGTAAATTTTTTTATTAAGCCTTCAATTAAGTCCAGGTACAAGACAACCAGCGAGAATGGCCATATATATAATATACGTAAAATACAACCAGCAAAAATGGCCATATATATAATATACATAAAATACAACCAGCGAAAATGGTCAGATACATAATATACATTAAATACAACCAGCGAGAAGGGTTATATAAATAATATGCATAAAATACAACCAGCGAGAAGGGTCATATGCATAACATACATAAAATAAAACCAGCAAGAATGGTCATATGCATAATATACATAAAATACAATCAGTGAGAATGGTCATATGCATAATATAGATAAAATACAACCAGCGAGAATGGTCTTCCCTGAACTTACCCCCATTATCTCTGAAAAAAAAGATTATTCCTTTTATTCAACATAAAATTGGGGACCTTTTTCGCAAGGCATGAATGCTACGAGTGCTCAGATTTTTATTTTCAAAGAATTTTATGCTTTGTAGTACAATAAAGAAAAGTTGAAATGCAATTAAGATTACTTGCTTTCTAACAATTGAACAATTGAAGCCAGGATTTGACGCCTAACTAACCTTTTAATAACAACATCACATAAAAAATTTTATTCATTTAATTGATTACGTTTTTGAGTTATCGCGTTTATACGCAAGCTTTGGGGTGAAATTAACATTTTAATTGAATCTATCCTTGGCGAGGGTTTTTTTTTTTTTTTTTTTTTTTTTTTGCGATTAATCCCTAGCATGCGGTAAATACTATCCGATAATAGAATTTGTGTTTTAGACTCGTTTTCCCAACTGATTAACACAACACTTTGACATAAGACTACATTTGTAGCCACAAAATACCATTCCAAATTTGATATAATTAAATCATAGCGTTCTTGAGCTATCGCGATTATATGTTTTTGAAAGTACAAGGGGGTGAACATATTTGCAATATGTTCATCACCTTGGCGTAAATGACCAAACTTTTGACAAGTGTCTACACTATAGAAGTTAGATCTGTTTAACGTATTTTATCGATCTATCTCTTTTTGTTTTGTAGTCATCGTATTAAATTATATTTGAATAGCCGGACAGACAGATTTCTTCTGGATGGATTTTGCTCAAAATTTGATAGAAAGACAAAGAGTTATTATTATTATTATTATTATTATTATTTATCTTTGTCACAGGCAGGCAGACACTTTCCAAAAATGTGTTTTTCGAATTCAAGGAGATCTGAAACATGGAGATTCGTCAAAATCTTGAGTTCAATACTTCCGACTCAATCACAATACTTCCTGTACTACGTAGACGAGAAAGTAATAAATGTAACACCGTTAAAAATTTTATTAAAATATGTTCGCTATTGTAGAAATTAGAAACAAAACATCGTGCTTCAGTCAAACTGAAACACCATGTATTTATCACATGTCAGTACCATAAGTTTGGAATCACACTGTATTTATATTTATTAATTTCCCATAAATTAGTTTTCAAGCAAATTTTGAGATTTTTCCAATTTTTTTATATGCAAAGAACACAAAGATAAAATACAGTAATCTACAAAAAAATATTCGACTTTAGGATTTTAATAAATCTTACTGAATTAGAATAAATCATTTTTGGGGATGATGCATGTTTTGTATCATCTGGACAATAACATAAAAACAGAAAGGGCAGGACGGTTGAAGTTTAATACACCGGATGTCTTTACATCCAAATTGCTGATATGTATTAAAATTTGGACGAAATTCGTGAACAAAAGTTCTTTTGTTTTTCAATGGTGCATATGTGAATGTTATTCTTCGAAAGCACAATATGCTATAAAAGTGAAATTAGCATATGCTTTTATTAGTCGATTTGTCAACCAGCTTCTTTGCCTATTTATTGCTTTGCAATATGTTAACTTTTAATACAAAATGCATGACAATTTAAAATTGCTTTTTCGTTTCTCGGTAAGATTGAAAACTTTGAATTTAAAGGAAATTAGAATTAACGAAGAAATGAATTGCAACTTTTTTGTTTCCTCTTTAGAAATAAATCTTATTGCATCAAAAATAAAGCTGATCGATCTTAATAGTGGTTAAATTTAATGATAAATTTGTTATTTGTTGTCTTAAAAAGTAATCGGGTATAATTTTGCTGCCATGCTATGCTTTTCAATTTGACCAAAAATGTTGCTTAAAAAGAGTTGATTGTCAGAATTTTCAAAATTATAAATAAGGAAAAACTCTTCTTTTTATATTTTTCTTAATCAAAATATTAAATAGAAAAGGAAACTCTAATTATAATAATTGCTAAACTGAAACAAAACTAAAATTTTATTAATTACAAAGCAATGCAAAAATTAAATGCGTTATTAAAAGTATCCTTTTTTAAATTGCAGACTTATCAAATGAAATAAAAATAAATTTGAATTGATATATATATATATATATATATATATATAATTTGAATTGATAGTTAAATTTTTAACGGGTAAATAAAATTTTCTTTGTAACTTATTTACAATCGGCCGAAGGAATTCGAAGACGTATACTTAAATCTCTTCACATTATGATAGATCAAACTTTTATGCCATTTCTTTTATCATTTTTAGAAAAATGAATTAATTTCGAGCTTTAAATTTTCTTCTTGACAATAATATCATCTGATGAATAAATAATTCAAAACTAACGCGCTTTAAAATTAAGAGCGAAATAGAAAGAGAGTTTGCTGAAAATGGTCCTATTTGAATTTAAATTAATTTGGCTGCTTGCCAAGTAAGAGAAGAAGTAAATCTTCCCGCAGCTGATCCGCGTTTTCTGCCACAGATCAGTGAAAAAAAAACTTTGATCTCCTAAGGAAAACAATTAACTAAAAGTCAACAAAAATAGGATATTATTTTTATCATTCTTGTTTTATGTTAGGGGATAAAGTCCGAAAAATGGTCCCAAAATTTTGAAAATGATAATAGATTTGTAATGCAGGATGCAGGAATTTTAATATTTTATTTTTCAAGAAAAGTAATTATTTTTTTAAAAAATCTCAATATTCATTAAGTTTAGCAGAAATAAAAATGAATTTCTTTAGAATGACAATTATTTGTTCTGTTTGATGGTAAACGTTTTTTTTTTTTTTTTTCTTTCTTTCTTTCTTTACTTAAGATTATTAGAAACTGTGCAAGGCGCAAATATCTGCGAAAAAAACATTCGAAACAACATTAAATATTAAATTTTAAAATTTTCTGCTTTAAAGTAAATTTAATTACCAATATGATTACTTGAGTGCCAAATTTCATGAGTATAATTGCTAAAGTTTTGTCTAGAAATAATAGGCGTGTATATATAAGTATAAGCTTTTCTCTTCACGGTTGGTAGTTTTGTTCATGACATAAAGAGGCTGTTACTCTTTTTTTATCTATAAAAACGTTTCGGAGCATTTTCTTAATTCAATAACTTTTATTTTTTAGTATCTTATTACTAAAACTAAATAAACCAGCATCCAACTGAAATTTCAGAAATAAATTCCATATAGATACGCGATTCATGTTTCAGGGATAACATTTTTCTCGTATTGCGAAGCATTTCATCTTTCAAGGTTTCATATTTACGAAGCATTTTTCTAATTATATCCAGTAGGTTATTTTATGTCTTTCCATAAACCTAGTTTCTTGCAGATAGTATATTTTCTCAGTTATTAAATGCAGAGGATATTGTAATATTTGCCTAAATTGTAATGGCCATTAATATTCTCGGGAAATTGTTGCTTCAAATATATTGCTAGATTGATATGACGGTATTCAATCTTGAAACATATTTGAAGCAACAATTCGTCAGTTCTTTGTGAAATAGAATTTGTTAGATGTCCTATATACGTTGATTTAAGATACCACTAAAGGATAAAAGGAAATTGACTATTAAGCAATCGTTGTCTACATATTTTTTCATTTATTTATTTTTTATATAGGCATGTATTTATTTATTAATTATTTTATACTTTAATAAGAAAATTAATAAAGCAGATTTTGGATGGGCAGTTTTCTTTTAGATATGAATTTATGATATTAATTAGCACTTCGAAATACAATCTCACTTTTTGAGATAAAACATGGAAATAAGTTAAGATATTTCACGTTTCTTGAATTTTAATTAATAAATTAATTTTTAAACTTAAAGTAATTAATTTATAAATTCCAATAATATTCAAAATTATTTCAAGTGTTGCTCACAAGTACTATGATGCATAATAAATAAACAGCATGGTAACACCCATGATTTGTTCAGAAAACTTATTTAGAAACATATATTTTTTGTATATATTTATATATTAGAAACATATATATTTATTATCTAAAAATATATTTAGAAATCATCAAAAATAACTACAAAACCAGGAAAAAATATGATATGTTCATAGACAAAACAATTCACTAAAAATATACAATAGAAAAACCGTTTCAAAATTTAAAAAAATACAAATAAGCCGTTGCACCTACTGTTCCACACTTGTTTATCAACTCTGTGTAATCTGATAAGGAAATAAAATTCAGCTTGCTTCAAAGTATGTATATCTTTGTAAACTATATTGGCTGCCTTTTTTTGGGATAATGAGATTTGAATCGCTGTTTAAAATTAGATGAAAACAAAGAAATGTATCGCATATGAATACCACAGATCTTGCTGTTTGCACATGCAAAGTTTGAGATTTCCGTGCACGGGTGGATAAGTGCAAAGCACAGATACTGCTGCTTTACGCATGCGCGATCGTAGTAGGAAAATAATTAAAATCGCAAATATAAAACTCCTTTTTTTATTTTGATGTGATTTTAGTATATTAATACCTACCTCAATAAATACCCTACAAAATGGTATAAATATCCATAATATCAGTGAAGTAATTCTTGAGTTTTTATCTTTCAAACATACAGACGCTTTCAGGAGACTTCATTTTATATTATGTATTGATATCAAAAACAGTGCTATGATCACATGATGCTGCACATAATATGACTATATGATATAATGTTATAAGCTGCAACTGATATTTATACTTGTCATTTTTTGTAAAAGGATATTTGATTTTTGTATGAAAAATAATGTACTGTTATTATCACTGATTAAGAAAAAAATTACTTGGTTGAAGTCACGTGTCAGTAAATTGGGTAATAAGTTAGCTTAACATTTCATAAACAATGATAGTTACAAAGCCAAAACGAAAATCTTTGCTCCCTATTCTCATATTTAATTCAAAATTTAAAGAAATATATCTATCTATTTAAGATTGGTATAACTGTTGGGTGCATGTGATGAACAGTATCCAGCGATTCTCTGGCACTCCGCCAAACTCTGTCATTTGATGCACATTTTAGCCCAACAGGTTAAGAGGTACATACTTTGCATTGCTCTTTTTTTCCTCCTTTAGTGATATATAATCTTCTTTTAATTTCTTCACATAGTACCACCAATTTTATTTTATTCTGATTCCTTCTCAAGTTGGTTTGTTACAGCGCTTGAATTGAAAAGTTTTTTTTTTTCATTCTATTGTCCGATACTGTTTGTATGATTCCTATTTAAGTTGTCTACATTATTCCTTTTAAACTGTCTGCGTTTATTTCATCCTCTAATAACGCCACTGATGATCCTATTGCATTGTTCTATGATTTGTACATCTGTTATTGTGTGTGTGTGTGTGTGTTGTGTGTGTGCGTGTGCGTGTGCGTGTGTGTGTGTGTGTGTGTGTACGTGCGTGTGTGTGTGTAATTTCTAGATCTCATTGCATTTTAACTTACAATGTGTACATTTACTACCTAAATTTTATTTATCACATATGCGTACAAATTTTTATGTACATGTATTTACATAGTCATTATTTCTTTATATTAGTCTTATGCAAATATATTTAAGTTCTTTTAACATTTTTCTTTTATTCCTGTTCCTTATTCCTTAGATGGGTGCAGTTTATAGCTAAAGAGTTCCTTATTCTCAATGATTAGTTGTTAATCTTTGCACCCTTTGGGTAAGGCGAATCAGTGTTGTAAGAAATATGAAAATCAACAAATCACTGATAAATACAGAATACAAAATTAAATTTTAACAACGTTTTCCATACGTCACATAAATCTCATTACTTGTAGATTCTTGTTTAACTACAGTTCAATAAGATTAAAAAGAATTCGTTCTTCCTACATTTAAAAACTAATATGCCCATACAATACATAAGGTATCTTACTGAGTATAAAATAAGGATCAATAAAAAGCAAACTTCAAAAAGATGCTCAGCTAAACAGAATTACTTTAGAGCAGATATCAATGAAAATTTTCATTTTGATTCGAAGGAAGCATAATTAAATCCATGGAAAATTAAATTTATTTGATGTAGTTTTCTCTTCACATTGATCATCTTCTGTTTTCAAACAGCTTATCAAACATTCAGAAATAAACTCGATTCTTTACATTTCTCTGATATTAGTAAAATGTGATTAGCTTAAAAAGAGCTTTAGAAAAATTAATTAAGTTACGAATTCAAATGTATTTTCATTGATGTTAGACGTGAAGAAATTGTGTTTTTTTATCGGATATCTGAGAAATCTCATTTGAATACTTAGATTTTTCTATTCCCTCAGGTATAATTCAATTCTTTCTGCTTGATATGCTCTAAGAAATATAATTTTAAAAAGTGCATTTTTTATTCGAAAAAATTTTCTTAAACACTGAAGTTAATTTTCCTACAAATATATAAAATATACTTTCGCTGTTCCTTTATATATATATATATATATATATATATATATATATATATATATATATATAGCGCTGCACAAAAGCAGAAGTTGAAAAAGAACGAAACCCTCGTCTTATATAGCCTGAGATTTTGATAGGGAAAATATTTCTTCATATTGCTAATATATTAATAAGATTCTGATGGGGATTTCTGACGCATGTCAATCACAAGTAAAGGAAACACATGCATCTTTTAAAAAGAATGTGCTTACTGGACATTTTTCTACCACTTCAAGCGGAGTGTGGGAAAGCTAGGCTTTTAGCCCACTCAGCAATTTTATAAAGCTTCTGTTCAATTAATTAAGTAGAGACAGTGGAATCGAATCAGGAAATAAGAGAATATTTTAGAATAGAGTTACTATGGGCTAAATTAAGGTAAAATCTTGGAAATTAATTAAATTGAAATTAAGAGTTTAAAATTTCATTATATATATATATATATATATATATAAAATTTTGAAAGACAGCCTGTAAACGTGCATGCATTAAGCTATACAGGTGCCGAATGTCACTTTATGGTATGGAGTTCCCTGCTTTGCTTATTGCACTTATTCTGTCAGTGCTGGCTGTGGATGATGCTGCAGTTGTCGTCCAACGATATCCCATACGTGCTCAATTGGAGACAAATCTGATGATCTCGAAGTCAAATCAACATGTTGCCACTCTGTAGAGGACGTTGCGTTACAACGGCGGTATGAGGGCGTTATACTGTTGAAAAATCTCCTTTGAATGTTGTTGATGAATGGCAGAACTACAGATTGAATTACCAGAGTGACGTACAAATTTGCAGTCAATGTGTTTGGAATAACCACGAGAGTGCTCTGCTGTATAGGAAATCTCTCTGCTCCCAACAATCATGCACAGTGGATATATTTAGGCCAAGTCTTCTTGCAATATCGCGGGAAGAAAATCCACCTTCTCGTAGCCCTATTACACGACCTCGTTCAAACTTGGTGAGCTGTTGATAATGGCTTTTTCATCTTCTTAAAGATATTCTTGGCTAACATCAACTCAATACGTCAAATTTCAAAGATAAATAACGCTCACGAACTTGACAGCACACATTTAAAGCAAACTTGATTTGCAAGTTCTGAGTGGCGTTACCAGTGCCAAACGTATGCGCGAACCGAGGAATTTGGTTCCATGTCATCTTTCAGATGTATAAACACGCCTACCAAATTCTGTTTATCTAACACACATCTTTCTTGTTGTTGGGATTTTTTTTCCATCAGTGTGTATATATATATATATCCAAGCAATTTGATAAATTAATTTAAGTTTTAGATTCTTCTTTCAAAATATACTGCATTTAGTATAACACCAGAGAAAATAAACCCATGCATTTTTCACTGAAGTACAGATAAAGTCATATCATGACCAAAAGTATAAAATAGAATTTTATTTAAATTAATCGATTAACTGAAATCGAAGCTCTAAGAATATTACAGTAATGCCATCATAATTTTATACTTGTCATCGATAATGCACAAGTATAGAAAATTTCAAAACATTAGCCTTTTAAAAAGTGCGTGAGGAAAAAGATTACAAAGTCCCATCTTTACAAGTGTGATGGAAGTTAAATGAAAGTGTTTAATAAAAATAACAATATTGATTGACAACAAATCGACTAGACTTTAAATCTTGATTTAAACCATTGGATTTCTTTATTTTATTTTAAACAAAATAGCTCATACCTCAGTCCAAATAATCAACAGTATTCTACTAACTACGAAAGGAAAATACAACAAAAATGTTTGCATAATAATGCGAAACATTATTATGCAACGTCATAATTAAATGGTAAACATAGCTCAAGTGTCAATTAAATGCGAATTATCCAACAGATTTGTCACGTTTTTCTTTTCCTACTTAGATAAACTGGATTAGATTAATAAAATCACTTTTTCCTAAATTCATAGAAATAGATATTTAAAATTTAATTATTATTGATAGTTTCGAAAGTTTGGTTATTTTATTAATATAATATGAGTCTGAATAGACTAAAGAAATGTAATCGCCTATAAAACCATTCTTTTATAAGCTTTTACCATTTCATGCATTATATGAATAATTGAATTTTCTTAGTTACGTTGTTTTGCCATTTCTGCAATTGCTTTTATTTCCTGACCTTTAACTATCTTGTGCAATTACGACAACTTTTTCTTGTAGAAGCAATTAGAAGAAACTATTGTTAATGATGAAAAAGAAAACAAGCGTTCCACTCGTTAATTACTCAAATTCTTTGCAAATAGTCTGGCTGACTTTGAAGGTAAATAGAATTCTGTTGGTGCATTTGCTTTCTTGCAAATAAGGAGGACAGTATAATCTTATCAGTTTTAAAAATAAATGCTAGTAGTCTTGTAGTCTTATATTATTAGTAGTATGATTTTAATTCGACTTCTTTTTCGTTTAGTTTAGTCTAATTACTTTTTCTTAGTCTCTCTGTGTTCTTTATCAGTTTTCATTGCTATTTTATTAATATCCATAATTTTTTAGATCAGAACGTTTTTCAAAACCGATATTTGGTTTCATGTAAAGTTTTCGTTTTATTAAAAAGCATTGTAATAATTTTTTTTTTTTTTTTGCTTTTTATTCATTTTTTGTTGCTAATATACCATGACCGAAATGGTATCGAAATACTAAGACATATAACGTTTTGAAGAGTAGGCTGATTATTGAAAAGGGAAGCTTTTAAAAAAAGTCGTATGCAGACTCTAATTTAAGATTTCAAAATATAAGTTCAGCTATTGTCGATAAAATTGAAAATAGCTCTGTTGCAATAAATTATATTGTTACAAATCTGTAATGTTGCTTTCCAGCATGGTTGGTTTAATCACTGAAAAGACCGTTTTACGATCAGTTCTGTCGGATGCTAACCAGTAATCTCGGGGCTTGGCGACAAATTTGGCGACAAGATAGATAATACTGGAGTCTCAGAATTTTAGCAGTTGAGCCAATAGGAACCTAGATACGCCTGATTGGTCCAGAATTTTCTCTGCCCAACTCCGGGAGCTATAAAAGGCCGACAGACTGAAGCCGTGTATCGAGTCGGGGAAATAGACGTCAGAATAGTTGGATCAATCCGGTGAAGCACAAGCGTTATATCGAGCTCAAGCGTTTGATAAATTGAGCTGTGTGCCGATCCCTGATGTTTATTGTAGAAACAGCATCGAGTCGTGTGTGGAGTAGCCATTGCTGTAGTAGTAAGTCGGTAGTTGGATATAGCTAAAACGAGGTGACAGTGGTGGATGGTAGACGGTTGGGGAGACCGTAGAGTGAAGCTACAAAGATTTCCTCCTCCTGCTGAATTATGTCTGGCCGCTTTGTGTGCTGTTGTTGTTTTTACTACCGATTTCTACTTGTGGGCTATTGTTTGTTGTAGTGTGCTGCTGAGTCTGCTTGACTGTCTTCGTTTCGGCTGTATATTTGCTGTCCTTGTATTCGTGTCTTGATGTTCAATAAACATCGTCGTTTGTTACTAAAGGATTGTTAGTTTCATCGACCAAGAAATAGCAAAAGAAGCCTGGAAGTATCAGTAATAATATTATTGTGTTCAATGAAAATAAGATCAGTGAAGTCATGCAACAAGAAATGTAACTAACTAACTGTGCAGATTTAAAATTGATTAGAAATTAGAAGATTTTGTGCGCAAATGTAGGTATTTTTATTTTAATTTATATTATTTTGTTAATATTATTTTATAGAAGTGCATTTTTTCAAAAGTTTCATGAAATTATTAGATTTTGATCAAACCAAATAATTTGCTATTGTCATTATTAATTCTATTGATATTGTGCCAAAACATAATCATTTGAATAATCTAAGATATATTCAATCATATTAAGATTAAGTAATGTTTTATGCATATTTTAAGTAGGAAATCGAAAAGTTAGTGCTCTACAGCCATTATTAATTTTTGTTTAATATCTTTATAAATTTTAATGCATTTTTCTCAGATTTCTATCTTTGTTGACGCAAGTATTGTTTTTCCCTGAGGTTTTATTTCTTATTCAAGATCGAGTGTAAAATGTAGACATTTTCATATATATGTATGTACTGTGAGAATTAGTACGAATTTAGGTCGAAGATCGCTAGTTATTTCTTAAAAGTGTCAATCAAATCAAATGATATCTTTGTAACTTTGAGGTCTTCTTGAAAGAAATAATTATTAAAATTATTAAATCTTTTGTTATCAATTCTATAACTAATAAAAAATCGTTTGAAATAATAAAAAAAATATTAAAAATTAAATATTTTATATAAATTTTTAAAAACTTCAAAAATTTCAATTTTTAAAATATTAAAATAATGCTGCTTGTTAAATTAATTTTTTTCTGACAAAATCAATTTAATAACTCAATTATTAAAAAAGTATATATATATATATAATATATAATATATATTAATTGCTTTTAATATATATATATATATTAATTGCTTTTAATATTACTGTATGCTAAAATGTTTTTTGAAATAAAATACTTTATTGCCTTAAACATTAAAATGGGATATACATCACAAACGTTTCATTTTGATGACCTTATACTTGTTCTATTTATTATGTGAATGAAAATATCATGATATCTTTGACAAGGGGTAATCTATCTGCACATCGTATTTAGCAGTACTACAGGTTCACCTTGTTATTTTCATGTGCTCTACAGTTAATAAATGAAATTATCTTTAGCTTCTAATAGAAAATCATGTTATTAAATATTTGATGACATAATCAAAATAAATTTAACTTCCTGTCATTGCAACAATGAAATATACTGTTAAAAATTGTGCAAAAAAAATTTAATTTTCTAAGTTAAGAAAAAAATTTTACAGATGAATAATGTGATATCATTAAGAAGATTGTTTTCGAATGTTAAAATGGTATAAAAGTCATTTTCGTGTAATATTGTTCTTAGAAATTATAGAGGGGGAATTTCAAAGCTTCACTTAAATTTAATTATATAAAACTAATTAAATTTCTTAAAAATTACTTCAAGGTGACATTCCTACCCTACAAAGAAAGTTTGTATCATATTTGATAGCTTTATGTCAAAGTGCATGATTTGTAAGAAACTAAACACGGAGAGAAACACATTCTCCGTTATTATTAATAAAGCTTATACGCATGGTAATTTCTTTTAAAAAAATTGTTTTTATTTCATTCTGTTAACAATTATTTTATATCTAAATTACCAGAAATATTCTTTTGAAATCTTAAACACAGAAAGGGGAAAATAACAAAGATGTTAAACATTAAGCATTAAATGAATGAACCATTAAGTCCTTTTCTATTGCAAAAACAAAAATCGATGGCCTCCCAGTAATAAGGTAAAACTTGTTGTTTCTTATTTATAATGAGACACATTTTAAATCATATTAAGACGTCGCTATTAAAAATTTCAAAGTATAAAATTTGTAGTTCCCAGTTCTTATCAAAGAAAATGGAAATATATATAATAAATATTGGGACATAAATATCCCATAAATATTGGGACAAACTTTAAGGGGAGGTAGGAGAAAACACAAGGATAGGATTCAGATTTCCACAGCAACCCATGGTCCGAAACGCATTCATTCGGCGCTAGGTGGCATTTAAGGCAGCAGACTTGCAATCCCTCAGTCATTTGAGTTGCGATCGCCCGCAGAGAAGTATGGAATGTTTTACGAACACGAAACTGGCAGATATGCATCTGATTTATGGATTGGCAGAAGGAAATACAAAAGCGGCTGAAAGGTTGTATCGGGAAAGGTATCCACAGAGAGAGGCACCGGACTGCCGGATGTTCAGTAATTTGCATCAGAATTTGTGCGAATATAGGTAGCTACGAGGTAATAGACATAGTGAGAGCAGGCCATGAGTGACTTTAACTCTCAGGATGAAAGAAAATGTGTTGGATACCGTTAGAAGGAATCCGAGTGTCAGCGTACGAGTCGTCGCTACTGCCGTTGGAGAATCTCGGAATAGTTTTCATCGAGTTTTGTAACGTGAAGGCTTACACCCATACCATATGCAAAGCGTACAGTTACAGCTCCCCGCAGATTATCCTCCTCTTGAACGTTTTGCACGGGGGTATCTCGATCAATGTTGCCAAGATGCGAATTTCTCATCTTACGTTTTAATGACAGAAGAAGCGTACTAAACGCGAGATGGCATGGCATTGTGGCCCCATTATGGCAGATGTGTTCGTGGACATTTGAATCAGGTTTTTGGTCACCGATGGATTGGTCGTGTTGGACTGGTAGCCTGGCCACCTCGCTCTCTTGAATTAAACAGAATCGATTTCTTTCTTTCGGGTGCACTGAAAAGTGCTGTGTACGCAACACTTGTGGATTCAGAAATGGATCTAGTTGCAAGAATCATCTGTGCTGCTACGGATATCCAACAAAATCCGGGTGTATTTGAGAGAGTTCGCCAATCTATGGTCCGACAGTGTAACGCATGCATCGCTAACAATGGTGGAAACTTTGAACACCTTTTGTGACATTTTCAAATATAAAGTACCACAGCACATATAACATCTTTGCCCAATAAACATTTCAGATGATCTCAATCTTGTGTCTCTTCATTTTTTGTACATGTCATACTACTTCCCCATGGCGTTTCCG
>JAPMOR010025510.1:181378-204054 GCA_026543865.1 Argiope aurantia
CTGTAAAAATAGTGCGCCATCAGTATTACGTATCAAATGAAACTGATACTTTTGCCCTTGTCAAAGGTCATTTCATCAGCACGTGGCCGGAAATCCTATCTTATATAAGACGAATGATCATTTGTTCGGCCCTTTTTTGCCTTCTTTCTTAATTCTGCTGTTGTGCCCGCTGCGCCTTGTAAATAAATTGCTTTCATGAAATGGATATTAAAATTAATTTTAAAATATAACATGTCTCTTCAAAGTCTTCGAACCTCTGCATTCTCTCTGAAACAAAAATATGTTACATATTATTTAGCCGGCAGGAGTACATTGTGGACACTTCTGAAAATCATTATGCTTTCTAACTTTGTATGCTTATAGAAAATTTTACAAAATGCAAACTCTTTTCATTTATTTCATGTTCCAGAAGATACTGGACATTTCTTTAGTTTACCAGACTAGTTTTCTGGACTTTTCTTACTGTCTCCAGAAAAGTCTTCTGGAACTTTCCCTGCTAGTATAAAAGCAGAAGATTTGCCAGTCACTGTGTTCTCAGTTCTAAATTGAGTTAATAAATTGGTTTAGCTCTACTTCTTGTGTGTGTCATTGAGTTCCACACTAAAGAACCTACGTGACATTATTATTATTAAAAAATATATATATTATTATCCAAAAATTTAACAATAACGGTGGCAATCAAAATGGTATTTACTATCAATTTAATAAATTCAAATAAAATTTTATTTCGTGCATTCGTAATATAGTCAAAAGTAGAGTAATAATCAAAATTTGTTCGAAAAAATTATTTAAGAGTCAACCGTAATCAATATCTAGATGTAAATAAACAAATTTCAACAGCGTGCTGGGTTATAAATACTTTTTCTATACATTATTCGATTCTCTTATTCTCATCAATAAAAAAAACTAATTAAATCAATGCAGAATTCAATTCTTTGGTTTGTCTTTAATATCTATTTCTATTTATAATCTAGTGTTTACAAAAGCTTATTCTCACCGCTTCTTTATGCTATTTGCAAACAATTTATTAAAAAACATAACTTTTGAAATCGTAATTAACTCATGAATCCAAATTTGTTTTCGCCGAAGTTAGATATCATTTGTTTTGAAGAAGTGTGTTGTATTTCCTCATTTCCCGGATATTTAAAACACCAAAGGAATTCAATGGAAATCTTTCAGTTTTATTTCTCTTCTCGTACCAAGTCCTCGAAATTAAGACTAGTTTCTTATATTCAAATAAAAATTGCTAATGTATGAAAATAATTATTATCATAAAAAAATGATTGTTATTTTTGATGAAAATCATTATTATTTTCAAAAAGAATTCCTTTAAAAAAGACTAAAGGTAATTTTCTGCAGATATCAAAGTTAAATTGGTATTTCCGTTTCCAAAATTTTATTTTGAACTGCAAGCAATTTAATCATCTGATTAAAAAAACATTTAATTCTTTATTCCAAAATATAATGAAGATATAACGATAACTCCGAGAGGAGACATCCCACGTAATGCTGAAGAGGAAATGAAGAAGATTAAGCATTTCATGTAAGCATTTCTGCATAAGAAATATCGAATTATAATTGAAATTTCAACTATTGAATACTAAGAGAAAGGTTACGCCATCTTGTTGAAAATATAGCTTGGTAAAGAAGTTTTTGTATTAATATATTACTTTTAGCTCGATTAAGTTTATCTTATTTGTATAAAATTTTGAAATTTCGCTAACAAAGGTAATATTTTTTGAAAGTGAAGAATATACATATTTTTGTTATTTGGAATAAGTATTTGTGTTTCGTATTTTCAATAGAATAAATTTAAAAACATAGAAGCATTTATTTTTGGTAAAAGATTATGATATAGTTATATGTGCAAAAAGTAACTTAAATTCAAATTAGATAATATGTAAATATATCTGTGTACAGGCAATCAATAATTCAGTAAATTGAGGGATAAAACTGAATTTAAAAATATTCGATTTTCTAAGTAACAGTGGGTTTTCTTGCCATAATTATCACAAAGAATATTAATAAGATACTAAAAATACTCTTTCTTATAGAATGAATTATCATGGAAATTTCCTCCTTTTAATGAAAAGGATTAGCATATATATTTAATTGGAAGTTGTTATGGCTTCAGTTAAAAAATAGATTTTTTTTATCTTGAAATGTAAATAAAGAGAGTATGAAAGTTTAACTAATATTATTTATTACGTTTTTTATTTACTATAATAAAAAAATTCGAAAAACATTTTCTGAATTGGATAATCTAAGAACACCAAAATTATAAATTCAAAAAGTGGCAATGACAGAACATGAATAGAAGCAAAATTCATATAATTGTTTCGATTTTTAGAGTAGTTTGTAATATTATGCAAAATTGAGTTGCATAACAAACAATGCTAAGCACACATTATTTTGAAATTTTTAAATGAAAACACAATATTGCATTTGTTTCAAATTTGAAGCATTAGAAATATCATATTTGACACAAGTGGGCTTACGATTATCTGAATGTTCATCTCAAAGCAAATTTCTTTTTAAATTTGAATAAATCATTTTAGTGATTTCAAATACCTTATCGCATAATTTCTTCTGAATTTAGGTGAGGTTTTTAATAAGTACTTTTTGCATGATTTTCCAACAGTAGTTTTCAATGAGGCAATAAAATCCAAAATCCATTCAAAAAGCAACGTACAATTCTAAGATAAATAGGTCAAACAATTTCGTTTATAATGGTTCTGTGATGTCATGGAACCTGATTCCATTAAGAAAGCTGATTCACACAATAAACAGAATAAATTTTAGGTTCTTAAATAAGCCTATCATTATTTGATACTTAATACTATTTTATTCAGAAACTAATGAACATCAAATAATGCATAAGAAATTGAACTGAAAATAAACATAACCCACATTCTCGACAAATTAGTTGTCCCGAAAGGGGTTTGTTCTATAATAAAGATGTTTGTGTGGGAAGGCTGTCGAAGAATACTAATCAGAAAAAAGCTATTTTCTGTAATTTCATTTGTATCTTGTGTTGATATTAAATAAATAATGAAATTGTTAAGCTAGTCCTTTTCTATGTTTACTAAGTGTCTCTAGGAACTTAACTTTTTTATACTATTATTGTTCTATTTACATTGTTTTATTCTATTACTGTAAATCTAAATGACAGAGACTAATTGGACTTTTGTTAATAATGAAATATCTAGCCACTACAAATGCAAATTGCAAGCGGAATAGGAAGAATTTTGTGAGATTCAGAAAAAATATAAATGCGTTCTACATCTGTATTGAAGTTTCATGTTCCATACCTTCTAAAATATAATTACACATAGAAAAAGTATTGTAACGTTAAAAAAGATTCATTGCCAGATTGTGATAAATTGTTTCAGTTTTCCTATAATCCTAGAAGAACGTAATTGAAATTATGTCTGTCTTTGTATAAAAACACAGTAATTCACAAACACAATAAGCGAATTGAATGAAAGTTGGCATGTTGATTTTACATGTACATTTTCACAACTAAAAAACTCCAAAAAATATTCTTCTTTTTGGAATCGGATTGGCTTAAAACACCAAATTTCATTAAAATCTTTTCATTGAATTGTTTTTAATGATTACGATACTTTTTCATCTTTAATTTGCATAAAAATAAGTAAAATGGAAAAATTAAAAAAAAAAGATTTGATGGAATCAGGTTCAAAAAATATATATATCCAACGCAAAAGTGCAATAGCAACTCAAATAATATTTTGATATGACGAGGTTATCATTTTAACTGCACTGCTACTCTCTTTCCGAAACTTCAAATCCATGCCAACAAGAAAGTTTAGTCGGCAAAGAGTACAACAGACTCAGCTTTTGCACATTTTTGTTTAACTTGATTATTTCATGTTTATAAAAATGAAATATTTTAAATGGCTTTTCACTCAAATCCTTTTCAGCTAAAGTTTTCAAGTGTCACGCACTTGAGTGTTTCCGATGAATATAAGCTATTTTAATAACTTCAGAACTTATCTTTTAATTAATTGATCGATTTAATTAAATTTTGGTTTAATAAGTGTGCCTTGTCTAGCAGGGGATTAGAGAAATAATCGTTTCAAGTTCTCATAATAATTAAAGATTTACAAGTAAAAAATATTTAATTTCTACAGAATTTCTATTATTTAACAGTGGCGAATATCGGCCCTAACCAATATACATTATAAAGCCGTATTTTAATAATCATAACGATTTAGTTTCATATTTCAACTCATTTTTAATATGAGTTACTGGCTTATTTTATACTAATCTTTTTTTTAATCTATTAACTCTGCATTTTTTTTGTTTGTTTCCAAACTACCCGGCATCTAAGTTTACACGCAATTCTATCGAAGTTGATTTTCAGTATTATAAATGTTTTAGTAACTAAAAGAACAAAATGAAACATCCAGGAACCTAGCAAATTGTATTTGATGAAATGTTAATACTGTTCACTAAACTATATTATAGTTACTATAATTTTTGGAATATTTGGGTTTTTTTTACAAATTTATTTATTTAACAACTTGGAAAATCAAGTTCCTTTAATCAATCCTCTTGTTGCCCCTTCTCAATCTATAGGCTCTAGGCAACTGTCTTGTAAAAAATCAGTCATTGCGTTTTAATGCACATGCAAAAGGGTGTTTTTCAGTATTATGAATGTCTCAATAACTAAAATAACAAAGTGAAACACATCCAATTATATTTGATGACATGTTAATATTATCCGCATAGATTTATAATTCATTGGATATTTATGTTTTTCACAAATTTATTGATTTGGAAATTAGGAAAATAAAATATATTAATCGATTCCTTTGTCTCCTATCAATCTAAAGATACTTAACAGCTGCCTAGCAAGAAATATGCCATCATTTTTTTAATATAATGCACTCGTAAAAGTGGCTTTTTAAAACTATATTTATTTTAAAAGCAAATGAATTTTTATTAAATTAAGGAATACTGCAAGCTAAATTATATAGCTGCATTAATGTTAAACGATAAAGAAATCAAAATAAAAAAATTAAAATATTTCATATTACTTAAAATGTTAATGCATTTTTTGTAAACTATCTTTTTTTTGTCTGTTTTACATAATAAAATAATTAAAGTAAATATTTAATTTTTGGAATGTTTCATTTAGAAAAGTGACTTTCCTTCTTACGCATTGAGCATTTTGACATTTTCTCATAATACATTCGAAGTTCATTCAACGCTTTTCCTTATTCTGTTCTCGTCCCTTCATTTGAATATTGTCCAGATGGATCTTTGCATGAAACAGAAAATAACGGTGCAAAACTTTTTTACTTGAGATGTATAGATTTCCTGTTTGGTGGATTCTTTTTCGGATGTCTCCTTATAACAGTAGGCCTCGTGTCACGATTTCCGGAAAATGTCTGCATTTTTCTTGAGCCCAATCAAACCTCGTTCATGGTAATTCTGATAATTATATGTGTACCTTGCATAATAAATCTACGAAATAAATATTAAAATAGTGAAAATTATTGGCACAATAAAAGAATGAGAAGTAAGACCTAATTTTAGAAAAATACTATGATATTTTTTGGTAAAACTAAAGTAAACGATATCACTTCCCCTCAATTTCAGCTAAATCGTGCTTAGCTTCAAAACTCGCCAAAATCCAGCCATCTAGAAACCAGGGTTTTCCATATGATAGGTTATTATCGCCATAGAAAAATTCTAGTTTGGGGACGATACCTTAATGTAGCCGCCTTAAGTATCGTTTTAATTTACTTTTATGCACATTTGCAAGATCTTTGGCCTTTGACTTTTATTGTCGTTATATCTGTTAGACTACAAAGCTAGAAAGAAAATATTGCACTTAATATACTTATTGAAACGTCAGAATAGTTCAAAGTTTCTATATCAATGGACGAAAACACCCAACATCACTACTGAAACAAATCAAACATTTCTAACTACTTTAAATTAAGTCAACGGAGCTTATAAAGTATATCCAAATGGCCATCAATCAGCGACTTTTCAAATGGCATTCATAGCTTATTTGATAAAAATAAATCAGTACAAAATTTAGTTGAAATCTATTTTAATGTTCATTTGTCGCCAACTATGCTAATTCGCCAATGTCAAAAAGAAAGATAGCTACTACTAAAACAATGCAGTGTAGTATTCACCGAAGGGTTGCTAGCGTAAATACTCCTTTTCATAGTTTGTATTGCCAAATTGGCAATGAAAATTTCTATGCTACGATGCTTTGAACTAGAATTTCGAATATTCTATAAGTTTTTGTATATTCTTTTCTTACATTTTAGGTTTGTATAGAAAACATCAGGTTCATTTAGTACAATGAATTAATAATCAAAAATTCATTTTTAAATCAATTTTAGGGGAGTATTATGCGATCGTTTAAATGTTCGATAATTGATTCATTTCTAAGTGATTCCATTTGATTGAAAATTTTAAATTCAATTGATGACGAATAATTCAAATGATTATTTAAAATCTAGCCATTTTCTTGCTTGTGAGAAAAGTGTTTGCGTGATTTTTCAAATACGAGACTGAATTTATATTGCAATACTAAAGCGAAGAATCTATCGTCTTATTAACTTTAGTCTATTCTATTCTAAAATGAACCTTGAAAGTGACATTTAAAGTATCCCGATTGCATTTTTGATTATTTTTACTTCGAGACATGAATTTATTTTTCTTAAAGGATGATACAGGAAGCTGAATAATTTCTGAACATAATGCGTATATCCACCTGATGACAAACAGTATTATTCTAACTTTTAAAAGGTTCATATAATTTGAAAATGGTTTCATATTTAGGATTATTTTTGTTCCTATACTCTGCATTGTTTGAACATTCTAAAGCAAGTATTATAAACTGAATTTAGTAAATGAGAAATCAGTAATACATGCCTAGTTTTTTTATATTTAATTGGCATAGATGATGTCTATTGCTTAATCCATAAAAATTATTTTGTTTCCTTAATTATACACTCGTTTTCTCAAATAAAATTCAAAATCTTCATATTTCGTAGAATTCTCAGCATTTGTTAGTGAATGGAAACGATAGATAATATATAAGAATGTAATATGTGAATAATAATGTGATTTTAAGAGAACACTTAGAAGTATTTTGCTAATTACCGTTTCCTTCCATTTTAAAAGGAATTAATAGGAGTAAATTTCCGAGCATTATTCTTAGTATCTTTAGAAATAATATTTAAAAAATCCGTTCAAATACATAAAATGAGTAAATAACATTAATAATTTATGTTCAAATGCATAAAATGACTTAATAATATTAATAGCATCTATTCAAATGCACAAAATGAATAAACATCACAAATGCATAACATGAGAAAATAACATTTAATGCTGCATAATTTATATAGTCCATCTCAAAAACATATACAAGTTTTTAAAAAATTTAGAACAAGGAGAGCCAAAATGAACATGAGACTGTGGTTATAGAATAGTAATTTTGAGATTTCTACGACAGATGAACATGTATGTCAGAAAACTTCTGGCCTGAAGTGATTTTTTAAGGATTGCCGCACAATTAATTTTAAGTGATCAAGCAATTGTTGTTTGATTACAAATTCATCTAAAGTAATCTCATTTTTGTCAGCAGGAGGTGTAACTAGAACTGACATTCAAAGATGAATTTGTATGAGACCAAACTTGTATTGCAGATATTGCTTTGCAATTGTCATATATTGCAACTTTATGATGATTCAAAAAATTTTACTTTAATAATTAATAGGATTGGCATGTGAGCAAATAACAACTATTGGATAAAAAATTCGATATAAAATTCTGATAAAAATTTATTTAGAGGTAATTTTCTTGATAAATTTGACATTTTTGGATCCAGTAACCTGTTGTGGGGAGTGTTTTGAACGATTTATCTAACTTACTTTTAATGCATATAAAAAATATATTCAATATCATTACAATACTTACGAGTATAGATCCTGCAAATGAAACATTGAGTATTCTTGTGAAATGTGATTAAAAGGATTATTTTTTAAGAAATTATTCAAATTAAGCAAAAAAATCGTGAGAAAATAAAACTGATGTCACAGAAAAAATAATATTTTAATTTTAAATGGTGCAGAAATGTTTTTTACTGATACATTCCGATATTATTGTAGATAAACTTTAAAATATAGATTAATTTTTAATTTAAAATTTGATTTAAATAAATTTTATTTTATTACTTTATAATACTTGCCAAATTAGCTTCAGTAACAAATAGTTTTGTAGAACGTTTAAAACTATTTTTTTTTTCTGCATGATGTCACAAGCTATAAATCGTTTGGCAGCCAATAAATATTTCTCTGCTAAAAATAAACTGTATGCAAATCGAAATTTCGGCAGCGTGTATCAGCTGTTTATAGTAGCAAAAATGAATTTAAAATTTTTCAGAAACACATTTTTTTTAAAAAGAAAACAGATGATGAACCATTTTTTTTTTTTTTTTGCAACATTACCACACATGCGCATTACCTCTTTTAGAGAACGCTTTAATTAAAAATTTCGAAACAGATTCATAACATATACATTTTTAAAGAAGACATAACCGTTTTCAAGATTACATCACGCTAAACAAGAAAAACATCGTCAAGTTTTTCCAAAAAATTACCTTTCAAATTAATTTTCTACAGGCATTTACAGCAGAAATAAATCATGAAAAGCCGCACTGATTAATTTTTTTCTACTAAGGTTTCTACTAAACCTTTCGCTGAAAGGTGCAAGGCTTTCTTCGTCTTATTTATTCTTCCTTGTCTTAAAAATTGCTCAACTGATTTCTGCACTCAATCGCTGTAAACATAAAAAATTTATAAGAAGCCAATCTGAAAGTGAAGATTCGTTCCTAAGGCAACAGAAATTGTGGAATATAGGGCATACATTTTTTATTTAAGTTGGAAATTATTTCCGACAAATAATCTGTTGACTGTACTTGCGAGGTTTAATTCCAGTCGAAGAGTTTTAATCAAAAATTCATCAATGCAGTAATTTGTGTCGAGCTTTTTTTTTAAGCTTAGAAGTGTGAGAAGATTGTTGTGGTTCGTTTTGAGCTTAGAAATTGCTAAGCAGCTTATTAAATTCTGCGATGTGTTTAACAAATGAATTATTCTTGGCGGGTAAATTGAGTTCGAGATTATTTTAATTCACTCAAAGCTACTATGTTGACATTTTTGTATTCTTTTCATCTGTAAAACAGAAATTACGAAACATTTTATTATTAAAATTATTTTATCATATCTCGAGATTTCTAGCAAGGAATTTATAATGAATTTTAAGACCAATGAAATATTACTTCCTTCAAAAATATCAAATATGGTTTGAAACAAAATTATCAAGCATTTATAACCAATTCGAAATAGTTATATTTAAATACTTCATATCAAATTCTGAAAATACCATTATACCAAATATATATAATTTATTACTTTCTCTGTTCATATATATTTGATTATTATTTTTTTTTGCCTAAAATTAGTTGTTCGATTTTCAATCAAATTAGGACATACCATCGCTGCAAAGCATCGTTACATGATATTATTTTAGGAGTTATATACCACTGTTATCGCTTATTTTAATTTTAATATTTACTTACATTTATGTAGTAGCGGTAATATACATTAAAAAATTACTTTTTAAAATATCATCGCAACATGCGTGTATAAAAATGCAATAATTAAAAGAATAAAAGTATTGTAAAATATTCTTAAGAATATTTTTCTATTTATTAAATTAAAGAAAAAATTATATTGCAAACCAAATGATTCGAACTTATACAAAAAAACTTATACAGTTTTGGCTACTTTTAATTTAATAAAAAAATCAATCGAAATTTTGAAAAATTCTTATGAAGTAAAGAACTAAGCCACCACCACCCCACACACACACAAAAAAAAAAACTATGTGCGAACTTTGTTATCTCTACGTCTCTGACTTGCCTAGAAGAGCATTTTGAACTACTTTTGCATCATGTATGTTTTATTATGCATCTCACCTGACACAATTAATAGATGAATTGGTGATATGTTAAATTATAAAATCAAGGAACTGTCAATTATTAGTTTCAAAATTTTCATACATATATGGAACTAAACTCTTTGGCCTTACACTTAAACACACTTGCGACTGTGAAAGAGTGGGAAAACGTAAGAAATAAAAAGATTAATAAAAGTTTTATGTTTTGAAATTGAATAAAATAAAGAGATTAATAAAAATATAAAACAGAAGATATTAATAAAAATTAAATTCATTTTAAAAATGCAAAGATATATTTTTGATAATTATTTTTAAATAATACAAAATTTAATCGATATTCGGCGAAAGTCAACAACAATCATTCAAACAAAATTTTTAAGTAAAACTGAGACGGTATAATTATAATATCAGAAACTGTTCCTGTAAAACTATTTTCAAGATGGAGATAATTATAATATCAAAAATTTTCTACCATTGTATGAATTTCAGTTTCACTGCCGAACATTCCATCTGAATGTGCATATAAATTGCCACTCAAACTCGAATCATCTGCAGTCCACTGAAAAATAGGCTACTCGTGTTCCAATCATCAATTTTGGAAAAATGCAGCATAATATTTTTTCCATATAGTTTTGTTAGTCGTATATTTTCTTACTAGGCGTCTTTGATCACCAATTCACTAGGAATATTGATTAAGTTTGATTTCAATTAAATCTCTAATGCATAAATGTATGTTTCTGATTCCTTCAAGAAAGCACTTTTAAGCATCAATTGGAGAAAGACGTTAAAGTCGTGTTATTTTAATAACCTTATACCAGTTCTGTTTATTATGTACATGAACTTTCCTAATGAAGTCGAATTCCATGATATCATAATACCATAAAAACTTACATGCCGGGGTGAAATATTTCAAGCTGCACGTTGCCTTTAGTATTTGTGCAATTAAGTTAATTTTCCTATTCCTTCTGTAAACTATGCATGTAATAAGCATTTTTCTTTCTATGCATTCAGAAATGGAAGAAAATCATGCCCATAAATATTAGGTGAAAAAATTAAAACTGTTTGAATTTCATTACATCAATAAAATTTCAATGCTTAAAATAAAGTAAAAAATATTTTTAGAAAGTTGTGGAAATTCAGAAAAATTTTGCATAATCAGCATCATAAAAAAGACAATTTTCAAATATAAAGAAATGTAAAATCTTTATATTTGATAATTTTATTTATTTTGTAAAATAATATTTTCAGAACGCTGTGGACTTTGATATCGGATTATTTATGTGGATTATTTAATAAAAAGGATTTTTGACCCATAGATTCAATAATTTATTTTAAATATTTGCTTAAATTAACGCTTAATTTTTTATTAATTAAATTTCAAAGCACTCACATCTAGAAACACTTCAGTCTCCGAAGAATATTGTACCAACTTTGATAAGTCTATGTCAAATATTTTGGCCTACAGAATGCCAGTCTAAACAAACATTCTCCTTTATTATTGGTAGAGATAAACTGTAAAAATAATAAACAGAATAATTTAGACTTTCAATAATAAAATCACGCTATAAAATATTTGATGAAACAAGATAAATGATTTGAATTTCATTATAACAATGTAATCTATGTTGAAAATTAGATTGCTAAAAAATCTAAAAACAATCTTATCGATGCAAAAAAAAAATCCAAAAACCTCTCGAAAATCAGATAAAATTTGCATGGCAATTAAATTGGCCTCAATAAAAAGATAAAATTTAAACTTTAAAAAGTATAAAAATCACTTTCTCGCTATGACATTTTCGAAAGTTACCGCTTCAAAGTCCAAAATTTCGTCTCATTTTTAATTAATGAAGGTTGCAAAGAAATGACGCCAAGGTGTACATTTCCATTTTCCAAAATATAACTATCCTAAATTTAGTGACACTAGGTCAAGCAATCTGCCCTGTAGAGCTCCAACACATAATGACAAAAAAATTCTCATTTTATTACTTTTAATTTTAGCTAAGACTACTTCCATAACATAAGCGACTGAACAACGATGGGTTCGATAAAGCCATAGGAAAAAATTCAGACATTATCAACTTCGTTTGCGATAGTCGAATGCTACATGCATTTTTATAATGAAAATTTCATTCAAAGCATGCCTAATATAGGCAAAAACGAATTATTTAACCATAATTAATATTCCTTTAAAACAATTTCATAAAATAATAACTTTCTTCAAGAAGAAAGAATATTTTTCAAATAATATTTATTGATTCGATAGAATACGACTTACCTTTCCACAAACAATTTTAGTTCTAATAAATTATGAAAAATATTATCGACTAGTTTTTCCAAGAACAGGTAAATTTTTTTATTAATATTTTTTATTATTATTTTATTCTCTTGAAAAGGTGCGGGGTTTGTTTTTTCCTTAATTTGCTATACTTTCTTTTTTCAAATTTTAGTTAAGTAATTCAGGCCCTCAGTGGTCACAGAACAAAAATAATTAATAACAAACCTATCAGAAGTTCGAATTTTGTTCCTGAGGCAACAGAAATACGGGATGTCCATTTTTTTATTTAAGTCGCGATTTATTTTTTCGTCAAATTATCTGCTGAAAGGAAATCAACTTTTGGGGAAGTTAAATTCCAATCAAAGAATTTTAATCAAAAATTTATCGGTGCAGTTATTTTTTCGCATTTTTTTTTTTTTTGCTATCTTAGAAAAGTCTGCAAGAATCGTCTGGTTTTTACATTTTTCTTCATATTTTAAGCAGTTTTTAAACTCTTCTATGGACAAAGATTGAGAAAGTATTTTAAAGAATTGATTCATACTTTTTTACTATCGAAAAAAAATTTATTTCTTTACACATTGAACAAATATTTTCTGGATTAAAGTATGAATTAGGGAATTAGACCGGGTCTTTTATCATTACTTCAATTCTATTAAATATTTGGACAGTATAATAGATCTATGTAACTGTGGTTTGTGAAATCATTTATATGATAAAGAGCTAAGTAGCTATAATTAATGAATACGTTTTTACATTCAGATATCAATTTAGATTTCATCAACACTTTTAACACTGTTTTGAAATAAATAGCAATATATTTTGGTGTACCTTAGAGATACCACATTCATAGTTAGAAATTATTAAAATCGTTTAGAGCTACATTGAGAATACATATTAATTATAATGCTTTGGGCGGAAACGGATTTCGAACGTGAAACCCTCCGCGTCCGAAATCGAGACTTTACCATCAGTCCACAGCGGCCCAAAGGCTGTCTTGGAAAAAATCATAGTTTCAGATGGTAATATAAAATCAAATTCCGAGTACTGTCAAACATTTATGCAAAAAGTGAAATTTTATGGCACTTATATATTTTCCAATAAACAAATATTTTTTGAGCAGCGATTTATTATTTTTGATTTCTCTCATTCAGGTATGACAGCCATTGGTACTCTAGCCGCCATCGCCATCGACCGCTACATCATTATATCCCGTTCGTTCCATGGTCAGAATCTAACAGGTGTCTCTGCGTCAGTCACGATCGCCCTCATCTGGGTGTACTCTCTGTCACAAGCTGTGCCACCCCTGTTCGGGTGGAACAGATATGTTGTGGAACACCCCGGCATTGCATGTTCTTTGGACTGGCAGACTCCAGACGTAACACATACGTCCTTCATAATTTATATATTCGTCCTTGGGTACGTCTTGCCTGTTCTTATCATGAGCTTCTGTTACTGGAAAGTGATATGGATTATCAAGCGCGTAAGTATGCTTTTTAAACTTATTTTCATTAATTTGTCTAATTACGTCGAAACATTTATGTATGTAGTTGCATATTTTAAATTGTTGACGTGATTTGAACAGTTATTTTTTGAGTAAGTTTGATTTGATGTGAGAATTTTTGTCACGAGATAAAATGTTATCCATAGTGAGCAGAATAAGAAATTGTGTTTCACTAAGATTTAAAATAAGAAAGGGGTAAGAAGCATACTTTAAAAGAAATTAATCAACCTATGTTTTTAAAAAAATTCTTAAATGAAAAATTTATATAAGTTCCATTTTCAGTCAACGGTAAAATGGAAATAAATATTCTTGAAAATTGTGCATGTTATAATGTATTATATGGGAAAATAAATATATCGTTAACTTAGATTTGACACATGGATTTTACTAATTTTTTATTTTCAAATAGAAATATTACTTCAGTTTCTTTTCTATCTCATCCTCTTTTTACCATATAGGGTACCCTCCAATTTCTTCAAGAAATAAATATACATAATGATTTGCATAATGGAAAATAATGGAAGCATAATTTACCCGAATATATTCTGTTTACAACTAACTATATGGATTATTTTTTTAAACCTCCGATTAACTATAAGAAAAGACAATAGTAGAGAATAAAATGAATTTACTTCCAAAATTTATGTATAAACTTGGTTACTGTGTGATAAATTTGCTATAAAGATTCAGACATTTGTTTTTGATCCCCCCCCCCCGCTCTTTGAAGAATTTTGCCTCAAACAATGGAGATTTGCTTCCTTCCTTCAAATCGCCTCATTAGTCTGGAAATTCTTTTTTTAATTTTTCTTTTAACTGTAGAGTATGGAGTAAAAATGCACAAACATTCATCTCTTTCCATTACAATTTGGATATTCTGATCGATCTGCCCGTCGTCTAGATATCCAGCATAACCATGTAATCAACTTGTTGAGGAAGATCTCTTGCAACGAACATGCCTCTTTGTCCCTTTTCATCAAGAACGCTGTTTAGAGATGAGTGATTTCCAAAGAAATTTCCAGACAAAGGGACGGTATGCTCGTCATACACCACACATGAAAAGTTCTTCTTAGAGAGAATCAAAAATTTGGTCCACCGATATGGCAGATGTCTGAATCTTAACGACATTTATGTTGAAAAGTAAACATGATTGATCATAGCTTTTGATAATAAATTTATTTTTTTCTCTAATCTTGACTTGTTTATTATCCATAGACAAATATCATAGATGGACATATCATAGCTGGACATTTGTCATAGCTGGAATAAAAAACGATCCTCGTCGAATCAATTTTTTTTAGATAAAATTGAGAAAATGCTAGAGTTTTAAAGGATTTCTAGAGAAGTATAATAAAAGTAATCTCTAATGTGAAAATTGGGAAATTAAAGTAATATTTGGCGTTCTGTATAAAATTGCAACATTCGGTAGATACCTTCATTAAAAATTAAAGAACGCTTTTGAAATTCGAGATATTTCCATAATAATTATTTACAGGTTCTTTTAAATGAACTTTACTATGATATCTAATCGAACTTTATTATTCTGAGGCTTCAGTAGGAAGAAAATTTGTTCAGGCAGAAGTGAGAAATAAAAAATTAAATCACGGGATTATCAAGAATAAAGGGGTGAAAATGGGATTTCAATGATAAGAAAGACAACTTCTTTCCTTTGTCGATTCTTTACTGAAAAGGGATAAAAACTAATCACATTTATTACTAAGTGCATTTAGATGCTATTAAGCATATAAAAAAACCACAGTTAAATACTCAATTTTTGCATTAATTAATTACAGGTTAAAGAAAATTATTTTATGTTTCTTTAAAAAAAAACTTAAATATTAAAATCTTATTTTTTCCAAATTAAAAATTAAACTTCGAATGAGAAATTAAACCAAGGCGGCAGCAAATTGAGAACTATTTTTTAAATAATGTTCCTTAAGGGCTGATTTCAAAGGCAGAAAGATTTAGAATAAACAATAAATAAGATAAACTTCTTAGTTAATAAGATAAATTAGATAATAAGATAAAATAAATAAGATTAAAGTTAAGAAAATATTTGCTTAAGATTGTTATGCATTCAGAAGCGAAATATTATTGACAGGCAATTAATAGGTAATGAAAATACAGACAAATGAAAATCAGTTAATGAAGTAAACATTTTTTGATGTATGAAATTAAAAGTGAAAATAACGTCGTTTTTCTTTAAATGCTAAAAATAGCTAGCTCTATTTTCTCATATCAACTACCAATAATTTAATGCGAGATTCTTAATAATTATTATATTTTTATTAGCGAAACTACTAATTTCTGAAGTATTTATAAATATTTTTGCATTAAACTATTTTTAATAATGTAGAATCTTTGATAATAAAGCAACTTCGAAAATTAATATTTGATGCTGGGTGCTATCATTAGTATTAACCAATAAAAACAAAAATGAAAAAGAATTATTAAATCAAAGTGATAAATATTACCTTTTAGAGAAAAATAAATTAAAATCAGTTCAAAAAATCTGAAAAGCCTCGATGAAACATACTAAAAATATGAATAAAAAGGAAATATTTATATATAGGAGAAGTACGTTTAAACCTTAGCTGACTCATATTTTAATAAAAATATCCGAAAGTAGTCATTAGTTTTTCATTTATAAATTCAAATTAACTGGATAAATATTTTAATATTTAAAAAAGCATAAATATTTTTTTAGGATTTTTTAACAACAAAAAATATCAAAGTAACGTCATAACTATTTAACCTTTGGCTAAATATTAAGCAAAAGAAACATTTTTAATTTAAGAATTCATACCTTTAAATTTAATTCATAAATCTTATGAGTTCTTCTATTTCTTTAATTAAAGAGCTATATTTCAGCTTGATACATCCAGCAAAAAAAAAAAATCCCCAAAAAATGCAGATGTTTTTAAACTTCTTTTATTTTAAATGCAAAACAATTCACTGAAATTTCATTTCATTTTTTTGTAAGTTAGATGAACAATTAACTGAGTATTCAAAAATTTCTTTTAAAGAATATTTAATACAAGAGAAAGCATGAAATTTTAATTTCAAGATCCAGTATCTCTTAGAAACACATTAAATTAAACTTACTTCAGATTTCTAGATTGTTGCATGAAATAAAATTTAGCAATTATTACTCTAATTGCTTTATGGATTCAACGCTTCTTTAAATATACTTAAATTTAAAATTCGCTGTAATTTTGGAAATAACGTTCCTTCTCAATGTTTCTCTTATTGAGAAACAGGTTGATATTATCTTACAAATTACTAATAAAATAAATAATTTCACTGATAATTATTTTAATGGATACATCGGCATAAACGAAAAATAGAATAATAATGAATTCTATCCAATTATTGAATTAAATAATTTCAAAATAGCAATTTTCAAATTGCAGAGATGCATTCATTAGTGTACCATCAAAATTGCTACAATTTAGTAGCCATTTTAAATTTTACATTAAAACAATTTACTTATTTAAAGTATCGAGTTTCAACGAAATTACTTGACCATTAATCGGATTCTTCGAATTTGTTTATTCGATTATTTTAAAACATTTTGAGGAATTAGTTAGGATTTACGATTTCAGCTAAAAATGAATACTTTTTAGTTGACACACCTTGATATATTTATTTTTGTAGAATTCGTATGGGATCTGTATAAAGTTTATAACAGTCAGCACTTTTCATATTCGAGAGCACATATATTCGAATCATGATTTCGCATCACTAGATCATGAAGAAAAAAGCAGTACTTGGCCTGAATTTTTTTAAGTAGATAATCAAAACTTTTATAAATCAAACACCTTTAAGCTATTTATTACAAATAATTTCAATTATCACGCGATTTCAATAATCTTGATATATAATGCATTTCTGACTTCTAATATAGTTGGTATGTACAGAATCATCAATATTGTCATGAGTCCTCCCTCCTTCCAAACTTCAGAAAGAGGAGATGCAGACATAAAAGAGATGTCTGGGTATGGTAGTGTTTTTACGTTTTTAAATATTTAGATAGCTTACATTTCTTGGCGGTAAAATTTGAATTCCGAATTTAGTACACTTATTTTTATACACATATTTAGTACACTTATTTTTAGTACACTAGTTCTAAATCACACAAAATACAAAAATAAAATCAATTACACAATTGTAAAGCATTATCCATTTAGTATGAAAAAAATTAAACTTTAATTAAACCTTCACATTAATACTAAATAAGGTTTCGTAAAATAGATATTTTTATGGTAAAGATTTTTCAAAATTCCGATGTCTCGATGAAAAAAGGAAACGGAAAAAAGGGGCTTTCCAATTGTTACTAAGCTGAATTTCCTTATTTCAGTAAAATCACTTTTCATCGGCACTTAAGAATTAAAGCAACTGCATGATATCTACGAAATTGGATATTTCATTCTGCACTAGGTCCAAGCATTGCACTCCATTACTGTGACCTCACGGAAAATTACACAATCAGAATTAATCCGCCAGTATTTTAATTTGATCTTTGGCAGTACATACGAGATTTTCTATTACCCGATAATAGATATTGTACATTTCCTTATATGAACAGTTGTCTCACCCGACCATGTTACGCTTGTAAAAATCTATTTGTTAAATTCTTAGTGGTTTCTAGTTTCACCATATGTAACACTAGCCGCCTTTGGCGACCAGCCGGTTCGCCAATCTTAATGTTCGTTAAAATTTTAATAATTAAATATTTTATGTAACTCCTGTTTTAATAGCTTCTTCATCAAAATAGTTTAAAGCGTCAAATTTTGATAGTGATATAATGCATTCGTAATATTATAAAGGTCTTCAGCCATAACGTAATATGCATCTCTCTAATTTTCTGTTAGCTCCCGTAGAATTTAAGCTTTAAATTAAAGTAGAAAGAATTAATCTGCAATTAATATAATAATATTTTTTACTGAAACAAAGCATTTTTTTAATAATATGATTACTGTAAACAGAGTCACTGAATAATTAAACTTTATGGGCACTAAAGAATATCTTTCTTAATTTATGTAATATCTCAAGAATTTGTCAATAAAATTTTCTCAGGTTCATAATAAGCATATGGATTAATTAAAAATGTTTAATTTTAAATGTATTAAACACTAAGAAAATAAACAGAATCGTTTAAAATAATCGGTAGAAAACAGGTCAAAAAACTATTTAAAAAACGATGTACTTAAAACTATAAGCATATACAAAAAATATATAACTAACATAAATACAATTTAATTACAAAAGCATACTACCTAAAAATAATTTAAATCAAGTCCGCATCTATTGATCATAGTTTTCAACAATCAGAACACAATGCGCATGCGTGAGTTCTCAACGCCAATTATGGTAACGCAAATGCGTGAATTTTTCTACGCCAGTTGGGGTAACGCTATGCAGATTAGAAATTTTTAATTTCCTTTATTCTGTTTTATTTTATTTCAAAAGTACTTCAGAATGAATCTGAAAGACAGATCTATTAACAATGCTTAATTTTAAATGCATAAAACACTAAGAAAATAAACAGAATCGTTTGAAATAATCGGCCGAAAAATATTAAGCCTAGTCTCATTAGAGTGGGAAAAAACTGAGGCCTTACTCATTTGGCGGTGAGGAAAATGAAAAGATTTTTTTTTTTGCGGGAAAGTTAGTTTTTAATTAATAATTAAAATTCTAATTAAAAATTCAAAAAAAGGGACCCCAGCTGAACATTCCCGGCCTCCAAGGTATACATGTACCAAATTTGGTAGCTGTAGGTCAAACGGTCTGGCCAACCCACACACATACACATTGAGTTTTATATAAGTATAGATTTATCAATATTCCCTGTTTGTAGAGTCTAAAAAATTGCCGGCTAGTACAGATACCATATTTTTGAAAAGCCCAACCAAATAATGGTAATTTTAGTACTTTCCGCTTTTAGCATTATTGTGTAGAAGATATTTTTCGTATTTATTCAACTGCTCTACAGTTTGCAATTTTTCCGCATTTTGTTTTGTTTGCTTTATTATTTATTTATTTTTTGTATTGTTTAAGACAAAGAAAAGCAACTTTGAATTTTGCCACTATAGGTTCTATTACGTTATAAAACGTATCAACGAATCGTCGACTGAAGCTCGACTAAGAAATAGAAAAAAGAGTCGAGGGAACGGTGGACTGTATTAAGAAATTTTGGGTGATTCTTTACTTTCTCTTAGGGTTATGAAAATTTGTATGCATATGTATTAGAATATAAATATGTCAAATTTGTCAAAAAAATTAAAACTAATTATTTTTTTAAAAATTTTAATATATTTTTTTAATTTTTAAAATATTTTTGGCGATTTAATTTTTAATTTTTTTTATTATTTTTTCCTTGTCACCCTATATAAACTTATTTGGGAAAAAAATTTGCATGATTTTGTAATTCAAATTGCATGTTAATTTCTTAGAAATATTTTTATGCACACATACTGAATTTCCATAAGAATTTTATATATTTCTGAACTAAAACTTGATTTTTAACTATTTAAAAAACTCGAAATGTAAAGTGCATTCTCTGTTTCCTTTGAATATTTTTCCGAAATCTTTATTATCAATTTTATTTAATTTCTCCAAAAATTTAAATACCTGGAATGTTTAAATGATAATTTAACATAATTATGATGTCATTTTGAAAAGTCATTAAAATGTACTTTTTTTTCCGGGCCCTCCAAATATTTATTTTACTGAACAAGACATTTTGTAACATTAATTTAGCTGAAAGCATACAAAATAGTGTTATACAGAGATAAATCGATAAAATAAAATTCCATGTTTTCATTCCCTTTTGCTTATTTCAAAGCCCACTGTTCCCTTGACAGGAAAGAGGCAAAGATTTTATTGGGTACCCTATGTAGCCATCCACTATGAATGTCCAAGTAAACAGGAAATTTCCTCAAGTGCAAAGTCATTTGTCTTGCAGCCATTCACATACATTTGCTAGCATTGATAGAGTGCTTGATATAAAGGTTTGAATGGACTTCCATTGAGGACTTCATATCTCAAATATTTTCATTGCAACTGTACAAATATCAGAAAGGTGTGCCATGTTTGAAATTATGAGCCAAACATTCTCTTGAGTTAGTGATTTTATTGTCGTTGGATCTGATTCTGAGATAATAAATTTTTAAGAGCACTTATCAAAGACGCAATTAAACAATATACGTTTTTATGTGTATTTATTGTATCTGTCTCAGTATGTCACTCTTGCTCATGGATTTGTTTACTAACAAAAATATCTTTATTGCAGTGTACACTACTATCTCTCAAAGTTTTTATCTCTTGAATTCTAAAGCAGATTCAAAAAGATTGGAAACTTTTTTCTCACATCGATATGGCAGTTATAATGAAACACAAAGAATCCCCAATGAATCAGAAAATAATTTCAGGGAAAAATCAGAAGAAAAGGATGCGATCAATCAGGGAAAATTAACTGGCATTTATCAGCTTGTGCCAACATAGTACTTTTTTGTGAATGAAAGCTGTAGTGATTACAATTATGCGTAGATAATAAATGAAGTATCGGGGTGTTTACCAAACACATTCTGGGATATTCTTTACATCTATCTGACAAAGTTCCAATTTTCTCTTCCGAATATAAATCGAACCATTTTGTATATAAAAGCCAGAAATTAAATAATTAGCTCGCTTTCTGTTGTTGTGTTGTGAATTATGGCACTTTATAAGCCAGCTGACAGTTATCTGTCAGCGATTTAAGCCGAGTGAGTGTTTCTGGTTTTCTCAGTAGCGCCAACTAGATCTAAGAGTACGACTTAGTTACTTCATGCACCACATTCGCTTGCACAACCCTCTTTTACAGGGAGGCACATTCACACGCCTCAGAGATAGAACACAGAAGAACAACTATGCCCGAACCGGAACTCGAACCTGGGACGCCAGATAATACATTATAATTCAAAGCATTAAAATTAAAAGGCAAGATGTGATTGCTTACTTTTTCATAAATCTGTTTCACGAAGTGAGCTCGCTCATACAAAGGTATACTTTTTAATACTGTAGAGATTTTTTTATTCTGTAAAAGTACTCTCTTCATAGTTACAAAACTAATAAAATTTATTGAGGCCAATCTGCCGTTTGTGCCTTGGAGAGTGACTATTTCATCGAAAACTTCATATTAAGAATCACAGTAACGTTTCTACACTGGTATATTATCAGTAAATTACCTCGTGTGACATGAAAATTAAATCCTGAAAATAAAATCTTTCAAAACGTTTTTGCAGTTTGATTTTGGATCTAGACCTACCAAATTTAGCACGTATTTACTTTTTGAATAGTCAGAGCATATCAAGAAATCATTCTTCAAAGTTTTATACAGATTTTTTATTTAAAATTAATCAAAATTAAGGTTCTTTTTCTCTATAATTTCATTTTATATTATTTCACACAAATCACTTTAAAATCACATTAAAATTTGAAAAATAATTTACTTAGTGATATCAATTTTAATTTCATACAAAACTTAAGGATCAAAAAATTAAATTTTTCAGAAGTGTTTATTGTTATTTATAGTCATTGGATTTATACTCACGCGTCATTGCGTAGTTATTATATATATTATTTTTGCGTAGATTATTGTTGTTGTAAAATTAAAATTAAATTTTGCAAGTAAAATAAAGATAGCCGAAAAAATCATAAAACATTATCATGTCCATCATCTTTAGTTTTAAGCATGAAAAGAATTTCTTATGGGAAGTAGCCAAACAGAAAATATAATGATTAAAAAATTCGATTTCGAGATTTTGATAAATTTCCTCTGTTCAAATTCCCATCAGTCAAAACACACACACACACACACACACACACACACACACACACACACACACA
>JAPMOR010025510.1:204064-249511 GCA_026543865.1 Argiope aurantia
ACACACACACACACACACACACACACACACACACACACACACACACACATATTTTTCGATGTATGTCTGTTTGCCGGTTTGTGTACGTGTTACGTGTAAACTGCTTTGAGCTAGATGGATGAAATTCAGTATGTGGTCTTTATACCAAATTTATAGAGTTCTGTCACATTTTGAACGAAATCCATTCACAGAAAGTTGTCCGTTTGTCTGGAAGCAAGTAAAATCGATAAATACAAAACGTAAAGCTAGTTGGAAAAAATTTAGTACACAGTTTCAGCATCTAAAGTATAATTTTTATGAAATTTTGAACCAAAATGCCAAAGAGTTGACCGTCTGTCAGTCTGCAACTTCGCATGTAACCGAGATATTTCAAAGATGGAACTTAGTTAAATGAACTTTCATGTGTGATCTTATTTCCGGTATTGTATTTCTTTGTCAAAGTTTGGTTTCAATCGGTAGTGAAAAAATGTCAAAAATGCATACACTGTTTTCTTAAATATATACAACGCACAAAATGCTCATGTACGGACTATGAAAATAAAAATCTGAACTCCTGAAGAGTGTATGGCCTTGCTGAAGTTCCACGATTTTTATGCGGTGGATACCATTTTTAGTATGATGTAGTGCGAGAAAACTTCGGAGAACTATTCCTATCGGTATAATTAAATATTCTTCTTATAAATTTATGAAGCCGAAAATTCCCAATAAGAATTGACCTAAGAGGTCTTTTTGTGGATAAATCATGCAAGTCTGTTGTAAAATTGTTTTCTTTTCGCGGGTGCCTTCAATCTGAATCAATTGTAAAACATTCCTCCGAGAACTGCAGTCGCGTGTGGCTGTGAAATTTATTATCAAAGCGTGTTCGACACGATGAGGCGTCATAAATTGTCTTTCAACTAAAAAAATATATATATCCTTGAATTCCTGAAAATTCGATAGAATTACGAGTTTTTCTTCCTACTATCTCCTAGCCTCTTTTGTTGTTGTCGGCTTTCCTTTTTTTTTTCAGAAATTTTATTTACGGTATTATCTACGAAGCATAAATTTTCAATATATTTTTTATGGCTTTGGACATGATTTGTATTTTATCCTTGTTAATGTGTAAAAGACAAAAAAATCGGTGATACATTCGGTACGAATATTAAATATAGAAAAAGAAAGCACTTCTTAAGTTTCTCAGTGCTATGTTTATAAAGATTTATATCGAACTAATTAATATAGCCGACGTTACTCAGGATAAAAATATTTTATTTCAATCAAAATACTTATTACACTTTAAACTTCATATAATAATTCCTTTTCATTGTACAATCTTCACTAATGTTTTTTTTTGTTGTTGTTGTTGTTCCCTTCTGTGCCCTTTGACCCTTCTGCCAATAACTAAACTCTCTCTTCTCTTAACTTATGTTCTTTGAAGCACTTTGTATGAGTCCAGCAATCAATGGGATTTGTTTTCCCCTCTTCTCCATTGTCCGGTGACAACAGAAGTCCCTTCACATTTGTTCCATGTTGTCATAACCGAATACTTGTAATAACCATCTGTTCTTACAAGTATTCTTGTATCTAGCGAAGAAAATATCACATAGTGTTCTTCCTTTTTCTCCTGTTGCCAATCTCCCTTTCGTAAAAACTTGACTCAGTGTATGAATGAACTTCAGTACTGATAAAGATCATTTAAAATGTATTAAAATTAAATGAGACACCACGCAGTAATTAAATAATTATCGTCGGAAAGATTATTGAAATTATTACTCTTTAAAATGATGTATAAATAACTAGCCACATTTAGCGACCAGCTTGCTCGCCTAGAATATTGACTTTTTAGGCAATTAAACCATTAATATGGAATGCATTTTTAAAATTTCAAGTTTATTTGATACCACTTATTATTAAATAAGAATTAAAAAATGAATTTAAGAATTAAAAATTAAAGTATGAATTTAATTGAATTAATTTGTAACAAAATATTGTGGACTCAAATTAAAAATGTATATGCTACAAAGTAAAATCGGAAGTGGAAATCATACTCGTATTTCGGAATTAATGTCCAAGAAATAAAAATTTATCCTATTTAAAAAGAAATCTTAATTTTAACATTGAAAAAGCACGCGTTTGAATATTTTGATGGATATTGAATTTCATAACATTAAAAGAATCCTAACATTGTAAATTAAACTTGAAGAATTTTAAAAATAAAGAAAAAAATCTGTATAGAAATGAAATCGATATCATTAAAAAGAGTAATTTTTTATGTTTTAAGGTAATGCAGAATCTTTTGAAAATTAATAGTTTTGAAAGATATGACACTATATATATCAAATCAAGTGTCTATCTATATATAGAGAGAGAGTGAGAAAAATAGATAGAATTTTGCACCAAAAATAATACTGCGCAAAAGCGCTGAAATTTAGTTTCATTTCTTTCATTTACTTTAATGCGGTAAAATTAATTTTGAAAATGGCGCAATTGACCGAGAAATGAGCCCCAGAATGTGAACCCAGATTTCAAATTGAATGAAATTTTGAATCGATACTCTTCACCATATATATATATATATATATATATATATATATAATCATTAATATCATATATATATATATAATCATTAAATTCTCTTCAAAGAAAACAATAAGAAAAATTTATGCGAAATAAAATTAATAGAAAATCCCACTGCAATCTAATCAATTATAATAATAATAGTGTCGAGAATAGAAATACATATTCAAATATGAAATACATATTCATATTTCAAAATCCCTTCTACCACTAAGATTAGTTTATACGCTTATGATCAATAACAGGCATTTTTTCCACAGTCTTAATTGCTACATTAGCTATTATATATAAATAACACATCAGACACACTAAGTTTGAAAATAAGATGAGCAATTAAAGACTATAACAAAAGGATGAATAACCATTCTAGATGATGCTACACTTCTTGTTCATCCTTCTCCATCGGCTACACCAGATTCGAATTCTCATGTACATTAGATATTAAACTAATTCTTTGGACCGTTATCGAGTTTTCGGGCAATTATCAAGTATAGTTGATATTTTAAAAAACCTTTTTAAGAGATTTCAAATTTAAAAATTAAATCCCTTATCGCCAAGCCCAGTCCGATCCTTTTAGTCAAATTTTTATCACGTCCGGTCACCAACTGCCGTATTTAAAAATTAATAAATAAAGTTTTATTTAAAAAAAACACTTTATTCACATAACGCAAAACAATTGAGTCGTTTATCTGCTGCACCATAAAAAGATCAAATAGAAAGATGAATAATCATATGAAAAATATATTGTGAACGATATGGATTTTTACAAGATTTTAATGACTTTAAAAAATGTCTGTCATACATCCCTAACAAGGTTTGTTATACCAAAAATTAGAGGTAGGCTCATTATGAATAGTAGTTTTAACACAATATTACAATACCCTGTAAATTTAAAAATATTTTTTAAAATGTTGGAAAAAATGTCTAGCTTTTTACCAACAGTTTGAAGATTCTTTGACCTTTTGTTGGCCGTTGTTTTCTTATGCAAAAGTTGAGAAGTTAATGAGCATAACAGCCAATCACAACAATCTCTGTTTATACGGCTTAGGGGGTGAGCTGCAATTAAAAAAAGGAGGTTATTATAGCAGCATGAAAGTAAAAGACCATTTTATGACAAAACAAACTATTTTGCTCGTCAACTTTGTTTATTACCGTAACAAATATTTATTGGCAACATGCGACCGCTTGAGATAGCGATTTATTGGGATTAAAGTGTTGATCGGGTTGGTGACAGAAACTCCTTGCCTAATCCCCGCAATTGCCTTATAATTCAAACGTGTAATGCAACTTGAACGATCTCTTACCCTATTAAAATATCGTTCCTCCTGGCAAATGTATTTATCTTGGCGATAAAGTTACATGCAAATATGTGAATGCATAACTTCTAGGAGATGATTTTTTATATCAGAAACTGAATTTCCAAAATTTCTCTCATAGTAAACATCTCCAAATTTCAAATTCCTTTGTTAAGATTATTCATAATGAGTCGGTCAGTGAGCTAGCAAAAACTGGTGAGAGTTATATCATTTAACATTTCTAGTTGAACTGCGACATAAAAATCAATCTCATAAGTTGAAATTTTATTCATTTATGAATAAGTTTTTCTCGTTTCTATAAATTAAAAACATTCTCTACGGAAAGAAATTTGAAATTTCATATTTTTTATGTGTTACCCCAGCAGCTTTCAGTAAAGGTTTAATTAATTTAATCTTATTTAACTCCTTCTTTGTTCAGGAAACTTGTGCCTATTCTCTTCCTTGTGCTGATGCACAGGGCTAATTATAGATTTTAATTTCATTACATAACACAAAATGTGAAAATAAAAATTATGCAGGTTTCAGTATCTGAGTTGAAGCTTGTTCCATGAAAACAATAAATGTATGCTTCATAACATAATTAGAATTTTAATGATGTTTATGAATGAAATTTTTTAAAAACATATAAATTAATTGTAATAAAAAGGTAAAAAAAAACTTAAGCTGAAGGAATTATGGTATATTTTCAGATATCAGTTTATATAATTAATAAGAAAAAAATCGAAAATATTTAGAAATGGCCAGATTACAGTAAGTTGTTCTGTTTGAAAATAGCCTTAGTAAGTTTGCTTTTCTTCGCCAAGAAAATCAAATTGCCTCATTACCATTACAATTACAATGAAATGACTGCTAATGAAGTCATGTTTTTTAAAAGTTAAACCTCCATTGTAATTACATCAATGCAAAAACCCAAAAAATTTATTACTCTTAAAAACAAGTGACTGAAAGCTAACTAACTCAATAACAAGTTAACCGTCGCTAAGTTCGTTACACTTCTGTTAATCTTTAAGATAACGACAGATTTTCGCTGTAAGCGCTCTTAAATATATCTGCAATGTTGTCGAATTACCGCTTGAAAATTTATTTAGCAGCAGCACTTCACTCTGGAATATAGCCAACTTTTCAATGAATATAAAAAGTTAATCCTTTCTGTCAGCATAAAAAATATTAAAAGATGCATTTTCATACCTGAAAATGCGAGATTAAATACTTCCCAAAAAGAATGAAAATCAATTGAGATTATATAGTTGTAAAGAAAATTTATGAAAGTAAAAAAGTAATGAATTTGTTGAAATGGATGCAAAAATATTTGGAGGTTAATGTTCACAGGTTTTTAAAAATATTCCTTTGAAGCAGTAAAATAAAATATTTCAGCCAGTAAAATTTATCGTCTGAAAAAAAATTCTTAAAACGCAGATAAATTAAAAAAGCTTATGTTACTTATTGTATTTATTAAAATTTAATGAGACTAAAATAGGAAACAAATTTTACCATTTTAAACAAGAAAAAATTAATATAAGAACCAAACATTTTTAAATCAATATCTGAAAAGCATATTATTATGAATGGACATTAAAAATTAAATGAGAGTGGGCAAAGTAAAAGCAGAAATGAAATCAACCTCATAATCAATGCTCAGAAATATATTTTTCCATAAATTTAACTAAATCAAAAGTACATGATTAAAATATTTGAAAAAAAATAGTAACACAATAATAAAAATTACTGTAATAAATTTTGTTTCAAAACGCTTTGAAAAGTTAACACTAACCCAATTAAAAAAATTGATGTACAGAAAAATTAATTTTTTAGATTTTTAAGATTGTGTAAAAATTATGTGAGTATTAATATGCTTTATAGTTGCAATAGAAAATTTAACATTTCTATGAAATTTTTATTAATTCCAGTTAAAATTTCGAAGAATCAGGTTTTAGAATTTTTTCTTCGTACTACTTAAGAAACAACTTTTCGAAAAATTTCCTGTAGCTTAGGCATCGATATATCAGTCAAGGAAACTTCTTTTATATATATATATAAAAAAATGGTAAAACTAACAATTGAAATTGATTACAAATAACAATTAAACACTGAAATTGGCCTGGTGGTAAGTTCGCGGCTTCGGTACTGGAGGATTTCGGATTCGAAACCACATTCAACCGAAGAACCGTCGTGTAAGCGGGACTGGTACGCGTTAAGTTCATCGGGACCAAACATCCTCCCGATGGTGTGGCGTAGAAGTTTACCGGTGGGTGCCAGCTCAAATGCCGTCCTCGTCTTCTGACCACTCATCAAATTCACGAGGTCCGTCCCAAAATAGCACTAGTGTTGCTTTGAAACGGAATGTTAACATAACTAAACTAAGAAATGTAAGTGTTAGGTGTTATGCTTATCTACTGTTCATCCAAAATAGCGCATGCGTAGATTCCAAATGGGACAGTAGTCTAAATTTCAAACAATTTAACATAATTTCTTAAAATTTAATTTTGAGTATCAAAGTATACAGTATTGGGTTTTTCGTATTTTTTATTCATCTTCTTTATTTCATCCTTGGAAATATGGAACACATTTAGAAAAGAATGCACAAAATACATAATTATAGGATGAAACAGGAAAATATTACGATCAACGACGAATAGAATATTAAGATTTTTATGTTCACTCAATCTAATTTATTCTTTAGAAATTTGAATGAGAAAGACTTTAAGCATTCCAAACATCCATTACCGTCATAAAGCATTTCCTGATTTTTGAAGGAAATGGCTTAGTTCGGAACGTGCTCTACTTTTCGCAATTATTCTTCCCAAATCCTCTTTTTGATAAAAGTTAAAATGCTTTGAAAAAAAATTAATACTTATAAAAAGAAAATACTTGTCTGCTTATGGGTCACAGTGTCTGCGATATTCAGATTAATTTATTTAACTTTTAGATATAAAATTTGAATTCAACTAGATGTTACGGTAACTTAATGTGTCTCTTAATGAAATTTAATTTTTTTAAATATTTTGGATTGTTTTGGGTGATTTTTTGCCCTATTTCCTGATAATATCGTTTCTCAATACCTTAGAAAAAAAAATCGAAATTGCACCAAATAGTAGAAAGAGTTATCGTTTCAATACAATTTGTTTTGAATATCTAAAGCAATTTATTAACTGTTGAGAAATTTTTGCAAAATCATTATTTTTCGAAAGTTTTTAAGAATAAAAACTTTTACTTTTCAAGACAATTATTGTCTTAAACTTTTTAAGTTAATAACTACTACATTTCCTCGAGTTAAATAAATAAAAACAATCGAAATGCATTTCAATCGATTTTTAACTAATTTTTTCTAATAAATTCTTCGAAGATTCTGGGTACAAAAAGATAATTTCTTTCTTCATATCATTTGTATAGAGCCTATCGTATATCTTGACAAAAAATCAAATAAAAATTATTATATTCGAAGATTTGAAAAATTATTTAAAAATAGAAACAAATGAGTGAATTATTTTACCGTCGCTTACAAGAAACGCTCTAATTAATTAGCTGTCCATTTTTTATCATGTCTTAAATTTCACTTATTTGTTTCTTTTTTAATGCTTTGCAATGCAGCGATTTGTATCATTGTCACGAGAAATTAATATGCAAATTCAACATAATTTTTCTTCCATTGCATCTACGTAACATTAACTTATGCTGTTGAAGTTGTATAGAGGATTATGCATAGGATTCAAACGCTGATGAAGTAAAGCCAAAATAAAATAAGACGCTGAGATAATAAACAATTGATATTTCGGATTAGACTTTCAAAATTTAAACATTTCAGCGTTGTAATAGCCGTTTTCAACGTTGATGCAGATACGTCGTCATTTGCAATTAACAAGAAAAAAAAGCTGAGAAATGAAATGCAAACTTACATCAACCCCTAATAACAATAAGGCCGCATTCAGGAAAACACGAAACACTTAAATAATAAGTACAATGACTTTCATATAAATTAGCAGAAATAAAAATTTGACTTTCCAGTTCTTTATTTTAAATCTCGTTCTTTAGATGTCGATAAATTGTATAATTGTATTTCTTTTTAGTGATATTATTATATTTTGTGTGTGTGTGCGTGCGTGTGTCACTGTGTGATGGCTCTTGATTTTAGATCTTGTGGCATTAAGCTTACAAATGTGTACATTTATTATCTGAGTTTTATTTTCTTTGAGAATCTTAGCAATGTAAAAAAGAACATAGGGTCGGAGTAGTTATGGCTTTTTGTGGCGGACATTAACGATTTAATAAGGTTTTAGAATTTTATCGCGATGACTATTAATCAAATTCCTCTGATATTTAGACAGTGCGTGTGTAAATCTTTAAACTTAAGGTTATCATTATTGAGTTATCACTTTTCGGAACCAGTACGTGAAAAAAAAAGGGTGTGTGAATAAGAAAGATGTTACATAATGCTATAAGAAGTAAGATACGTAAGAAGGAATTATAATTATATAGAAGGACTACATAATAAGAGGAATGTATACGATTTTTGTGTCTGATGATGGAACGTCCTCCTGGCAAAGGATTTCGGTTATAGCTTTTAGGGCCAGTGCTCTTAGAACTCCCATGTTAGCAACCGTGAATACTATCATTCATTTCATTCAAAATACTTGAATAGAAGAGGATAATTACCTCAAACATTTTTGAGAACCTAAATTGTTAAAAAAAATGTTTAAATGTAATATATTATTTTATATTAGCGTTTCAAACAGTGAGAAGTGTTCTCTTTTTGACTTTCTCTTATATTTGCAAATGCGAACCCTTTTATGTTTAACGTCATCGTACATAGAAAAGAGAAGATAAAAATCCCTGGACAACTGGATTCTTTAAAAAAAATGTATACAGATTTGATATTTTTATATCAAGACCATTACTAAAACTCATGTATCCAGCTCAAGACAATTACTAAAATTCATGCATTTTGTGCATTTGAGTGCATCACATTCACAAAAAAACATACAAATAAATGGACTAACCAATGGCAATCAACCAGTTGATTGTTTTGAATCAAAATTTGACACAGATCTAAAAGTTTAGATAAAAGATCACTTTCAGAAATTTTCACATTTTTGAATAGTTGCTGTTACACACGAACAGACAAACAAAAACAGCATTCGATCCAAAATTTTAATAAGTTAAAAATTTTTTAAATAAACCATATGTAAGTAACTTAATAAAATATATTAGATAAGCCCAATATATCTGCCTTTTTCCCTATTTGAATTATAGTAAAACCGATGTATAGTATAAACTATAGTATAGTACAAAGTATACAAGTATACAAACTGAAAAATTTTAGTTAACAAATTTCACCCAAGATTTAAGAAAAATTTATAACTTTAGCGATTAGATAACGTACCAAATTTCATTCTTCCAATTAGCTCCGTTTCAAAATTTTAAATTAGTTTACTCCCGTATAGATAGACGTGAATACAAAAAAAAAGAATTTTCGGTTAGGTTTAAAAGATACACAGATTTATCGAAGTCTTGAGATCAAATTTTTTGACATGAAACAATTTCTATGCATTTCTATAATAATTTCTATGCATTTCTATAATAATTTCTATGCATTTCTATAATAATTTCTACTTATCAAATAAAGAAGGAAAATTTTATCTTGAATTTTAAAATGCATCGCATATAGCATCAATTAACAGAGTAAATATTTCAAAGGATTTATTAAGACAACGTACTAATTTCCATTCTTCCAATTAGCTCCGTTTTAGCTTCCGTGTAGACAGACTTGAATCCAAAAATGCTTTTTTCGGTTAGGTTTCAAAGATAAACAGATTTGCCAAAGTCTTGAGGTCAAATGTTTTGATAACTACAATAATTTATACGTATCAAACACAAGAAAGAAAAATTCTATCTTGAATTTTAAAATGCATTGCATACATCAATTATCAGAGATAATATTTAAATGAGGAAATGCGATTCAAAATTTGACCGTAAATTTTGTATTAAGACAGCGTACCAATTTCCATTCTTCCAATTAATTTCATTTTAGCTTCCATATAGAGCTTCCATAATATACTTCAATCCATAAATGACTTTTTCTGTTAGATTTAAAAGATACACAGATTTTTCAAAGTCTTGAGGTCAAATTTTTTGACAATGATAATAATTTTTACCCATCAAATACAAAAAAGAAAATTTTTATCTGGAATTTTAAAATGCATCGCATGTAACATCCATTATCAGAGAAAAATATCTAAAAAAGAAAACACGCTTCCAAAATTTGATAGTAAATTCGTATTAACTGGTAAAAATCCTTTCGTAAAGTAGATTAAAATTTAAAAATTAGAATAAAATGGGACTAATAACGAGAGTTAAAATATCATTTGTTCCTGGAATATTAATGTGCATTCGCGAGGCGGTGATAAAAAGGCAGCACTTTGAAGACAGTCTTAAAGTCAACCATGACTAAACCTCGTAACTCAAATGCAGTTAATTAGCTTTTTGAAAGTTGCGTAAAAATGCGTGACTTGCAACACCAAAAAGTCTTTACTATAAATGTTCCGCTTAACTATTCCATGCATGTTTATAGTGTAGTGCAAAAAAATATTTTCGGTTTTATATACTGGAACAAAGTCAGATGGGGTGATTGCCTGTGTCTTTCAACCTTTCTGTGAAATATTTTCATCATTTTGGAACTTTCTTAGCTTTTTTTTAGTTTAATTGCTTCCGATCATTTTACTAAGTATATATCATTAGAAACTAAATTTAAGATTATGTGTGGGTAACATATTATACCAACTCCTTTAAAATGCTTATCATATATTTTCTTTCGTAGTAAGCTCTATCTTAGTACTCGCAGAATATTAACAGTTGTCCATTTATTTCTTATCAAAACTTTATAGGACAAAGGAAAAGATAAATCTATTTCAAAATTATGTATAATATTATTTTAGCGATAATCGTCATGCGGAGAAGGAAGATTAATGCCTTTGGATTCTTTCAAGTACAATATTACAGTTTGTTCTATTAATTCATAGAATTTTTTCCGCACGAATTTGGCATTACAAATTCTAGTTAATCTGTTAACAGTAACAAGAATAATATATAATCATTGATTTATTATTTGATTTTTATCATTTGATTTATCTCAATTTTAGCAGCATATTTTTAAAGAATGTAATCTTTAAAATCTTTTTTAACTTCAAATTTCAACATGCTTTGCTCATTTTTATGCGTCTTTAATATCTATGGCTGGTGTTTGAATATTTTTGAAAACTTACTGAAATGGCATGGGACTTATTAAATTGAACTATGGAACCCGGAATTTAATCGATTTCGGATTCGTTATTGTAAATAACACCTAAATCTGTAAAACTTGCTATGCAAAACTTTAATGGATTAAATTCTTCGGAAAAAATTTACAATCCAATAATTAATATTGAACAAACGCAGCGTTTAATTTATCTTTCCTAATTCTTTTATACAATTTCCTTTCTAAATACATTATTTGGTGTTATTTCAATATGTTATGATTACACCGAATTAAAATGCGTTCGAAAAACGTTAAATTATCGAAACGAAAAGGAATCTGGGCAATTAACATACAAATACAAAACAAATTTTAAATTTAATATATTTATCTAAAATATTATTCCATGGGGAAAAACAGATGTAGTCTTATTTCATCGTGAAACATCATTCAATTTAATATTTATTTTTCGGTTATTTAATAATTAAAAGAATTAGTTGGTTTATTCGGAGTACCTTATTTATGTTAGCCATCCGCATTTGTTTCTAAATAAATAGTTTTCCTATTTGAATAACGAGGCAAATTTGGAAATAAAGATTGAAATAGATGCATCTTATGTCGCATTTATAATTTTTCAAAAATAATTGATATGTAAAAATGTATTTTCAAATTTTTATCAAAGTAGCATGGATAGAAAATTAAGTTTCAACAATTTGATATAATCACTAAAAAAGAAAAATTGCGAATAAGGATTCCAAATATTTCAATATTATCTTTAGAATAATAGTACAGATTTGGTTCGTTTGTTTTTTATTCATGTTTCTTTTTTTTATTTTATGAGTAATATATAGTCATTTCGTTTGATTGTAATTTAATTTATTATGTTCAGTCAATAATTAAAGAGGCAAAGGATTTTCCATGATAATTATTAGATGAAACTTAAAAATATTGTCTGCAGTTGTTTAGATGTTTATATTATTGTAAAGGCTACTCCCAAAATACAATGAACATAAAGATCTATTGGCTATTGTTTGAATCAGTTACGCCGAGACTCTTTGACTTTATCGTCTGATTTAAACCGTTGCCTCCACTATGTTATATGTATTCATTTTCTTTTCTAATAAATGCAGACGTGCGATTCTTAATGAATATATTTTATTTCTTCATAATGATGATAGAAAGAGTTCAATTTTGAACTGATATAAAGGTTTCTTTATTTGAGACCGCCTGAAAGGGAATTTAGCTGAAGCAGCATTTTGGATTCCGCAAGTGTTAGACTGAAAAAGAGTTAGCTCGTATTAGAATGTGAAGCGAATAGTTAGAAAATAACTATTTTTAGAATACGAATAAAATGAAATTTGCACAAATACTATTCGAAGTATGCAGTATATTATATTGTATGTGTGTGCGTGCGTGTATTAAGATTAATATGATTAGCTGATTATTATTAATAACAATAAATGATAAAAGTAATTAAATTATGTATCATAGTGATCGATTATTCATTCTGATTAATCGCGTTGACTATACATATAACATTATAATAACATGTAGAAGTCACATTGGGACAGATACGGACTATGGTGTGGGGTTGCTGAGAATTCTCTTCTGAATTTTTTTTTTTTTTTTTTTTTGAAACCTTTGCTTCTTGTGATCTTTTGTCATTGTAAAATCAAGAAGTTTTAAAACCATGACGTTTCAATTCGATTCCTATATGTACCTCATTAACTTTTCACGATACCGCTGAGCATTGACCATTAATATATGCTCCAATAATTCGTGTTTTTTTGTGTGATCGAAAGAGAACGAAAGAAGAATCTTGTAGACTCTAGAGTGGACTTTTTTGAAATTATTTGGGTGTAATCTGTGTTGCCTTTGCAATCCTTGAAGCACTGCAAAATCCCCACCCCCGTTATTTATTATTTATTAAATATGCCTGATAATTAGGGGAAAATCATTGCATAAAAGAGATTTTCATAAAGCAATGTAACCATTTTTCTGCTTTTGAATTATTCTTAAGTAAAAATCAAATTGCAATTCAGCTTAAGTTTTGATTATTATCTTACATAAAATATTGCAAAAAAGTTTAGTTTCAAATTGAAAATACTTATTTATTAGAAACAAAAATGCTGTTTCAAAATACCTATAAAGAAATGAGACACCTAATCAGATTTTGTAAACGACCACGATGTTCTATGTTCAGACATAAGAATTTGAGTTTATCGTGAGTTGAAGTTCTTTTTCCTTCTAAGACCCGCCTATATGTTGGTTTGATCAATATTACCGATCACATCCTACATGATTTAAATGTCTTTCATCTACGTAAAATGGCACTGAAGTTTATAGAGTATAGAGCTGGTTCAGGTGCTGCCCTTGTTACATGGTCTTACTTGAAACTAATCAGCATATAATTTTAAAATGAGATGTTAATGCATGAGAATCAAGTTTTAAAAGAACTCACTGAATGTATTTATAAAACTCGCAAAAAAAGAAAGAAATTTGATTATTAATTAAAGTGTAAAAAATTATATAGTTTCATTTTTTTAATGCGGACTATGGTACATAGTGACTTTTTTTCATGACTGAATTGTTACAGAGCTAATTATTTTATCGTATTATTTAATAAAAGTCGCGTTTAGAGTATTGGTTATATTTAGCTCAAATTAAGATTCTCAGATTTAATTTCATTCTCATGATACCGTTTACAATGAACTTTTGAGTACTATATTATGATAGATATAGGGCTATACTATTTTTTAAATCTTGCAGTGGATTTGTTTATTTTATATTGAAGAATTTCTGATCGTGTTAAGTCTTATGATTGCATAGTTCTGACAAAAAAATCATTTAGTGCGGGAATGTTTCTTCAAATTGCACATTAACTTTCGTTGAATTGTTATTTCACTTTCTTTTTCCTCATTTAAACAGTTCTGATAATAAACAGAAGGTTTGTTCCTTACTTTCTCGATTGTATTAGCAAATAATACGACTGCAATAAAAATGCTTTGAATTTCATAGGAGCAATGAAAAGTAAAGTTGAAAATAGTGCAAAAAATGTTTTCAAAAAATTGTCAAAGTTCAGTAATAGCTTTGTGACAATCAAACTTGTATTAACGAAAAAGAGACTATTTTTTGCTTTTAAAAATTGTTCAAAAAACTTTTTGCTGTATTTTTGGAAATTATCTTGAAAAAGAGCGAAAATTTCTCAATATTTGATTAAATAGAATTATAAAAAATATATATTCTGGGTGTTTATTCTCACTCACTTATGCCAAATTTGTAGCTCTAAGTAATATATATAGGACCGAAAACACACATACACACATACTCTTTTGTTATTAATCGAGATAAAGATACATGTACATTATTGTATCATTATATTATGACAGACTAGCATAGTTTAAATTTCTCTATTAACATTAAAATGGAAAGAGATTCAATTTTTTTTCTTTCTCTTACTTTTCGCAGTCCCCCAAGCCAACCGGTCGCAGCTCTACAGCGAAAGCCGAGCAGAAAGTTACCATCATGGCCACCATGATGCTGGTTTGCACCCTCGCAGCCTGGACACCATACGCCGTCGTCTCTCTCATGGTCTCCCTAGGATATGACCACCTGCTGGGACCAGTTTCATCCGTCTGTCCAGCCATTTTTGCCAAGACCAGCGTAGTTTACAACCCCATCGTCTACTTCTTCTTCAATACACAAGTAAAACCCTATTTCTTTATAAAAATCATAGGTGATAAGAAATGGAAATCATTTTCTTCTGTTCTAACTGTTCATGTTAGTTTGAATCAGCTGGGTCTTTTACTTCCGTTCTCCAAAAATTCATATTTAAATTAACATTTTAAAAATGCGCTTTGTAATTGTTGGAAAAATTCATAAAATTACCTTTTGGGGGGTGGGCTTATTTTTTTCATATCATGGCTATGTCTTCACGTAAATTTATTCCATTGATAAATTGTATAAAATTTTATTCAAACCCTTTAACAGAGAAGAGGAACTTAAAAGAAAAATAGTCAAAAAATATGGAACGTAACTTTAAAAACAATTAACCTATTTTTTTTATTACTGTACATTGTTTATTCTTTTGCGATACAATAATTTTCTTCAGAAACTCTAAAAAAGGTGAAATAATTCACCGTTCAATAATTTTATGAGATTTTCCGATTAGTTTTCATAAATTAATTCAGTGTACTCTTTTAATAAAATTGCATCTCATTAAATAATCTGAAAGAAAGAAGCGAGACGAAAATCTGATTCTTATGATCTACGTAGGCATCACTGAACTACTTATATCTTTTCAACCATTTAGTTTATATCACTGTATTCTTTTTATACCCATTTCTATTTTTCCCACTATTTTAATTTCAATGTCAGCTTTTCTTTACTACACCCTTATAATGCACTATATTTCAATATGTACTGTTAATAAGATTGCTTTTTATTATAAATTATATTTATTTATTAACTAATATTAATCTGATATTCATAATGGATTAATTAGTTTGTTCAGTCAAATAATCGTATATTTCAAGAAATCCATATAATTGTTCAAATCGGCCTTTTTAGGTTAAGATGTCCACTTGGTAACATTCGGACATAGGTAGGATATCATTCAAAAAGCATTTTAGATTGTATCTTGATGCATACTGAAGTTACAGCATGTATCTAGCTTCCTCAAATTGATATGATGTTAAGTTTATATATTGAAGTAACGATTCAGTTCCTCTCCTTGTCATCTGAGGAAGGTTCGAAACTTGTGCTCTTTTATAGATTTGCGAAATGAAAGGTGTAACTTTCTAGAAATGTCCCATATCTCGAGGACTAAGCTTCACCAAGTCTCAAAGCCTTGTATTTCCGAAACAAGCATATGACACCAGGTTTTCATCAAAAAGTCACCATAAATTACACCAAATAGACCTCTCTGTAAAACTGCTTCCCTCTTCACAGACTGCATACCCCGTGCAATCATTTTAAAATGAAGTTGAAGACGTACTTCCATAGAATGGATTTAGTCTGTCAATATGTATGACTTTAAACTTCGTAGTTGTCGATTTTAGAATTTCCAATCAAACATTTCTTTAATTTCTTACTAATAGCATATGCATCTTTCCAAAATTATTATAACTTTGAATTTAATTGGATTGACAATCAAACTCGATCTCCTTCTTTATATTGTTCTTCCGTTGATTTTCGGAAGTGCATCTTCATTCTGTCACTCTCTAGAATGGTCCTTTTTAGATGAACTGGTGCACACCTTTCCAAACGTTCCTTCCTAATCTCGAGTACATTGGTCAGGCGAAAAAAATCTGAATATAGGTATAGGAGGTCTACCGAACACAATTTCTAAAGAAGTTCACCCGATTGCTTCGTGCTTCTGTAGTTCGGAGAATAATCGGTAGATGAGTGAATGTCCCAATCCGTCTGATTATTGATACAGACATTATGCTTTACATCATTTCTTGGCATCGGCACATCGCACATGATCGCAGTAGAATAGCTTGCTTGCTTCTATCACATTGAAATGTCCACACTAGAACTATTGTGGTTCCAGAATTCTGGATCGTTTAGAGTAAACCAGATGTGTTTTTTCATTGCCATTCTCCCACTTGCAGTAAAAATGCTTCTATGAAGAGAGTACCATAATGACAAATATCAGTTTACCGTAGAGTCATAGACATTCATCATTTATACAGACATTGAGTTTTGTCTGACAACATGTATGACAGCAAAATTCATGAGCCGTTTAATGAAAGCAAAACATATTAAACGTGATGATGCTCAAAGTCTAACTCTATTATGATTTTACAAGATATCTATTAAAAATCGTAACCAAACAGTATATACAACATTCCTACTCGTGCACAGCAATCAAACATTGTACTAGCCATTTTATGATTGCAGGTAGTAGCAGATAATGCTGATCATCAAAGAATAGATTTTTTCTGAATTAAAAATATATATTATTAGTTCCTGTTATACATTTCGTATAAACATGCTCTCTGTGTATGGGTTTTGGAACTAATTACTCTTGTTCTGGGGGAATAAGTTCCTTCGTCTCCTGCAAAGCTCCACAATTATATTGGATAATTTTTGCCATAATACTCTTTGAAAAGGAATATTTAATTTGAGACTAACTGTATTAAATATTTGAACGCTTTATTAAAATAACAATGATTAAAATCTTAAGCCCAATCTATACTCTTACTATATAAAGGTATATTTCCTTCTGGGACAGGTGTTCATACTTATTATATAAAGGTTTTTCTTACTAAGAAAAAAGATTTTTAACAAAAAATATTGTAGTATTACGTACAGTTTATTTCTAGCTTATAATTCTAGTAAAAAGTAAATATTTATAAAACCTAATTCCAAGCTCATTCTGTGCTATTTTTAGAAAAAGAAATCGAGCGAAACTGCACTTAAATACTCCAAAATTGATTTACTTTTTTAAACTTCGCGATAGGTTTGGAAAACGAGACTTTAATGACAGTGCACCTTACTCTGTTCTATTAAAACTATACATAAAGCCTTAACTACCCAAGTAAAATTGCTAAGAACTTCATTTAACACCCCATTAGTGGAGGAAAAGACAAGAAATTACAAAGATGTTCGAGTATCAAAATTCTGGCATCGTTATTAAAAAGCTATTGGAAGATTCTTACGCGTCAATGATTATGTTGCCACAATCATGTTTTCCTTTTACAAAATAAAAAATTCTTTAAAAAAAGATCGTTTTAGAGGTCGTTTTAATTAAAATAAATTGCTTAATAATTTCTTAGAGAAACATTGAAAGTGCTTCTATGTTAAAGGAATATATAATAAATTTTACGTGAAGCCATTCCATTAATAATTCTTTAAATTTATTGTTTTCTTTCTTCAAGATATTTCGGATTTCTCGGAAGTGAATCATTTTATTTTGTTTATAAAGGAAATGTAACATGATTTGCATACGGAAAATGTTATCACTATTTCTGTACTCTAAAGATTTTAATGAATTTAGATATCTTTAACTCCTCTGACTCAGAAAAAAAAAACTATATTTTTAATTATATCTGTGTTAATACGAATGAGAGAATTTAAAATATGATTATTACATAAAAATTGTTAATCTGAGGTCAATTCTTACAAATTCTTCGACACCGAAAGATATTTTCAGAAATACATACGGTTTTTACATTTTCAATTCCCATACTACGAAAGCAAACCAGAGTCCATAGTCTTCCCCAAACTTTCTCGTATTCTCTCTAATAAATGCGCTATTTCCTCTTCCCAACCCCATATAAAATTTTAGATTTTAGACAATTTCATGAACGTCTAGAGGGATCTGATTTTAATTTTCAGAAACATACATATGAGAATTTTGTGCTCCGTAATATAGAAAGAAACACTGAATATACATTATGGGCGGGTTTCTTCCATCGATTAAAATTACAACTCTACGCAGAACTCAATTTTTTTAAAAAAAATACATGATAGCATTCCACATTTGATTTATTTAAATCTAAATTTTTGTGATATCTAGTTTATGCGCATGCGAAAGTGCAGACAGACAGACAGTCAATTCTTGGGCATAATTCAAAATTTGCTAAAATCTACATTTTAGTTGCTAAATCTATTTCGATTTTATTTATCGTGTTTACATGCATACGAATACACAGACCAGCAGATTATCAACCACTTGGCTCATTTGATTCAAAATTTGAATGATCTACACTTTATATGTTATATCTACGTAGCAATCTATATTTATACAGTTCCTTATTTTGTAGCTATCCTTTTCACTTTTTCTCGAATAGCTGGACAGACAGACTTTGTGTATATGAATTTCCTTTTCTTCTTTTTACATAAGAAAAATAGGTTTGATTCATAGATTTCATAGAAATCAATAAATTTGGTGTAAAGACCACATAAAAATTTTTATCCCCCTAACTCAAAGTATTCACAAACAAACATATTTTCAAAAATTTTGTTTTTTAGATTCAGAGATGTCTGAAATATTGAAAATCAGAAAAATATCCGATTTTATTTTTCAGCTGTTACAGTTCTTTTTTTGGTATACTTCATATACCAGAAAGTACTTAAATATCTCACATTTTAAACTTTTAAAACTTTTTTCACTCATTTGTAACGAAAACATTAGCCTTTACATTACAATTCTGTTCGATGAAAATAATAAACACACTTATTTGAATTCAAGATCACGAAAATATAAAAATGAATGTATTATTATAAAATTAAGAAGGAGGTTATGGTTGCATTTATAAACCATAAAATGCCAAATCCCTGGCAGCAAACAAAAAATTGAAAGGGTACTCCATTTAAAGTACACTACTCCTTATATAAAATATATATTCTATATAAATTGTATTATAAAGTATACGCGACAGTTTCTCCATAGAATATAGTATCCGAAACCTCCAATTATTCAGTCTCGAGGAAAATAAACCATTTACGAATAGGGTTTCCGGAGTTTAAATTCTGTAGTGACAGATATCAAAAATTTATATTATGATGAAAAATATTAAATAGTGGTACTATTAATACAAAAATTTCAATATTATTATTATCATTTTTTAAAAAAATTAATTATTATCATTATTTGTTTAGTTTTTATAAGCTTTCTGTTTTAAATAACTATTGAGTTAAGGAGCTATGAAAATTTCAACCCGTCATACATTCTATTCCCCCTTTCAGCTGGATGACCCACTTATGAACTCGTTCGAAATTTTCCAAAACACCAGAGGCCTTTAATAGAAATAATTTGCGTTAGTTAGATTCTGAATTAAAATTAAGGTCAATATTTCAAATTAGTAGTATATCTTAGCTTTTTGCTAACTGAAACAGCAAATCTATAACAACTTTGCGGAATTTTAAAAACGTTGGTTAAGTTCATTTCTTCTTTTTATATCTTATATATTCTTTTTTTTTCCATTTCGATAGTTTAATATAAGCCAAAACTGCAATGTAATTTAATTAATTTTAATATAAATTATCCTTTTAAAAATGCCAACATAAGTAGAAGATAAAACGAAATACTTTTTCTGAAATCAACGTCCCTTTAAAATAAACAAATAAAAGCTCTCCTCTGATGTGCTGCAAAATATGCAATTCATTCAAAGCGTGATAAGCAGATCAAGATTAGTGTTCTGCTATCTTTGTTAATTTAAATGCGTTTACAATATAATTTTTAATAAAATTGTGAAAGACATATAACTACATTTAAAAGTCCCTTACAATTATTTTTATACCTTAAATTTGAAAACAAATAATACCATTTTTTTATTTCTATTTACTCCATATTATTAACATTAAAAAATCATTTCTCGTTTCCCATGCGTAAAAGAAGTATCTTTATAAAGGATTGAAAAAGATATCATTAAGAAAATACATGCGAAAAAATCAATTTTGGGTGGGCGTAATTAATATTTTTCAAGAGAATATAAAAATAATCGTGCTAAACGTGCTTCTTTTACGGAATTATTCCAACGAAAATTAATTTAAATGATAATTTTGAAACTATTAAAGTATTTTTACTAAAATTATTGATAAACTCCATTATTGTTGTAACTACTTTAACTAGTATGCATGTCCGGAAAACCAAGCTTCGTTCGCCATTTTTTTTTTTTTTTTTTAGTAAAATCGATATTTTTTTTTTGAGGAAAAAATATTTAGATATGAATCACATACTGATTACATATGAATATTTTCCCTTTTACCTGCATAAGAACTGATCATTTAAATAAAAAAAATCATGAATGCACTTAGTTTAACATGTTATTTGAAACACTCTGCTGTATTATAGTATTCCTTTTATAGCTTATCTATAATTATTTATATTCTTGAACTTTCACTTAGTTTGACCATGGTAAAATCGGATCCGAGATGTCACTATAGGGCATTGTCAGCATGAGAGCAAATAGAAAAGGGATTTAATAATTAGTTTAAAATAATATTTGTGTAAAATCGCGTTGTTGTTGTTTTCAGGAGAGAGACACCTATATAGATAAACTTAAAAAGCAAAAATATTAAATATAAATGCATAAGTAAAAAACTAAACATAGAGCGTGACTCGAACCTAGGACCCTTAACACATATGTCATTCATAATGTTCCGACTACTTTACTGCACTGCATTCGAACACTTGAAGCAGAAGTTAAATATACTTATACTAATAGTTAATTTTAAAATAGGCGTGAGTAAAATCGCTTTTTTTTTAGGAAAGACTCTTATATAGCAAAACTCAAAAAAGCGAAACCTTATCTAAATATAAAATTTGATCCAAATCGTTAGGAACATTTTCGAGATACGGGAAATGAATTGCTCGTTCAAAGTTATAAGATATGATACACTTCTCGATTGAGCCACATTAGTGGCATTGTATCATTCCATCAGATCACTACGCAAAAGAAACACAACTTTTAAGAGGTTAGATATTTTGCATAAATGCATTCTTTTCCCTGTTTGAAAAATGGATGCTTATTACAGTTGACAGCATCTTTCATTTAACCTTTGAAATTTACAAGGTAATAATTGCATTTATTATACAGCTATTTATTTCTAAATTAGTTGAATTATTGTGATTCTTTCATAAACAAGCTTTTCATTCAAATTTTAAATATGCAATAATTTTCCTATTGATTTTGTTCGTTTTACCCTAACATGTTGACATGATCTAAATTGATGATATAAATTTAAACCCAAAAAAATATATTAAGGTTTATGTATACGGAAAAAAAAGTCATCTGCATGATTTCATCTGTGATGGATGGACAATTTAAATGTAAAACGAAAATTCTGAAACCTACAGAATGCAGAAAAATATTTGAGATAAAAATATTTTTTTTTATCGAATATTGGTTTTTTTTTTTATCTTAGAATAACTGGGTATGAATTTTTCATCTTTCCAGAATTCTTGTTCGAATCAAGTTGAGTACTTTTTACATCAATCTATGCAAAAAAGCATTACAAAAAAATAAATTATTTACTTTATTTCATGTTCCTGAGTCAAGAAAGAAAATTTTACCATTTCTGTCGTAGATCAGAATACATGACAAACAATTTTACATTCGCTTACATCATTCATTCTTTCTAATGTTCTTATTTCTTTCTTACTTTTTACTTACATAATATTTTTAATGAAAAAGGGAAAAAATTTCATAAAATTTTAAACGGCAAACATTTTTTATTATTTTTTAGCCGAATAGATTTATAATCTTATTAAGTACCATTTCAATGATAAATTTATAACTGAAATATATTTGTGAATTAAATTTTTTAAAAAATGAAATAAAAGTGAACTTAAACATAGAAAATTCTGATTATATATCAAATGTCTTCAAAGTATGAGATTTTTTTACATTTACTTATGATAAACATTTGAAAAGAAAAAATAATATTCTGATTTTTTTAATAGAAAAATTAATCAACTAAAATAATTAACAACTTTTTTCTTAAGTAATGTAAATTATCATTTTAGTATTATTTACTATATATAAAAATGAATCTTGATCTTTTTGCATTCTTGCAAAAAGATCAGGATTCAAGATTTTGCATTTTTACATTCTTGCTTTGGCGTCTTTCTATAATATAAAGGGTCTAACTGCGTCTCTAGATAATGGGTGACTATGATTAAAAGTTTTAAAAAAAGTATGTTCTAAAATATATCATCTTTTTACATTCATTTCCCTTAGAGACCTTGCTGCTCCAAAAATAATTATCAAGAAAAATGAGATTACACACAATGGAGTATATGTGCATGTGATTAACTAAATTGTATCAAATTTGTTTTGGAAAAGTTTAATAATAATGGCAACCTATCCCTTTTTAGCTATTCAATTACTTTGCAATACTCAATTCAATTAATTATTAACTGCTTCGTAGAAGATGCAGTAATTTGTCGAACTTTTAGAATGCAACCCTTCTCAGATCACTCATTTTCGACCATCTGCCTACGCATTCAATAATTGAAAAAAATTCTACCATTTTTTTTTTCAATTGCTAAAGTCGGGAACGTTTGCAGACATATTTAATGAATGTGGTTTCGTAGAATTAGTAAAAATATTTTTTCATCATTGAAAGTCAAAAACTTTCAACGAATTTTTACTATTTATCTGTATTTCAAGCAATCGTTGATAGAATATTTATTTTTGAATGAAAAATTATTACCATTCTAATTAAAACAATTTTTAAACTGTTAATTTAATTTGAAAAAGATTTTTAAAAAATCCGGGATCGAACACTGACCTCTCCATAATTAAGAGAGTTCCTTTTCGACAATAGTGTTTGGACGCTGAACAACAGCAACAATATATTGATATACAGGGTGTCTCAAAAACCTTGAAAGCGGGTTTTATTCATTAAATATTGATAGTAGGCATATACTGTAAATTACGAAGTTGCGTAAAAAAAGTGCAAAATGTTATGAAATTGATTAAAATTTTCAGAGGATTAAACTTTAAAAAATACAAAATTTAAATTTTTATACAGACCCCGAACATAAAATTCCCAGTGTGTAAAATATTCCCCATACTTTTATGTACAAAATTTCAGAATTTTATCATGAAAACTGTTAAAGATATGTTAAAACAAAGTTGGAGAAGGATCAATCACAAATTAAAATGCAAATGTTTACAGCTTCAGTGCAGATGACACGACGAAGGAATGCATCGTAAGGAAATAAAATATGCTTCATATCTTTAGTTTTAAATACAAATTTTAAAATCTATGCGTCCTGAAAAATACTTTATAATTTTATATCATGAATTACAGAATATAACTTAAAAATAGTACAGACAGTGAACTTGTAAAAACTCTTATGTAATCTTTCATTAAAGTAATCTTTTCTTATGTAATATTTCCTTTATGTAATCTCCCCTTTAAGTTATGTAATCTTTCCTTTAAGTCAATATTTCTACACATTTTTAATACTTTTGAAGCAATAAATAGTAAAATTATTATTTATTCATTCAATCATTGCTTTCTTTGTTAATTTGTGTACGGTCCCTAAAACACGAACATCCGAAATGATTTTTTCTCTTGGCGAACTCATATCCAGGATCGAAAACTAATTTAAGTCAGTATTTACAGTGGCTCAAACAATTGGGAGTACACTTTACTTTTACTTGATAAATCCGAATTTCAATATAAATAGCACATTAACGAGAAGTGCAAACATGATTTAATTTTTACACGTAACAAATGGTTCAAAGTAAAAATAAAGAAAAATCAACGAAAAACCTCTAAACTGAAGAATTTCAGAAGCATTTTAAATAAACATGCGCAGATTTTTGCCTCAAAAAATTGAGAATACACCAGTGACATTTTTGTAATATCTCGCGAAGAAAAAGAGTGTCAATATTTAATTTCATGTCTTTTGGCTTTTATAATGACCTTTAAACGTCCTGGTACCGATTCGAGGAATTTTTGGTGGTATCTGAAGATATTTTACCCCATTTTTCTTACAGACTTGTTTTAAATGGGTTTGATTCTAATTTTGTGATTTTGAACCACTATTTCGAGTGTGGTCCACCGATATTCAATGGCATTGATGTTGGGGTACTCTGGTGGTGTGTGTAAATGCTGTTTACAATGAATAAGACACAGCATTTTGACATTACGTGCTTTCTGTATGGAGTTGTTGTCTTGCTGAAAAATGAAATATCCCTTTAAATCCACATTTTTTGTACTTTCCTTTAGATTGCTGCGAAGTATATCTAAGTAAGCCATATGACTCATAATGCCATCTTTAAAAACTGAATTTCCCACCCCGGATGAAACCATGCAAAGTGAAATCATGACTTAGCCACCACCATGTCTACCAGAAGGACGTAAATATTTTAGATCAAAAGCAGTATCAGACTTTCGCCATACACTTCGATGGCTGTCACTGCCAGACATCTTGAGTTTCTTTCATTACTAAATATAACTTTCTTCCAAAAGTTATTGGTCTTCAATTGATGAGGTTTTGTAAACTTTAAATGCTTTATCTGAATTTTCAAGCTGATGAACGGTTTCTCTCTAACAATGCGACTTTTATATCCAGCTTGTCTAATAGCATTTCGCATAGTTTCAGCACTTACACTTTTAAACTATGATTTGAGAAGTCTCTGCAGCAAGTTGGAGGAACTATAAAGTCTCAGTAATCTAAAGGAAAGGGCTAAAAATTGGATTTAGATGAAAATCTCATTATCCAGCAGGACAATGACCCCAAACAAAACTCACGTAATGTCAAAATGCGGTGTCTTTTTCATTGTAAACAGCATTTACACATACCACATAGTACCCTGACATCAGTGTCATTAAATATATGTGGACCACACTCGAAATAGTGGTTCAAAAATACAAAATTAGAAACAAACCCATTTAAAACAAGTTTGCAAGAAGAATGGGGTAAAATATTTTCAGATACCACCAAAAATTCCTCAAATCGGTACCAGCACGTTTAAAGGCCATTATAAAAGACATGAGATTAAATATTTACACTTTTTTTTCTTTGCGAGGTATTAAAAAAATTTCATTGGTGTATTCTCAATTTTTTGAGGCAAAAACCTGCGTATGTTTATTTAAAATGCTTCAGAAATTCTTCAGTTTAAAGGGGGGGGGTTGTTGATTTTTCTTTATTTTTACTTTAAATTGAACCATTTGTTATGAGTAGAAATTAAATCATGTTTGCACTTCTCGTTAATGTGCTATTTATATTGAAATTCGGGTTTATCAAGTAAAAGTAAGGTGTACTCTCAATTGTTTGAGCTACTGTATGTAGTTTCATATCTTTGAGACTTTTTGTGATAAAATGCTGAAATTTTGTACATGGCTTTATTAGAGAATGTGGCACATTTTACTGACTGGAATTTTTTTGTACGGGATCCATATAAAAATTTAAATTTTGTATTTTTAAAGGTTTAATCCCCTGAAAATTTTGATTTCATGCGAATTTGCACCTTTTTTTACGCAATTTTGTAATTTACAGTATATGTTTACGATCAGTATTTCAGGAATAAAAGCCGCGGTCAAGGATTTTGAGAAACCCTGTATAAACTTTGTCAAACGTTCGAAAAAAAATCTACTCTGACTTTGTCTAATTGCCTGTTTAGCTTAATATTTTAAAGGATGAACACACTAAAGGTTGGCTACAATTATACCAAATCTTATCAAAAGCTCAATTTTTCAACGCATGCCGTATACTTGAAAAATTATTTTCAGTCACAAATTAAATATCACGGTATAAGTTGCTTTAGCTTTAATATCATTTTCATTATTATTTACATTATTTTTCAAACAAGTCATTTCCGAATAGATTACTATAAAATAGTATTACTATATAATAGATTACTATAAGCATAAGTATATTCAGCTAATCTTACACATGCAGGAAAAGATTTTAACTTTTTATCCACACATTTATTAGATTTTTTTATTTTACTCTTGAAAGCGATTTCCGGATTTTCAAAATAAACTTGATTTCTGAACTGATTGTACATTGTTGTTATTTGTTTCTAAAGGTACGTGACTAAGTTCGGGATTAATTTTTTGAAAAACGTTTGAACGTTCGAAAATTGATATATTTTGGAATATGCGCACCAAAAGTTTTTTAAAAATTGGAAAATGGGTTTTTTTCTAAATGAGATCTAAAAAATTCTTCTAATTTAGATGTTTATCAAATGATAGTGCTTAAAATTTTGCAGATAGTTTAAGGAATATATTAACTAGTTCCTGAACTAAAAAAGTAAGCTTTATTTCTATATATTCTTTAAATATTAGCATTTGACTGATAAACAACATGAAATTTTCCCTTTTTTCACATTTTGGAGCACTAAATAAGCAAAAATAAAATATTTCTAAATGAATAGATTACTTATTCTCTGGTTCAGAAACTGAGAAATTATTCAAAGAATTTATAAATTATTATACCAAATTTGTACAAAAAATATGTTATATTTATGAAGTTTTTCGTAAGAAAATTCTATCCTATTCTATATTTAAAAAAATAGCATCTAAAAATATAAAATAGTATTAAAACGTATGTCAATGTAAAAATTCAATGTAACTTTCTAAAAAAATAGACTTAGAAACAAAATTCTAATGGTTTTATAAAGAAACTTACTTATAATTAAAAAAAATCATAGTTTCTCAAAAAATCGACTTTTTAACTTTATTATTATTATTACAAACTCGATTTATCATACAACAAAGATAAAATCATTAAAACTTTAAATATAAGGCATAAGGATAATAAAAAATATTTAGCTGATACGCAAGTTGATTTATATGATCATTTTCATCTTTAAATCTATTGGTCGAATAAACTATATTGTTTTCTAAAACCCATTAGAAATTATTTTAAATGATAATTAAAAACTCATGACAATATTTAATCCAGAACTCTTGAATAAAAGGCAGTATCACAAATGCTATAATTTAATGTTACTTTACAATTTGTTTCGGTAATTGCAATGCAAAAATAAATTCTGTATTTTTAAAACTCAACGAATTCAGGGGATTCCCCTGGGACTGCTTGAAGAATGTTTCTGAAAACTTGCTTTCGTCCTTCTTTCCCATTTTTATGTTTCGTATACGTTTTGAGAATGCAAAATTATTGCGCAGATTTCTAATTAAAAGGTAACAAAAGACTTACTTCTGCAGAAAATACTTATTTCCTACTCTCATCAAAACGTTTACTTAGCATGACATAAGCATTAATTACTTGAAATGACAATTTCCTACTTATTTCTTCATGTTTCCCTTTCTTGTCTTTAGGATGTGAGTCAAATTGCGTAGTTCTGCCACTGATATGTGAATTGAATGAATTAAATAAATATGCACAAGTGAAAGCATAAAAGAAATGACGTAAAATCTGAGGTAATAGAAATGATGCAGTTAATGTTATGTAAAGAGTTTCATATGATTTAAATTTACTAAATTCTGTATTCTATTTACTAGATTCTGTAAAATTGCTCAATTCACGATAAAGGATAATATTTCATAACTATTTGTACACCGATGCCATGCAAAACGTTTTATGCTTTATCCCAAAATCCACGAGTTTTTGCTGAGGTTTGGGAATAATACCCTTATTAGAGATTGTATGAGAAAGTTTTGGAAGGATCACTACCGCTGATTTTCACTTATCATAATCACATATCAAATAGACTCCTACGTTATATGAATAAGTATATTTAGAATAACATATCTAAAAAACAATTTCGGGCGAAGCATAATTATGTCAAACTAATACTCCAGATTAAACAATACCAAAACTAAATCAAAGCGTATAAACAAAAGAAAAATAATTATTAAGAATAAATTTCTTCTATCCGAAAAAAAAATTTATCCTAATAGATGGATTATTATTTTTTTGTATGTTTTACACTTTTTTGAGGCTGTTTACCTATAATTTTCTAGCTTTGTTGAACTTATACAAGTTTAATGCTATTTAAAATCATTTATCGTGAAAAAATATCTTGTTGCTTGTCTTCTTTTAAGTTAAAACTCTAAGAAACAATTATTTACAATTATTTATGATTTAACTAAGTCCAGTGCCATTTGAAAATGTGTTCTTTCATTTCTATCATAAATAGTTTGAAAAGTTTATCCTTAGTTTGAACTATTACAAACTAGGAGAAAATATGTTTAACTGGTAACATATTGCATTATTTTATTTTAATTCAGAATTTTTGATTTTTACTAGATACGTGAAGCTATATTGGCGAAAATTCCAAAGAGATTCAAAAGGAGAAGCACCGAATCAGGTGCCGAAATCAGCATGGAGACAAAAAGAGGCCTCACCATCGTCAACACTGTGATATCAAACCATGTGATGGCCAACTGCAACGAGAGCGCCACCACTCTCAATCTTTGAAAACATGAATTGCAACGCACAACGCTAATAGCAATGGAGATTTTTGAGAACTTATGAAATATTTATTCATAAATCTCAGACAAGATTTATTTGAGTATATGTACTTAAATTTTAATTTTTAACCTTCTTCAAGGACTTACTTGAGAATATCGGTATATTTTGCATCGATGTGGTTTCCATTTAAATTTTAAGAATAACTCGTTTTGTAGTTGTAGAAATGTTATACTAATGTAGTTAAGTGGTGTTATATGATTTAAAAAGCGTTAATTAGTCAATAATTTAAATGCTAATATCTATTCTTTCATTTTAAGAAAACATTCCATTAGAGACGCGTGATTGCTCACTGGAATATCGATCAAAATCTCCTACTTTTTATGCCTCAGAAGATTTAGAATTCTTTTGGAATTTTTCAGTCAACTAACTTCAAAATTAGAAATTATATTTTAAAATAGTGATTTATAAAAGATATTCATTGGTGCTAAAATTATAAAAATATTTTCATTTATACAAAGATTAATTTTGTTTTTATATTATGGTATAACTTGTTTTTTCTATTTAATTGTGTATTGTAAATAATAAAAAAATTTCTTTTCAAGTATTTTCTTAATTTTTTTATCATTTTTTTCTTTGTATCTTAAAATTTATAATCCCATGATTCAATTCATTAAAAAATATTAAATGCATTATAATAAAAATAATAATTAAAAAAATTTCATGCTTCTTTAAAATTATTATTTTCAAAAACTAGGTATTATACTTAATTTCTTAAAAAAATATTTTTAAATTTGTAATTAAATTTCTAGAAATTAAACTTGTTTAAATTAGCATTAATTGTATGATTAATAAAATTATATAATTTTTCTGTTCTTAAAAAGTGATAGGTTAATGCATTAAATGCAGATTTTGAGATGCTGCATAAAAAAATAATAAATGCATTAAAAATTAAAAATTTACAAGTTTTTCAAAGGAATTATAGTACTTAAATCCTTAAATGTTTTTGCATATTAAAATTCTTCTTGTGAAATTCGTATATAAAATCCTATTACATGTTTGAATTCTGAGTAAGGGACGCTGTATATTTTAAACCTAATTAAAAAGTCTGCATTATTTTATAATAAAATATTAAGTAAAAGCAATTAAAATTTTTAAGTAAAACAATTAAAATAATCTCCAAAAGTGTATTCTGGAGATACAATATAATTGTTAATCCACATAATAAGTTCTAATGTAATTTTTACACTAACATTATTTCACTTTATTGTACATTTTAGTTTTGAATATTTAAAATTCAATACCAATTATTCCATTTTATTTTAGATTCATATAAGTTATTTGTATTTATTTTATTTACTATGCTGCATTTCTGAAAACTAAACAACAAAACTATTAATACTTTGCTTCTATTGAGGTTGACTAATATAAGCCATTGATTTAAACTTTATGTAATAAATGTTTTGAATAAGAATAATCGAGGTGTAATAAAGAATATTGACTTTCAACTTCGAGAATTCAAGTATAAATGTAATCATTACGGAACACAGTTGCTATGTGTTTTTCACAACTACAAATGTCCAAGATCTATTTCTGCGGAAATATTCTGCAGGCCATTTCATTTATCACTATAGACTGGATTAGAAGTATCCATGTTTTAAAACCATATACAAATACCATGGTATGGTGATATGTGACAAATTATAGTTCTTGTTTGAAAACAAAAGAATGATGGAAACTCCATTAGATACTATTTTAACATAATAATTATATAATATTTATCATATAATATCAATGTAATCTCCCAAAAGTAATTATGAGAATTATGTATATTTTCCGCCTATCAGAACTGTCTTAGACAGACCGTCTTATATCACCTGTTGTCATGAAAATTAATATAAACTCAATCGCTGTAGATAATTATCAGAAAAAAATGAATTACTCGGATGTATTTAAATTGATATCAAAGTGAAAATAATATTTCTGAAATATTACTTCACATATTTGCGAATGTCAAATAAAACTTCATGTGTAAGACAGTTCTTTTGATAGACAAGTGTGAATTATTTCTCTAAAGGCTTTTAAAATGTCTATTGTTTATCCACGTGAGAACTATTTCTCTAAGACTCTTAAATAAATGCTGTTTCTCAGATTGATGTATGTGCCAATAAGCGATCAGAACGCTGGAAAATGTCAACAGCGTTCATTTAACAATTGTGGTTTATATCATGTGTGATTCATTGTAATATGGATACATATTTATATATTGTATATTAAAAATAATTGCATATGCTCGTGATGCATATTACAAAGCGATATTATATATATAATGTCCGACTGACTTAGTGGGGATTTTAACATATTTTACTAAAACGATTGTGTGATATCGTTCCCATATACAATGTCAATCATGTCGTTGAATGTATTACTTTGTCAGAGCTTTGTATAATGTATCTCTTAATTAAATGTAGAAATAGAAAACATGATTTTTGTGTGTTTTATATTGCTTCCCCGTCCTCATGCTAATCCTAATCGTTAAGTGGAATGTGTTGATGTATCTGTTTTAAGATGAAGTTTAGATGTGTATTCATCTTCTGATACAAAATATGCTGTTCATTAAATATTCTGAATGATTTCATTTTATTGTTTTAGTTCTATAAATAATAGAAATTCACTTGAATTTAGTTTTGTTATTACAAAGTAAGTTGTTTTATACCAACAAACTAAAAACAATTTACAAAAATTCATTTCTAAATTAAGTTTCCATTTACAGTCTTCGAAATTAGACATTTTATTAAATTAAAATGACTTTGCTATTGAGAAAGGTCATTCTAAGATTGTTATTTATTTTAATTAGCAATTTTTGAACCTATTATTTTCCACAAAATGTTTCTCCCATAGCATCCATATGTTGTAGCTGCTATAAATAATGTAAATCCATATATGATGAAAAAAGGTCACTTATTTATTGTTTAAATTAAATTAGAATATTTTAGAGAAGCTGCTTTGTTTTAGTACCGTTTCTATTTCTTTTATTTATTTATTTTTCAGTTTTGCACCTTATATTACCTATAAAGCATTTTTTACTATATCTATATTCATAATTATTATTCTGAGAAAAAATAAGGAAATAATGTATATTAATATCAAATATAATGGTTAGCTATAAGCAATGGGATTAGTTTGCATTCTCTTGCATTACTTCTAACATATAAATTGAAATAATATATATTTGAAATGATATCATCCGATAAATGGTAAAATAACACACACGTTAAATATAAACCACCATTAAAAGCAAAAATAAGCTATATCTAGCCAAATTCGACGAAATGGAAAATTTGTTTTGCAACCATAAAGCCTTTGGTTTTTGTAGCATTCCAAGATGACAGCTAAGGTATTAACCAAAGCATCGGAAATTGCCAATAAAATAGTATTGTACGAGAGGTGATCCAAAAAAAGTCTACAAGGCAAAAGAAAAATGCTTTATTAACAATAGACTCAGGATACAAATGGTAATTAAGAGAAATATGTGGCGGTCACTACTCTACATAATCACTAAACCTGTTGAGGCATTTATCACATCGCTGGACCAATTTGTTTAACCCGTCTTTATAACAACAGGTCTCTGGTTACTGAGCCAGTTCTCGGCACCTTTTTGAACATCTGAAATGAACTTTGTTTCGGATAAGTTTTTCTTCAATGCCGGGAAAAGGAAATAGTCACTGGGAGCCAAATCAAGGCTATATGATGGGTGGCTCCAGACCTCCCACCTAACGTTTCCAGCAATCTCTCTGCCCGCTTCAAAAGAACATCATTTCGCCCATGTTGTCTACTCATTGTTTTGACGCCCGTACACTTCAACGATTTGTCTGTGGGAACACATTCTTGGTCAATAAAAATTGTATCACGGCTCGCACCTCTGTGCGAGACAACTTCTCTGAACGTTTTGCTATCACTGTCGCTGTTGCAGGCCTCAGTACTAACACTATCTGTTCGAACGACCTGTCTAAGACAACTAGCGCCATCCGTCTCCACTCTGGGTAACAATATTTCCATCCACAATTTCTACTTTCCAAATATACTGCAGCTTGTAAACTTTTTTGGATCACCCTCTTATATTCAAATCTGTTCCTCGCACAGATCAAATAAAAAAAATTTTAAGTTTTATATTCTATCAATCAGTATTCAATTTTAATATGATCAATATACAGAATTTCAAAATGCTTCTTTGAATTTTGATCGCATGTTAAAAACAAAATAACAAAAATGAAGATAAATCATTCTTTATTGGTAATCATTGTAGAGATATTTCATCAACAAAATCGTAACTTCTTGTTAAACCTTGTCATTATGTTTGATGCTAGACTTTTTTATTTTTCGTTTTAAAAACAAAAATTATTTCTATAACCTTTATTAATCTAATATTGTCACCATGCTCCTTAATAATCCATAAAATATTTCAACAATCTTTTGTTAAAAGGTTTTGTCAGCATTTGTCCTCAATTCGATCCAAAGATGCCCGCAACTCGATTGAAAAAAAAAGTTCGAGAAGAAAAAAGTTATTAAAAAAATTTTCAGCTTTTATACGACTTTATTGTTATTTACCATGATATCATAATAATTAAATAATATTGTAACAATCTGTAAGTGTCCTTAAATTAATTTCATTCACTATAGTTGATTGTACTTCCTTATTAATAATGATGGGGCTAAATTTTAACAGATATAAAAGTTTCAAATTTTATTTGCGTATCTAATAATTCGCTTATGAAAATTTATTAAGTCGTATAGTCAGCATTCCTGCTACCGTGAGGTTATCTATTCTTATACACAAAGGAGGTGCTATGACATATTTCAGACGCTATGACAAATTTTGATAAAATGGAAACATGAGAATAAATTTCAAAAAATTTAGTTAGTCCTCACTTGTTATTACAGAACGTACAATTCTGTTCGCGAAAATAATCACACTATCTGGCATGAAATAGATTACCGCATGGATGTTTCTTATGTGACTTTAAAAGTCACATGGGACAATTAGTGATATTAGTGATATTAATTAGTGACATTAAACATAACTTGAATATTTTATCTTATTAACTAGGAGCTATTTTTCTAAACGTTTCTAGTGCCAAATGAGTGTCAGAAACTGCATTAAAGTAAAAATTACCTATCCATCATTTCATTCTATTAGTGAAAACGATAAAAATGAAAGGATGACATTTCTAAATGTTCTCTAACAAACGGTAGAAAAAACATTTGATCTCATTGATTCAATTTGTTAACTTATAACCATTTTTTAACATTTATTAATTTTAACTAATAGTTCCTCTATGTTTTTCTAAATAATCTGAACCACAGAGCACAGCAATTATTAAATGGCTGAAATTCATAAAGTGCTTTTCAACGTTCTTAGTGTTCTTTTACATCAAAATGGTTATGGAACAAATAAAATGGCATGAGTTGACATTATCACGATTTGCAGCATCAAATAATTGAAATTTATAAAGTCACTTTTTTTCACTTTAAAATTCCACTTCTTTTAATAAAAAAACATAATGATAGCAAATGTTATTGTTTTATGTAATTTTTCAATTAAAAGTTGAATAGAAAAGATTTATTATTTTTACATTCCACACTATTTTTTAAAAAAAAGACATTTACAACTTTTTAATAAGTAGGTAATCTTTTTATTCTTTATTTCTAAACATATTTGAATTCTTCATTTTTTATAATATTAGTTTATGAGTTAGTTAAACTCTGTTTAATATCCTCTTCTTATTTATGTTTGTTGACAAAATATAAAACCTTAATTTTAAATCAAATTCAAGGTTTTGTATCTTTTAAAATTCTGACTTTTTTATATATATAAAAATCTCTTAAAAGTCGGCAACTGAATTTCCAATTATCAAAAATATATCATATGATTTTTTTTGTAATTATTGGGAGTTTTTGAGACTACCTGTTAATTGTCCTTTAAAATGCTTATATTTAATATTTTTATTTTTGTTATATATTTAAAATGAATTTTCATATATTTTTCATATAAAATATTTTAAATATAGCAATTCCGTTAGAAATCTAACTAAGCACTGTTCTCTAATTCGAAAAAGAAAAAAAAAACAAAACAAAACAAAAAACGCCATTTGAATCTAACATTTTGACGTATTTCAAAGCCATCTCCATTTTTTTTATATTTCAGAATAGCAACCATTTAAATTCATAAATATTTAAAAATAGTTTTCAGAAAGAGAAATCAATTTCTTATATCTCAATTTATCCAACCCTCCTCGCTTATCAACGTTCCTTGTAAGCTCTTCTTCATTCACCTACATAATCTGTTTCATTTTAAACCACATTTTAAACCACATCCACCACATTTTAAACATGTTTTAAAATGAAACATTTCCTTCTGAGATAATCATCACCATGTTTAACGCCACAATGGTACAGGATTTTGCTTTTGTCTTCAAATCCGCTCGGGTGTTTATGACGATAATACGAAAATCCCTCTCTTTTACGAAGGAAAATATTCCTAATGAGCAATTGTGAAACTAGGAAGTTTCAAAAGGAGAGCCACTTTTGAAAACAGGGAGAATTTCCGGTTTTAAAAATGCTGAATTCAGTAAAAGGATCCGTAAGTTCAACTCTTACATATTGTGACTTAAAATATCGTGATATGTTATAATCTCTAACACCTAAAGCTTATCTCTACGAAATATTTTACCCATATCTGCGTTCATAACTTCAAGAATGTCATAGGTCAAGCTGTATTTGTTTGTGATTCAGAACCTGAGTGTAACTCTTAAGTTATGACAGCTAAATTATGAAATATGAAGTTTTATATTTCTTCGATATTTTGGCTACGATTATTTCCGAGTGTTAAATTTTCTACTTCCATGGCGCAGAATTTACTGTCCGAATTTTCTTTGCATGTGAATCAAAAGTACTCAAATTTTTATAGCTATGATATTATATAAAATAATAAAATAATATCATATATCAAACATCGAAGTACAAATTATTTCATTAATAATGAAATTTTTAGAATTCTTCAAAACATGTTGAGTTTTTTTTTCTTGTGTTATTTAATTTTGAAAAAAAAACGCGATAAAAGATAAATTTATTAAATTAATTTCCAAACGTTTTATTTCACAGAATAAGTTAGAATGTAATCTCTGGGTACAAGAAAAGGCCATTTGCTACCTTTATGTTCCAATGTGTTACATTCATTTTGATAGAATTATTCATTTTTTCCAATGAATTTAAATCTAATATTGAAATGGAATTTATATTCATAGAAATATTTTAAGTTTGATTATTACAACATTTTTCGAAGTTAGGATATTATATGCTAATGGATGAGTTAATTTCATCGAAGGAATAAAGCAGAGAGAGTATCAAGAAAATCAAGCTTCCGGTATGGTGGTTGATTCTCGTCGCTATGATAAGTAAAAAAATGATGTGGGGTCAGCTATCCTCTATCGATAATAGGACGTGCTTCTTAAGGAAGGAGTTATATCATAGCCGGTGATGGCACTTAGGAATCAACCTTAGTTCCCGGCTATGCTGTCGTGGAGTCCAGACATTCAGATGTATCCATTTGCCTTCAGGTGGTACGGAATAGCTATTTATGATATGTTTATATAATGTTAAGAAATGTTTCTACGGAAGGAAATTATAGTCTCGGCTTTTCCATTAAGTATAAATTTGCATAAAAAATCAATATGCCTCTAATAAAAAAAAAACATCACCCCAATGAATATTTTTTGAATCAGTATTGCAGTTTTATACTTAATGATTTATTAATAATGTTGCATAAACAAAATTCAGTAAACTTATTTGTGATTAATTTGATTTTTAAAAAAATTATAAGGACACAAACGTTATAACTATTGGCATGTTTGTTCCTTTACATACGATTCTGAGAAAATTGAATTTATTTTCTGTTTTCAGATATAGCAATTAATACCAAATTTTTGTTATACAAATATCATTAAAAGCAAATAAATAACTGAAAATTTTATCTCGACTGTTGCTTAAAATTTTCAATCGTTTGGTCCGATCATTAAAAATATTTTTAATTTATTCTTAATATAAACTGCTTCAACAACATTTAAAATGAAAATTAGTGTACTCTGTAAGAGGAAAATGTAACATTTTTTCATTCAGAAATCACACATCCTACAAAAAAAAATATTGACAGAAAAATTTTAAAAAAATTTAACACTTGCAAGAGGAATAATAATTATGCTAAAACATTTTGCATTCAATTTCATGCCAAAATCTTATGTACTTATACTCCGAAGAAAGCTTAGTACAAAAACAATCAGGACTCTGTTTCATATCTCACTTTATTTTTCTTTCCTTATCCGAAAACATAGAATTTAAAAAGAAAAAATTGTCCAAAAAAAGTAATATAGTTTTGAAAAAAAAAAACATTTTTTTTTAATCTTTTGATTGAAAATTTTGCTTTTTTGCTATTAATCATTCTCTGTAGTCCAACTTCATCCATTTTCATCTAGGTTACATCATATTGAACATTGTTAAACTGAAAGAGAACCATTCTTATCTCCCTTCATATTAAATCTAAAAATACGTGTAAAACCAAATAATTTCTTAATCCTTCGATTATTAAAATTCTTAAACATAAAAACTTTCATGCATGAGAGTGTCTCTCTTTGTAAATCAAATCTAAAACCTTTCTATATTAATTTCTGTCAGTTATCTTGCCTTAAGTCGATGCTTTTTTCTCGATTTTAAGCTTCAAACTATATCTAGATCATCTAAACAACTTGCAGCTGGGCTCGAACCAGTACGGGTATCAAATAATTATTTATTTCACTTTTCCCATCTCAGATCATCAGTTAAAAAAATCATAGCAAAGATTTGTATTTCATTATTTGATAGCCTTTCTTCACATATGATAGAAATAATAGGAACCTTTCATACGAACTATTCTAGAGAGAAAATTATATTTTTGTTTCGGAAATGCAGATACCGAAAAATTCAAAATTCGGCTGAAGATAACTTTCATTTCAAATCTCTAAATAATCTAGTAAATGCAATTGGTAATACATATGCATAAGTTTAATAACTATAATGAAGCCTAATTCTTTCCATAATAACTATTCTTTTATTGTGGTAATTATACTGTTTTTAGTTATTCCTTTTGCCTAGGAATTAAAAAAAAAATCTTACGACGATTTCTTTGATTTATGACTTCGTATGAAACTGCACGAGGCTGACGATTGACGGATAAATAATTAAGTTGCATGATCAGTTTGCAAGTGCGACCATCTGACCCAACACCTCGAATTTTCACATCACAATTGATAATATATTGATAAATTGATTGATTATAACAGAATTAACGTACGTTAAGATGCCATACATGTATGATTTTCTCCGATTAGGATTTCGTATCATCGTCTTTCCTCTAAGAAATAAATTTTTTATACAATTTTAGTTTAATAAACCAGTTAATTTTATATAACTGTTTGTAACAGAACTTTTAAAACAGTTTAAAGAATTGTTCGTGATTTTTTTTATTCATCAGTAGCTTTTTCGTTTATTAGAAATTTCAATCATCGAAAAATTGTTGATAGTTATATTTATCCTGTGTTAAAGTTTTATAAGTTACGGAACGGTTTTTGATTTCACCATAAACCATGCCATGGTTGCCATGACAAAGCGATAGTTTACAGTTGCATTCTACATTTCGTTTTATTATTATTAATGTTATAAAAAAGCAACATAAATCAAAATGAGAGACAACGACTTCGCCTAAATTATACTGTAGTAATATAAAAATGATTATTTAGTCAAAAGTCTACAATAATGCTAAAAAATGCTTGTTTAATCCATAAAATACAATTTGACCGTGCCAAATTGTTTTCATTAAAAAAAATTAAGAAGCACTTTTACTTATTTTTCTCTATTTGATATTTCTGGTATTTTAACTATTTGAAAGAGTTACCATGGCAACCCTTTCGAAGTATTTGAAAAAAAAAATGTTTTTTATCAGTCATTTAATCCATCCATAAGTAGACATCAAGTAAAATACCATTACATGTTTTCATATAATGAATGATAAATAGTCTGCAAAAAACATTATTTTGTAAAAACCTATAAAACGTTAATATCGAGTATTGTCTGTTTTCATAAAACTGTCCCTAATTTTCTTACATGCAAATTAATTATAATTTTTAGTAACCCTTTTTTTCATTTTTCAGGTTAAATTTTAGGTTTTTATCAAATTTATATAACAGTTTTTGGAATAAAGAAATATAATTCAATAAATAGTACTTTTAACTACTCTATCCATTTTGAAATTTATATCCGAGCTAAACATGGGAGAATGGTGATTTAAATGCTGCACTGAAATAAATTCTTTTTTTATGTATTATTAAAACTAATGATTTTTGTATAACCAAAAAATAAATAGATACTTTCAGATTGAAAAACTTTTAACTATCATAAGTTAGTATAATATTTGAGATAAACAATTTAAGAAGAATATTCTAGTAAAACATTTTAGTTTTTTATATATATATATTTCAAATTTAATGCTTTATCTCAAAATCCCTGTTAGAAAGATTGCCAAAACCTTTTTAAAATTATCTTTAATTTAGTATTCTAGTATCCGTATTTCTAGTGGTAAAAGGATTTATCGTATTGAGCTGGCTTTAAAATAAGTATGATGAATATACAGATTTCCAAATGATGTTTCGTTAGCCAATTCTTTTGTGAATAATGGTTCTAATTCTTAGTAATGTATAGAATAATATGAAAGTATGCATCTTTAAAATGAAAACTAAAAAATATATCAAATAACTGGAAAATCCTTTAACTGAAATACTTCTCCGTTTTCAAAGACTTTAAATAATAGAGAAATTCCTGTTTGAATATTCATAAAATTTAGTAATTGTATTGATGAAATGCCATGAGAAATATCTAGAAAATATGAAATGTTTTTCAATAAAAACAAAAAAAAATTTAATATATCAGGATTTTTTACAATTAATTCTGCAAAATTCTTCACCTATTTTTTAGTGTTTAATTATTGTTCTAAAATTGGCCAAAATTATTTCATTAATTACAAACTTATTACATTTCATTGCTTCTAATTCATGAAAATATTTTTTTAATTACAAAAAACGAATTACAACAACGAAAATAAAAACTTTAAATCTAACAACTACTCCCAAAGTATGTACCTGCTTAGGATAAACCAATAAATTTAATAACTTAATGTGTGATTTCCATAATTTTTATATATCTTTAATAACCCATTCTCTAAAACTCAGTTTGTATTAAGATAAAACTGGATTGGAAGATTACATGATGTTAAAAAAAAATCATACAAATATCATCACCACTAATATTCTGGAGTGTACCACTAATATGCTCTATGGTTTGATTAAAAGACAATGAATTAGTAGAAGTGCATGGTCTTCGAAATGGGTTTATTATTATCCCAATGTAAATTCTATTCCTTACTCTGTCTAAAAAATGCCAATCTCTTTTATTTATAGCTTTGATTCAATAATTAAGAAGAGATTGTCTATTCATTCGCACAAAAATTCTTCGTTAGAAAGGTAAATGATTGTGTATTTGAAGCCTATATATCATTTTTCAGTTACCGAAAAGTTTAATATTTGCAATAAAAAAATCTCATATTTCACTCGAACTTAACTTTTTCGAAAATACACCCACTTATTTTAAAATCTTTTCTGGGGCATTTCTACACGGAATAATAAGACAAGCATATTCCTCTTTAAAATTGAAAATCCCCTTGAAAAATTACCAAATTTGATGCTCATTAGGCAAAGATTTCCAAGATAAATTACTCCGAAGTTTAGTAATTACTTTGCTTGTTGTGAAATTATTCGTGTAAGAGCATTCACTAGAAGTGTTTCGTTCTGAAACTTAAAATTATTGGGTGATTTTGAAATAAATTATAAAATTTTCTCCTTTCTTTTTTTAGTTAATTATTAATATTTTATGAACAGCTATTCTTTTTAAGACTAAACTGCACAATTCATTTATTTTCAATCCTGCATTCGTGAATCTATACAAACGTACTTAAAGAATAAAAGAATCATTATTCTGAAAAAGTAATCTTAATTTTCAATTTTTAACTAAAATTTATTATTTAAAGAGTAAAACAATAAATTGAAAACTGCAGCTATTTATTTAGTTTCTATTTTTTTAAATAAAGTAATTGCTTGATTTCTTACATGCTGAATTTTGTAACTGAAATATGAAACTTCTGAAAATAAATAAGAGTTGCATTTTGTAACTGTGATGCGAAACTACGCATTTTATATTATACATCATAATATATATTATAATTAATGCAGTAAAAGTATTAAAATTTAATTTATGAATTTAATTTTAATGCCTTTAATATACTGTGGCAACATTATTTAGTTTCAACAACTGCAAAATAAAGCCTTTTTCCATTTTTGGAAACATTAATTAATATTCACAGTTTTAATTCTACAGAAAAAGAATTAATTAGGAAAACTAAGCAAAAAATATGTTTTTTTAATTTAATTATGGCTGCAATAAAAGACAATTTACAGTTTTTATGATATTTCATATCTTTTAAATACCCAAATTAATTCTTCGATAAAATGAAATCACTTTAAAGCCGCAATCATGATTAAATAGCATTTCAGAAAATTTAAATTTTAGGCAAACATAAAAATTGGCCATGTTTAAATTATTACCTAGCAAAAATACCTGAAAAAAGAAATTTGTAAGCGTAAATCTCCTCTTTAAATATAAAGAATTTTAATTAATTATAAAAGAATTGTAAACATAATTAAATGTCGAATATAAAATTATCCAAGAGTCTAATAAAGTAAATAAATTTCTTACTGGAAATATTTAGATCGTACTGAAGTTATAATAGTCTATATAGTGAACAGAGAATTCAATACTGTCATTCATATGGTAAATCACATTGCGTTTGAAATTGTCTATAGATTCCATTCAGAAATCAGAGCTTAAAATTTAAAGATAAACTGTTCTAAGCAGTTTTTTAAAATATTTTTCTTTAGAATTCACTATGATGCCAACTAAAAAAACTAATGTAATGATAAATTAATCAAATACTTCATAAAACTTTCAAACAAAAATAAAATTGCTAAGTGATTGATAAATTGTTACTTGATAAATATAAATAGATTTTAAGCATAAATGTATCCTTGTAACATTTATACATAAAATATATCCAACAATTATTACCATCAAATGAATTGCGAATAATTCATTAATTATTTGTCATCAGAATTACATCTCGTGTTCTGATGCAAACGATTCTTCTTTTTCGTCTGCGATGATGTCACATTTATTTAGACAAGAGCAAAAGAATGGAAGCAGTAATTTCCACATTTTGTGAAAAGTGAATGCATAATTAATTAAGCATAAATTGTATTCGTCTTTTCTAATGCTTGATTTATTTTAGCCTATCATGGATAAATGGGCTGTAAATATTTTCTCACCTAGATACTATGTATGTAAGATTATATTTAAATAGTGAAATAATAAATAAGAAGAAATTTTTCATTTATATAATCAAAATTACTCTAATTTATATTTTTTTTTAATATTATTTATTTCTTAAAATCTCTCAAACGAATTTGCATGTTTCGCATTTATAACTAACTGTTCGCAGTAATTGAAAACAACATACGAATAAAAAAATTTTTAAAAAGTAATAGAATTCAATAGACTCAAGGCCCATTCTATTACATTTAATACTTTACAGTTCTTGAAATGTAAATAATATAAGAACATAAAAGGCTTAAAATGTAAAGATCAACTATTTTAAACATTTTTTTAATATTTAAAATGGTTATTAACGAAATGAAAAAAATGTATTGAACATTAAATCCTTTATTTCATATTTAAAATACATTATCTTCTATATTTTCTTATTATTCCAAAATACTTACTTTTATTATACGTAAATATATAAAATTTTCTATCAGCAGCTTCATTTTTTTAATTGTTATCTTTTTTCAAACTAGGCAGTTTGCTTTTCAAAAATCCATTTATTGTGTTATTCTATTTTATTATTATACTTCGACAACATTCATCTTCAGGACAAAAACGGGCCATCTGAACCAATTTCTTTCATGTAAACGAAAAGACATCCAGTAGCCGGAATATCGTGAAAAAATTCAGAATTGTATCATTCGTAGCATATTCTACTTTTCTGGATATTCTAGAAAATTTATGATTACTTTATTCTTGGGAGGCACTGAATTCGAACAGCCCTGAAATTCTGTTACCTTTCTATCACTTACCGCATTTCAGAAATAGGTGTCAAAAAGGATGCAATATAATACTAGAATTGAATTCTGATTTTGAATGTTGAATATGTTTTATTCAATAAATATAAAGCACAAATAAAAATTTAATTCAGCGTTGTAACTAAGTAAATGAAAAATGTATAAAGCCGATTTTTGCAAACATGATCTTTGAATAATATATTAAATTTAGTATTTGAAAATGTCTCTCAAAAGAATAAGTTGCTATGTTTCGTACAAAATGAAAAGAATCTTTTGTAAAATAAATTCCGCCATTTTATTATTTGTTGTTTTCTTTATGTTGTACAAGTCAGCAAAGTCTGTACAAACGCTTCATTTATTATTTAAGTGAAATACGTTACTGCAAACGATTCATTTGTCTGTTTTATTTTATATATTTAATATAAATTGTAACATTGTTTAGAGTTTTTGTAAGAGATATACTTGCATTTTACAACTTTAAAAACTAGAGAAAATCAATTTTTTAAGTTGCAAAAAGTAAGAAACTTCAGTCATTTTTATAATGCATACATCAACAGTATAAGATATAATAGAAAAAGGTCATGTTTATAATGTGTGAGAATTAAATATTTTACTTATAAAAGAAGAAACAAATTGGTACCGAAATACCTACAATTTTGAACAGCAGAGAAAACATTTCAAAATCGGTAATTTAATATGAATAAATTCATTTCCTTCACTTGATAATATTCTGTTCATATATAATTACTCATTTTGTACAAAGAAGCCTCAATTCTTCCCACTTTTTTAATGAAAATTAAAAGTTCTAAATCTTTAAAAATTAAGATTTAATTAATAATTTAACTAAATTTTTTTCCACATTTTATATTTTTTTTTCAGTTTGTATAATTACATTTAGGAGAAGTCAAAAAGTATTTTCTTATTATCTATTTTTTTAGCTATTCTAAGCTAAATTTTTTTTATCAAAGCCTGTAGCTACTTACAATCTTGTAATTTTTTTTTTCTAGGATGTCTGGGAAAATTTTTAATTTTACAATTTTTTTCATTGTAAAGAATGAATATTAATGTATCTCATTTTCATATGAACTGATCACATTATACATGTTTGTGTGTATTTTGAACTGAAAAACAAAAGTCAATGCATGAACTTTTTAAATATCATAGAAGTGCTTAATAAACCACTTAGTTTAGTAATTTCAATGTGAGCACCCCTGGTAGCTCGAGGAATATAGAAATGGTATTCCAATTCTTGCCACATATTCTTTAAGACATTTCGCTTGTCACATTTCACACAGCATCTGTTATTCTAACTTTGAGTGTATCAATATCTTAAACTATCGTTGGAAATACCCTATACCTTATTCAACCTCAAAAGAAAAAATATCTTTTGGAGTAGTAACAGATGCACATGGACATTATTGGCGCCATTTTGATATAAATCGAGTGTAAAATCGCTATTTGTACATTAGTTTGATATCTGGTGGACTAAAAAAATTTTAAGAACACGACTATTCCATTATAAAAGTCCAGTTACTATTCCATTATATTCAATGATTCTTTCATAATAGATGTAGAATTATAAATTATTTCTTATTTTCAGAGAAGTAAGAAAGCTTTCGACAGGCGAGACCTCATCAGTTGTCTCATAATTAATAAATTATAATTTTGAAAAAATAATTAATACATTATAATTTTGAAAAAATATGTAAATAATAATGGTGGAAATATGTGCACATATAAATGTTATTAATGACTTGTATCCTCAAAAACGTGCATTTTGCATTGTTTTTTCGGCAATTTCTATTTCTGTCATTTTATCTTTATTCGCATGATAATGGAAAATCACTTTTCCTTTGAAGATGGCTTGTTTCATCCATTAATTTATTCACAGTTGTGTCAATAAATTAATGATTTGAATTAAATAAAATAGAATGATCATGAATTAAATAAAATAGAAGGATCATGAATTAAATAAAATAGAATGATCATGAATTAAATAAAATAGAATCAATGTAGGACAAAAGATGTGGTAAATGTAATAAATTCACAAAATGACAATATTGGGAAGTCTAGAAAAAAAGACTTTTGAATCAAATGGGACTTTCCTTCTAGTGACTTCTTTTGAAATATTTCAAGGTCCACTAGACATTTTTTTTATGTTAACCACATTGTAAAGCATTGTTCATTTGG
>JAPMOR010025510.1:258345-274782 GCA_026543865.1 Argiope aurantia
TCTGAATAATTGGAAAATGGGTCTTAAAATGAGATTTTTCAAACGATGATTCTTCCTCTAACTCTAGAAATTAATTGCTTCTAAAATTTCTCAATGATTATATTAATCTATACTGATCAATGCGTGCGTGTGTGTGTGTGTGTGTGTGTGTGTGTGTGTGTGTGTGTGTGTGTGTGTGTGTGTGTGTGTGTGTGTGTGTGTGTGTGTGTGTGTGTGTGTGCAAAATATTTGACGGCAGCGATAGAAAAATCACATAAAAACTGGAAATCTATTTCTAGTTCATATATCAATTTTCAAAAATATCTATTTACAAATTTAATTAATTAAGTAAGAAAATATTACAAAAAAAACTCTTTAAAAAATCTTTTTATATGAACTCAACTGAATAATATTCTCTCGCATAGAATGCACATCGAAAGTTAGATCTCCAATTATACTGATGCACAATTGTGACCAACCGAAACTGTACAATAATTTTAAAGTGAAACTGTAGGCTCTACATGCTTATATCATCAGGGCAACCACTTTAACAGTGTCGTTTTGTGGGAGAACTTGGCCTAATTCCTAGGATTCTACTCATTTCGGACGACTGACTGTTTTCGCGTTCAAACAAATGCAATTTCCCGCTCGACTTGCATTCGGAACCATTATCAATTAAGCGGAAGTTGAAACCCTCTCAGTCACAAGCATGATTTCCACCTACGATTGCTTCTCGCATGAACAGTTGTAAGTGGAAATGTAAAGCCCGAAAGGATTGTAAGAATTGTTCATCATTATTGAAATAAATTTGTAATGAATGGACTGATAAAAATTAGTTATAAACAATGAATTTGTAACATTGTAGATAAAGAATGGAGAGAATAAACTACAAAGATAGATAAGAGGAATAAGAAAAAAAAGACGAGACCAATTAAGAATAAGATTATGGAATATCGTCAATTATTATCGGAATGTCGTCAAGTGAATAATGAGCTTTAATAAATTTTTCTACAATAATCACAGATAATACAAGTTACAGATAAATTTCACTAATAAAACCAATTAAGATTTATAAAGTAACCTCTTCCCATACACTCTAATAAAGGTATTTATTGCACTGAATATTACGAAATATTAAATTTTGGCGTGAATTTGGCACTTTCACTGAATCAATTGAGTAATTCTTGGCATATTTTTAGCGATTAATCTCTGTATGAATTAAAAGTATTCCAAAATCGAATTCGTGTTCTAGACGTATGTTCCCAAACCGATTGAAACCAAAATTTGACACAAAACTACACTTGTAGTCTCAAAATCCCATACCAAATTTGATATATTTAAGCTATTGAGTCATTCAGATTTTGAATTATCACTTTTACATGTTTCTGAAACTACATACCGACAGACAGTCAATCCTTTTTTGTATTTGGCTCAAATTTTGATAGGTGTCTATATTAAAGATGTTAATCTGTGTACTAAATTTGATATATCTTCGATTTTTCGATTTTGTATTTATCTGCTAATTTATATTAAAACAACAGGATGGACAGACTTCCTATGAAAGAATTTTACTCAAAATTTGATAGAAATCAACAAATTTGGTTTGAAGACAATAAACTGAATTTCATCCATTTAGCTCAGACAATTTTTGAATAATCTTAGTCACAGACAAACCAATAGATCGACGAAAATTTTCCAAAAGTGTGTTTTTTGAACTCCGGGTGATCTAGAATGTGGGGAATCATCAAAATCTCGTGTTTGGATGTTTTGACGTTTACAATACTTTCTCTATCTTTCGTATACGAAAGTAAAAAGCATTTACCTCCGATTTTAGAAGAAAATGCAAGATTTCTAGATATAAAATTGTTTAATTCTTGAATATTTGAATACCATGCCGAGGGAAATACATCAGGAACTGGACAACGCAAAATACTATATTTTTAAAGGTGATTGTTATAATAATTCTGAAATTGCACGAAAAATGCATTAATCGATAGTTGCAGTTAATTTATTTCTCGTCAATTTCAAGCTAAACAAAACAAAAAGATCGAAAATAATTTTTAATGGCAAGAAAGACAGAAGGCTCAGATGGCACATATAGTTGTTTAAACTTTGTCTGGAAGCATTTAATAGCTGTCACTACCTGGAATGATGTATTTTTGAATGGAAAAGTTATATTTCAGATGGATCCGGATTTGCCTACATAAAGAACAAGCCCCAGTTTGGAGAGGAATCTTTCATAGTATAGACTACAATTGCAATTGAAATTGTTGCAATCAAAAACAAAATGAATTCCTTGTTACATTAGAACATGTATGCTTATAGTTTGTCATCGTTTGTTTCTCCAATCAGGCAATCTATACTCCAACAAGACAATACATTCACGCATATTTCCAATTCGACAAACTCCTGAATAAAGGGCAGTGAAAAAAGGTTCAACTCTACAAACTCTACAAAAGATTCAATGACTACTTCGGTCTAAATCAATACAACGCCTTTGTGACATTTTAGCTGGAGATCTTTTCAAGAATCGACGATAGTACAGACACAAGTCTGATCTTAAACGTACATTTAGAAATCACTAAACAAACTGGCAATGAAACATTGCAAGGTTTCCTGGTTCCATGAAACGATGATTAATGCGATAACAGAAATAAAGAAGCTCCCATATTATTAATAAATAATGAATCATATCAATTGTGATATCTTTCCCGACTTCAATGCTTCAATTGCATAATAATCTCTTTAACTTCTACAAAAATTTATATAATGTAACTAAATTTAAATTCTCGTGTTTGGATATATATATATATATATATATATATATATACCATATAATGAATAATGAAATCCCAGAAAAGTAAACTGTAATATATATAGTCTGAATGCTATTTATCTTTACTACATAATTATCCAAACATCTATATGTTGTAAGAAATTCCATAGAAATGGATATATCTCTTATATAAAGGCATTAGAATGTATTTGAATTCTAAAAACGAAGTTTATCGTTCGACGACGATTCATAAATTACTAAAAGAGACGTTTATTTCATGAAAAATAGAATTTCTTCTCAGATATCAGAAGATATTGAAGAAGTTTTCTGGCACTTGGGTCTTATATAAAAGATATTAAATAAATTCTCTATATAAGATTATATAGAGATTCTCCATAGATTGCCATGAATTATATATATTTTTGAAATTATAGAACTTCGTATCTCTAGCAATGTCATGGATGAAACTAATTTAGAATCTTTAAATATAAGTTACCCATTTTCGGATTCATATATCGTAATGAATTTGATTTGTTAAACTATATGGCTTACCACTGAGAATTATTTATATGCAAATAATTCTGAGACACTTTGGAGCCCAAAGGTAATAATGATAATATGAATTGAAGATATTTGCTACTAATATATAAATTATTCATTAGATTGTATATTGGAGTATCTGTGTACATTTAACTGAGAACTTCATAAATATTTTTAATGCGTTAATATGGGTGTTAGGATTTCAAAAATGTTTTATGATAATTAAAACCGAAGGTGCACTTCTGTATAAATCTAGATCTGAATAATTGGAAAATGGGTCTTAAAATGAGATTTTTCAAACGATGATTCTTCCTCTAACTCTAGAAATTAATTGCTTCTAAAATTTCTCAATGATTAATCTATACTGATCAGTGTGTGTGTGTGTGTGTGTGTGTGTGTGTGTGTGTGTGTGTGTGTGTGTGTGTGTGTGTGTGTGTGTGTGTGTGTGTGTGTGTGTGTGTGTTGACACTCTATAGGCCAGACCGTTTGATCTATAGCTATCAAATTTGGTACATGTATATCTTGGAGGTCGGGAATGTGCACCTGGGGTCCCTTTTTTAGAGTTTTAATTATTAATTAAAAACTAACTTTCCCGCCAAAAAATATTTTCATTTTTCCCTGCGCAAAATTACGCTGTCCGTTATGTCAAGAAGAAAAAAAGTAAATTTACAAAACTATTTATGAATAATTTTTTTTTGTAATTTTATCCATTTATGCAGTGTTATGAACAGATTTTTAATTTATGTATTTTTCCAATTTTTTAATATTTTTAAATTTTAATATGTTCTTTTAGCATTTTAAGTTCGCCTTTTTTTAGGAACGTTTTTTAGGAATTTTTTTAATTAAAATATTTTGAATTACGTATATTTTAAATATTTTTCGAATTGATTAGGCACCATCTGCAACCAGTGAACAAAACACTTTTTTTTAGTAAAAACCCGTAAAATAAAAAAAGACATTTTGTTCTACCACTTTTAGAAGATCTCAAAACGCCGATTCAGTTTCTAAAAAAACTTTATTTTAAGTCCATAAATAAACTTTGACCATAAAAAGTCCATAAATAAACGGACAAAATGGATTTTAAAAAATTGAAAAACGAAATTCCTTTGAGCATTTCTGGAAGGAAAAGCCTCAAATGAGCGAAGCCTCAAAGCTATTCTAAACTTGATTTGAATTCAAGTAGTGTTTATCTGTTACACGTGGAAACGTGTATTTTGGCATTTTTGCATAATTCTGAATGTTTCTAAGCATTGCAGAATGCAATTCTCGATATGTGAATTCCCCTTTTATGAGAAAACACGCTAAGTGATTCGATGAATAAATTTTGTGAAAAAAAAGTTAGAATTTTCACTTACATTATATTGTATACTATTTCATAAAAATGCTATATAATATAGGATTATTCAAAAAAATTTGCTCCGATTGCAATTGCCAATAAGTTGCAAGTAAATAAAAATAGAAAAAAAAAACAAGTAAAACGACGATTTAGTTTATCCAAACAGTGTAAAGCTGACCACGAATCGGAAAGTAAGAATATATATATTGCACCCATTCTGAGAGGGAAATTAAGTTTAAAAACAAATACATTGTTATGAACCTTAAATATGCTTTGCCGTAACAATAATATCATCACTGAAAAAAAAGGCATACAGATTGAAAATTGAAAAATTTTTGCCTAATCCATATGCTTGATTAATCTTTTAATCCATCTGCTGATTCGGAATCATCAAAATTAACCAATATTTTTTTCTAGTCTAATCTGATACTTCTTTCTATTTTGAATTTGATATAAAAAATAAAGAATCTGAATGTCCATTTCTTCTCCTGTAATGGTCATTATTTTGACGCAGTAGTAATAGTTACTATTTTGGCGCACGATCGTTGCTCATATTGTCCAGGCATATTTTCCAGTCATTACCTCAAGATTACTTTAAATTTTATAAACAAAGTCGGACTTCAGCCTAACACTTCTCTGATGATTATCGGTAAAAAAAAATATTTATTTTAGATTTATTTTTCTGGAATCAGCTTGCAATTAAGCTCATTGCTGAAAATTCAGATAAAAACAATATTTTTTTTAAAAAAATGGTATTATGTTTGAAATTGAAGACAGAAAACCTAATATCGCTGTTGATCCTAGACATGTCTGTGTGTGCATCAAATCGGTTGCTTGTGAATATGGAATTAGAATTGAATATTCTTTCATCTATTGGTATTTTAATAGTATTTATATAAGTATTTTTTTTAATTTTTTAAAACTGCTTGAGCAGCGCCTATGTCTGATAGTCAATTTGAATTGATTTAGCTGTTAAATATAGTAAAAAATCCCATATCATAGTTAACTATAGTTAAATAGAGTAAAAAATTTAGATCATCATATGAAATAGTTATATAGCATTTCTTGAATTTAAATAAAAAAATATTCCATAGACTTAATGGAGCCACCTTATTCAGTTTTCTCAGCCTAGACGCTGGCGCCGCAAAATAATAATCCTTTAGTCCTCTCTGAATATACCAAAATTTCATATATTTATTTACCTATGAAGCAATTCGTTTTGATTTTCCACTAAAATTATTTTTATATGTAAATGCTTTTGAATATAAATATAAAATATGAGGGAGATTCCTCATTCACTGTTAAATACTTAAATTGTCCAATTTTATTTTTTTTTATCAGAACTAGTTTTTATCATCCCATTAAAATCCTTTGTATGACTAAAGGTTTTTGAATATCAAAATAAAATATTAAGACATTATATGTAAAGACAAAATACATTTAAAATCATTTCTAATTTTAATATTAAAATTACTAATTTTATAATATTGAATTTCGTTTAAGAGTCGTTTTATTTTTCTTTTGAAATACACATGTAATTATTAATTTAAAAATAGTTTTTAAAGCCTTCCCTATTATAGATTTTTTTAATTTAACCTAATTAAAAGTTTTGACAAAATTTGGTTTCTATTTTCCACTTTGTCGTTCCTGGTTCTGCCACGTGTAATTAGTGTCAAATAGTCAGCAAAAGTATGGATTAAAGAAACCAGCATTGAACGCAACAACTTATTCTTTCAGACAACTTTCAAAATATCTATATTCGATATCCAAATAGTTATCTACATATATATATAAATCAGATAATAATAAATAAAATTATAGTAAAACTTAGTAACATTATATTTATTAAATAGATGGAATAATATCGACTAGTTGGTATTATTAAATGCTTGTTTATTGTCCAATGAAATAGAGCTATATATTGAGATTTTCTTAAATCACCAACTTTCATGTTAAATTGCATAATGCCATCTCATAGCTCTTTCTTTCTCTAAAGCCAACCTTTAGAGAATTTACTGTTTTGTTTGAATACTTACCCTAGTATCACACATATATTGCTCAATATTGTATGATATTAAACAATATTCGTAATATAGTACAATATTGAATAATATAATATCACAAAATATTGTACACTATTGTACAACAAGCTGTGCTACCTAGGAAATAATCGGGACTCGAAAGTGACTTTCTTTGGTCTCGTCCCTGCAACGATCCATTTCACTCCAAACATTGTGAATTATTTTCACAATCATTGATACGCGTCTTATAGCCGTTTACGTCTAGCGTTTTATCGCGTATATCGTTCTTTTTATTTTTATTTATCCTATACTATCAACTGTCAAATGCTTTTTTTAATAGGATTGCCAACACTTTACTGCACGAAGGGTGGCAAATTCACATATTGCTTTAATTTTAGGACACCCTTTAAATGGCTGGTTCTTGTTGTAGACTTTTTATTAAAGTCTCCTTTCTCCATAGAATATTTGAAAATTTCTGGAAATATTACAATATTATGCAAAGGAATTATTATGAATAATTCCGTTTGTTCGATGCCACACGTGATTAACATGGCTCATAAAATTTTATTTTACAGCATTATTGTTTCACAGTATCCGATAGATGGCATTAAGGAAATTTAATATGATTGATTATGGTTAATATTTTAATGATAAGATTACATTTAGTAGTCATATTGTGCTATTTTCAAAATTAAGTTCCTTATATTTTTTTATTATGGCTTATGGAAAGATTGTGTGTATCAGTTGTCTTACAGTAATTTCCAGAATTTAAAGCAGCATATCAAAATGCTTTCTGTAAGCATCATACCAGTTGCAACTCAACTCCACATGATATAATTCATTCAAATTTCGTTTTCTAGATGTAAATATGTTTTCGAAACTTTTTTATATAAATATTCGCAATTAAAGTGTTCTCTCATATCACATCCAAAGTAATTATTGAAGATTTTTTGCAAATTGGCGCCCGTGACAGGACCATGGATTATCTAAAATGAGAGAGAACTCAACTCAGACGATTCTTTACGAACTCGTTAAAAGAAGTTGAAAATGCTGTGAAAACAGAACCGTTAAGTATGATTGATTTGATACCGGCATTTAATATTTTAAGTGATAAAGCTGACAGGTTATTTGAATTAGATGAAAAGATTAAAGTAATATGGTCCGAAATGGGAAATAAAAGAAGAATTTTCTAATGACATTAATTTAATGGGAAATTATCGCGATCAGTGGATTGCTATGATAACGAAAGTTGATTTTATTTTAGCTACGAAAGAAGAAAATTGAGATACTTCCGGTATATTAAATGAAACAAAACGAACTTTTCTCCTTCCCAAGTTAGAATTAAAACGTTTTGACGGCGATATAAAGAATTGGCTCGGATTCTGGGTACAATTTTAAAAAATTCACGATGATGAAAATATTGATTCGGATGATAAATTTCAATATCTTTTGCAAGCGACGGAAATTAGTTCATCGGCAAGAAATTTAGTTGAAAGTTTTCCGCTGTCGGGCGCAAATTATAATAAAACTATTGAAGAATTGAAATCGCGTTTTGCTAAAGATGAAATGTTGATCCAAATTTATGTTCTGAATCTTGTTTTAATGCAAGCAAAGAATGGAGAAAATTTCACTTTACGTGCTCTTTTTGATAAATTAGAAACCCAGTTAAGAGCATAGGAGACATTAGGAGTGACATCTGAAAAGTACGAAGCAATGCTGTACCCATTAGTAGAGTCAGCTCTTCGAGAAGATCTTATAAAAGAGTGGGAACGAACACGTAGCAGAGTTGAAAATAAAGACAAGCCGGATATTTTTGGAAACTTATTAGAATTTCTTCGATCGGAAGTCGAAAGATAAGAGATTACAATTTTGGTCGATTCAGTTTTGAGAAGGATCAAGAGTTCCAAAGAATTAAACCGAAAGATAAAATTCCTACGACAGCTTGCCTTGTATCTAGTGAAAAGAAAAGAGCTGATAAAAATGATAAACAATGCATATTTTGTAATAAGTCATTTCATAATACAAAAGAATAATTTAAAGCTTGTCATGATTCTAAGATTTGCAGGACCTATTTGAAGTGCATTGTATACAAAAAAAAACATCATAGTAGTAGGTGTCCAAATATAAATCAAACAAAATAAAATCAATCACCTCAATTAGATGCCAAAATTCTCTTGTCACCAAGGAATTCATCTACGTTATTGTTAAAGGTATTGGTGAAAATGATTAATAAATAAATCATTAATCATTAATAATCATAATTTTCAGGCACAACATTTCTGTTTTAGATGAAAAGAAAATATGTGGTGCAATTCCTCGTGTAAGTAATCCTGAAATTTTCCCCATTTTGAAGAGAAAAAATATAGAATTAAGTGATACTGGGAAAGACACTCCTGAAATAGATTTATTAATAGGAGCAGATTATCTTGGTGCATTACTGACAGGATCAATTGATAAAAATTTAGTAGACATAAAAACAAAATTTCGATGGACACTTCTAGGTAAACAAATGAAACAATCAAAATCTTTGGAGAATATTATTTATGCTACCAATTTAGATTTGAAGGAATTATGGAGCATAGAATCAATCTGTATACGAGATTCTGTAGAAATTTAATCAAGGCAGGTAGCAGATAAAGAAACAGTTGAATTTTTCCGTAAAACTATTAAAAGAAAATCAAGGCAAGAGATAGGAAGTATGTTTACCGTGGAAAAGTGGATATCCAGAGTTAGAAATCAACAAAGAATTACCCACTAAGCGTTTGATGTCAACTACAAAAAATCTCATTCGATCGGGACATTTAAGCGAATATAATGGTGTGTTTAATGAGTGGATTCGAGAGGGAATTATCGAAGTTGTAGATAAAAGGACACTATTTACCTCATCATCCTGTAATAAACACTGGAGATACAACTGCAAAAGTTTTCGATGCCTCAGCAAAAGTCTAAAAAGGAAATTGCTTGAATAATTGCTAAGAAAAGGGTACAAATTTATTAGAATTAGTACCAAAATTGATAATGCAATTTCGTAAAAAGGCTATTAACAATATAATCAAATATTAAAAAGGCCTTTTTACAAAAGGATAGAGATTATTTTAAGTTTTTATGGTGAAAAGATTTTTCAAAACGAGAGGAATTGATCAACCTGAGACATTGACGAGTGGTATTTGGTGCTTCTCCTAGCCCATTTTTACTTGAGGCAATGATATCTCATCATCAAGAGAATGTTCCAGATGTTAGCTCGTCGACTTCAAAAATCTTTTTATGTAGATAATTGCCTAACTACACTGGTGTGCAAAACTTAAGCAACAATGCAAATTTTAAGCAGACGGCCATGAAATTGCAGAAAAGGAGTTCTTGCGATCAGTACAATGAACACGTAATTCAAGAGAAAGGTCATGCGTATGCAAATATCAGGAACAAAACGTCACAGGCGACGTGAGCGTACGCAAAACACGTGCGGAAGGCGCGCGCAGCTCAACACTACAATAAAAGGAAGGACGGAGGCGCAATTAAAGACATTCGCTGCAAGTGCACGTGAGTTAATTCGTGAAATATGGCTAGCAGAAATCACCTGGACGATTTCACACGTGGAAGAATGATCAGAAAGCTGGAGGAGGGGTGTAGTGTGACCAGTGTAGCTGAAGAGTTCGGAATCAACAAAAGTGTCGTTTCGCGCGCTTGGAAAGCCTTCCAAACCACAGGTACAGCTGAGAGAAAGGTTGGTGGTGGCCGCCCCAGGAAAACAACTGCAGTGGATGACCGATATATCGTCCTGCAGGCGAAAAGAACCCGAAACCAGTCAGCAAGCGCCATTGCTCAGCAACTGTGTGCAGCAATGGGGCGACAAGTGTCGCGTTTTACTGTGTCCAGACGCCTTCAGAAAGGTGGCCTATTCGCCCGCCGTCCTGAACGCTGCATCCCTTTGACAGTTTCCCACCGGCGGCACCGTTTAGAATGGTGCAGGGAGCACAAAAACTGGACATCTCATCAATGGAGTCGTGTCCTCTTTACAGATGAGAGTCGTTTTAGTACCAGAAGCGATTTCCAACGCCAGTTGATTTGGAGAGAGGTCGGGACACGGTTTCATCCCAGTAACATCACGGAAAGAGACCGTTTCGATGGTCCTGGAGTTGTCGTCTGGGGAGGCATTATGATGAACGGGCGGACTGAGCTCCACGTTTTCGACAGAGGTTCTGTAACTGGATATCGCTATTGTCAGGAGGTGATCCTTCCCCATGTTCGTCTGTCCCGAGGTGCCATTGGATCAGACTTCGTTTTTATGGATGACAATGCACGGCCACACAGGACTCGTGCTGTTGAGGAACTCCTGAAAAGTGAAGATATCCCTCGAATGGATTGGCCGGCGTGCTCCCCTGATTTAAATCCGATAGAACATGTGTGGGATGCTTTGGGGAGACGCCTTGCGGCACGATTACATCCTCCTGGGAACACCCTATAACTTAAACAGATGCTGATTGAGGAATGGGCACTCTTACCTCAAGAACTGTTGGACAATCTGGTGCTGAGTATGTGGAGACGGTGCGAAGCAACCATTGCAGTAAGGGGAGGGCACATCCCATACTAAGGAACATCTGCTTGCTGATCTTTCTCTTGGACAGACAATCATGTGTAACGATACTATGAGTTCAATAAAGTCTTTTTTTGCTTGATTCCATACTGTATGTATTGTATTCATTTCTGCGCAACTATGCTTTCGTCATTCTTTCAGAACAAAATGCTTTATCTCATTTCTGAATTTCATGTCTCTCAGATGATTTCTCGTGAAGTTATGGCAAAAAACATACTTGTTGCTTAAGTTTTGCACACCAGTGTAGTTTAGAAACTCGGGAAGAGGCGGCTAAATTTATTTCTGAAGCTAAAGAACTGATTTCTGCAGTCAAATTTTATTTACGAGGTTGGGTTACTTCTGAAAAGTTGTAGAAGAAACGCAAAAGAGATATATTCCAATACTAGACTTTCTTGGGATACTGAAAGCGATGAACTTTCTTGTAACAGTGTAATTAAAATTTAAGAAGAAAATATAAATAAACGAACATTATTATCTGTCGCTCTACGAAAATACGACCCATTAGGATTTACAAGTCCAACAACTCTAATTCCAAAGATCATTCTACAAAAAACAAGGAAAGGAAAAATAAATTGGGATGATGGGTAATTCCACCAGATATATGTAATGAATTTTTAGCCTGGTACAAACATGTAAATCTACTAAAAGATTGCAAAATTATACAAAGACTCATTTCAAATCCTTTTAAAGATTTTCAAATAAGTCTTCACTGTTTTAGTAACGCCAATGAAGTCTCTTATGCTGCCTGCATTTTCTTGCGTGCTGAATATAATGGGAATATTTCAGTTCAGTTAGTAGCAAGTAAATCAAGAGTGTCCCCAACAAAGGAAATAAAAATGTCTGTCGAGAACTTTTATATTATCCCGATTATATTTCCAGGTGACAGATGGACTTAAGGTAAAATTTAATGATGTATACTTTTGGACTGACTCGGCCGTTGTCTTAACTTGGATTCATAGAATATATTCGTAAGAAACAGGATAACAGAAATAAGAAAAAATACCAATTCTGATGACTGGCATCTCGTGCCAGGTCATATGAATCCGGCAGACCTTCCTTCAAGAGGTTGTGATGCAAAGATTTTATTGAAAAGCAATTGGTGGGAAGGTCCAAAATGTTTATCAAAGTCACAAGAATTCTAGCCTTTGAATGAGAAACAAATTATTGATGAATATTTAATTGAATCGGAGAAAAGGAAAACAATAGTCAGTAGGTGGAGCATGGATCAATTCACTTTAATGAAAATTTACCTTATTTCTCGAAATATACGAATATTTTAAGAATACTGGCGTGGGTACTTTGTTTCATTAAAAACTGTCGCCTTAAAGAAAAATGTAAAGAATTTGACTAACCTATGAAGAACTCTAATCAGCTGAAAACTGTTTGCTAAAGCTAGTTCAAAAGGAAAGTTTCGCAGGAAACAAAATAAAAGCATTGAAAAATATGCAAAATTTCAAAGATGATTCCGACGTTCTGAAAGTTAGAACTAAGCTCATACTGGAAGATTACGATGAGAATTTTTAGTGCCCAATATTTTTGCCGGGTAACCATGAAATTATTCGTCAATTGATACAACAGAAGCATTGGGAGTTGCAGCATGCCGGACTTCGAACTCTCATTTCCAATTTGAGGGGAAATTACTGGATCATTTCTGTCAGTAAAATAGCAAAACAAGTGAGCTCTCACTGTATTACTTGTCATTACTCATTGTACATTGTAGTCACCTTTATCACCTCTTCCTAAAAATAGAATAAAAGTTGCTGTAACATTTGAAGTCACAGGGATTGATTTGGCAAGCCTATTGTTTTTAAGTTCTGGAGAAAAGACATGGATTGTCTTTTTCACCTGTGCTATTTATAGGACTATTCATCTTGAGTTTGTCCACAGAAGCCTTTATAGTGGCTTTAAGAAGATTTTTTTCTAGGAGAGGTCGAGTTAATATAATCTACACTGATACACTTGAAAAATTTAGATTGGAAGAAAATCATGTCGTTTTCCACTATCAAGAAAATTAAATGGAATTTCAACCTTTACTTAGTGGATGGTGAGAGCGGATGATCCGAAAGCTAAAGGAAATGCTAAGGAGAATTTTGGGCCGAAAGAGTTACTGATTATGAAGAATTGGAAACTGTTATATGTGACTGTGAAGCTACAATAAATTCCAATCCCCTCACATATACTGAAGATAATTCAGAAGGTCTAATGCCATTGACACTTGCTTGTTTCTTGCAAGACATTCTTAGTAATGATACAACTGATTTAGAGGAAATCGACACTAAAAGCCTAAATAGAAGATTATTTTTTATTCAAAAACTACGGCATGATTTAAGAACAAGATTCCTCACCGAATACTTAGTAATGTTAGTGCATAAAGGTCGTCACAACCGAGAGGAATCTTTGAATGTCTGAGATATATTTCTCCTTCAAACTGATGGAAAAGGCCTTTACTGGCCCTTAGGAATTGTAACTGAAGTCCTCCCTGGAGCAGTCCTCCCTGGAGATGGATATTCAAGAGTCGCCAGTGTAAGAACAGCTCAAGGGAAAAAATGAAGACCATTCCCGAGACTTTATTCCTTGGAAATCAGTAGTTCCGAAAAATTACCATTCATTGCTCAGCAAAAGGGTAAAGACACAAACACTCAACTTCCTGCAACTCCAATTGTTTCAGATTAAGATTCCAGTGAAGATGATGATTATACAACCAAAGTAACTCCCAGTGTTGTTTCTAAATCTGATCGAAGTATTAAAATTCCAAATAGAATCAATTTATAACTTTTGTTGCAATTTCAGGTACTCCATAAAATTGCAAGGTGGGAGATTGTGTAAGCGTCATACCAGTTGCAACTCAACTCCACATGGTTATAATTCATTCAGATTTCGTTTTCTCGATGTAAATATTCGTAATTAAAGTGTTCTCTCATATCACATCCATAGTAATTATTGAAGATTTTCCTCTTTTTTTATTCTTCCCTATTTATAAAGATAAATGTTAGTATATTTTTTTATACAAATGTACAGCTAGCGCTCGATCTTGATAATACTTGGTACGCGTCCTCTTCGTGACAAAAATAACGTCACTGTATGTTTTTAAGTCCAAAATTTAATTAAAATTTTAGTTAATTAAAAATTAACCAAATATTCAATATTCTTCGGCTACCACAAATATAGTCTCACAAAAAAATAACTTCTACACTGTTGTAAAGCAAAAACAACAGTTATGAAAAAAAAAATCTAAAAATGTATTCTTTATATTTATGATTAATTTCAAGCTAATTTCCTGGCTTCATTAATCCATTCCACTGCATGTTTTTTCCAATTAGAAAATTAAGAAAAAAATGTCACATTATGTCAAAACATTATCATCGAAGTAGAATTGTTACTTCGTTTTTAATTCGTAATACATACACTTCTTAATTTGAATGCATAGTCATTTGTAATAGGCTGGTTCCATTAAATTCACGTTTTTTTTAGTCTTGCATAATAATTGTGAAATTTTAGATAAATGTATTTGGTATAAATAGTCACCATTTGAATTGAACAGGCTAGCTGTCAAATCAGAAAGTTTTAAAGATAAAACTTATTTTTATCTTACCAAATTCTATCCACGTGTTTGAATTATCGTGCTCATATGGTCAAATAGATTAGAAACCAAATTTTGATGAATTTAAACAAAAAAAAAATTCTGTGATCTAATATCTTTAAAAAAAATCAATTTTAAAATAGTGCAAAAACCTCCTTTGTAAGATAATATTTTAGGAAAATATAGCTAAAAATATCAAAAATGTAAAATTTAATTAGTTCATATTTCAATTAACTCTTGCAACTTGGAAATGGTGACAATGACCTTCATCTTGTTCTGAAGGTCACATTTGCCACATTTCATTCAGATTAAACAAAAACTGTTGAAAAATTTCACTTACAATGTACTGTTTGTTTCAGTATCCCGAGACGATCACTTTTCAATTATTATACCTTTCTAAGGGTTATATAGTTAATACGAAAGGCTAAAAAAGTTTCAGGAAAGGCACGAAATAAATTTTATATTATATCATTAAACGTGACGGAAATTATTTGTTAATCTCAAAATGTTATCAAAAAATTCAAAAACAAATTAAAAGTTATTATTATTTTTTAAAAAAAGTAATCTACCAAATTCTAAGAAGAGAAATTGTTCATTTATTCATTATAATTTAAAATTTATACGCCTTACAGTAAATAAAAATTGCCTTAAAATATTTTATTGCGAATTAGTAATTATTGCGAACCGCAGTTTTTATGTCTCCAATTTCACCTTATGTAATGTAATATGTATGTATGTATGTTCACCTTATGTTGCATGTAAATATCTCCTCTCATCCTTATTTTGAATTAATAAAGGCATTCTGAACGCATGTGTAAAAGTGCAATGGGTTTTCGAATCCGAGAACGAAAATTAAAGTGTGGAATTTAAATTGTGAGCCTCTGGCAGTTTCAAAACACATTCAAAATTTTATTTGGTTTCTCAGAATTTCAAGCTAGAGATCAACAAATAGAAAAATTTCTATATAAGTTACTCGAATTTAAAAGACCCTTTTCTTGTTCAGAACTTACAGAATTTTGCGTTCTAACTCAAACTGTATATCGGGTTAGAACAGTTTGTGCGCAGCATGTAGTAGAGCAGGCCATGAACGATGTCATACTTCATTGCTTAAATTTGATGTAAACTCTTATTAGATTTGCATCAAATGCAGGCAGTTTAAGTTTTAAAGAAATTCGATATAGAGTAGAATGGAATTTATATCTTAACTGTTTTATTTAAAGGGGTTATTTGATTCTTCGTAACACTGCTATCATACAAATGGGATTCACGGAAGCATAAAATTCGGTGATCGTCGAATAGAAAGAAGGATGATTTCAAAGTCTTGTGTAACTTTAAAAATCAACAATTCTCACTAGAAAAAAAATATAAAAAGATGACCTTTTTACAGAAAATCTTGAAATAGAGTTATTACTATTTCTAATAACAAACAATATTTTATTGGTTGCTTAGTGAGCAATTTAAATCATGTGCTACTTCCACATTTGTTAAAATGGTAGCCTAAATAGGATATGGAATAAAATATAATAATAGTTTACAAATGTTCGTGCATTACAGAGGTAGGCCGCGATGGCCTGATGATAATATGAGACCAGAGAGATCCAGCTTCGGGACCTT
>JAPMOR010025510.1:274882-289781 GCA_026543865.1 Argiope aurantia
ATATATATATATATATATATATATAATTTATACATATGATTTTTGCATCAAAATCATGGACCAAATTTCACCTAAATAACTTTTGTGATTTTTTTATCAAGCTCTTAAATGCGCTAATAGATAAGCTAATAAGTAGTAGATTAATTAAAAGATTTCTTCAAAAAAATGAGAATATCCAAAATAAAATGACAAATCTAAATATTGAATTCACTCTATCTTGTTGTGATTTTAAATTACGTTGTTCATATGCACTCTAATAACCATGCGAACACATTTCACGTAGATGGAATGCTTTTACAATTTGACACATTTATACAATTTCACATGCCAGATTTTGTGCGCCTAATTCTTTCTTCTTCTCCTTTTTTTATATAATAATGCACAGAGGAAGACATAAATTGAAAAGGTAATTTTGGATGTAATTTTTTTCTAAACAAGGATCACCATCAAAATCTCGAAATTGAATATGTTGGCAATTAAAATGCTTCCTTTTTATTATCCTATTATATAAAAAAAGTATTCAAAAAATTGTTTTACTACAAAGGTTTAATTAAAGAATAGTAAAAAAGCTTCAAAAGTTGAGATAGCTATAAAAAAATCAAAATATAAAAATATAAAAAATTTGTCATTATAATTAAAAAATTGAAACATTTTATCTACAGTTGAAATTTCGAAACAATTTCATTGAAATAATAAAAAAAAATAGTCGTGAAAATATTAAAATAAATCCCTTCTTTTCAGCAAATAAATGAAAGAATACATATGCAAATAATTTTTAATTAAAAAATATTACTATATCATAATCGAGTTGGAACTGAGATTTTAATCATAATCTTTAATTCATTACAATATTCTTAAGTAAAGTCTGGCATCATTTTATTGAGATAAATTATAGAAAGCAAAATAAGTATACGTTAACCAGTTTAATTTAAAGTATTAAAAATTTTATATCTAAACTGCTTCTCAAAATCGATAGATTATTCATGGATCTATTGTAAAAACCTCCTTTGAAATTAAGATATCTGAAAATATTGAATAGAGAAATAAATTTTCAATTGATTTTTCTATTTTAAAGCTGCGCATAGAAATTGGATGCATCAGTAAGTATCATTTGAAGGAGAATCACTTGAAGGAGAATCATTTGAATTTTATATCACTTGAAGGAGAATCTATGTTCCACTAAAAAGGTTATACAGGGTGTGTACTAAAGTCTGTCTACACCTCATTTTGATTTTTAATTTTATTGATTTTTATTTACTTTCAAGTCATTAAAATGAAATGCAAAGCGGACAGAACAATATTTTAGACGAAGATAGACACATTTAATTAGAAATATATATTATTTTTTTTTGAATAACGGAGGTTTTTAATATGGAGATTCAAATGAATCTAGAATGTTTTGACTTTTACAATTCTTTTTTAAACTTTCCTTTGTATGCAAGAAAGTAAAAAATATCAAACGCATCAACAATAACAATTTTGATGAACAGCGCTAGTCGCTTAGTTAGAAAAGACTTATTTAGCTTGAATATCTTTTTTGGTTTCACAGTTTTGTAAACAAAAATAATTCGAATTGTGTGATGTTTCGCCTGGAAACTTTTTACTACGTTCTTTGTTTTAGTCATTAGTCTGAATTGTTTTGGAATATTTGAAGGAAGAAGGATAAATAAAAAATATCACAAATAAAATTAAATGGAAATTTCCATTTTCTGTAAGAGTAAATAAACCATTTAAAAATAAAGCTTTCTGAATAATTAACTGACCGTATACTTTTAAAAAAATTTCTATTTCTAACATCTAATGGAAAAAAGTTATAGAGGGCATCGACTAAAGTCCATTTATTCCACATTGACAATGGCGACAACTATAGTCACGAACTTGATGTATGATGTACTACTACACGGTGATATCAGGTAGCTCCACATAGTGGCAAACAAGGGAGTCAGCATTCTTATCTCAAAAATGTAGGTAGAAATGTAAACGTAGATTTAAATGGAAATTTCCATTTCTGTAAGAGTAAATAAACTATTTAAAAAATAAATCATTCTGAATAATTAGCTATTCGCTTGCATTTAAGAAACATTTTGTTTTCTAATGTAAAAGGTTAACCAGGGTGTGTACTAAAGTCTGTCTACTCCTCATTAGCTTGAGATCGGCGGCAGCTACAGTCATAAACTCGATGTCTGGTGCAGTAAAGTGACCATTCTCTATATGGTGAGATAGTTACTGGGCTACATGCTATCAAATAATAGAGACAGCATTCCTATTTCAAAAACAATTCAAGATACGGGAAAAATCAATTACAAGACTGTAAAACTGTTAGTATGAAAAGAAACCTTGAGGCGCAAAACAAAAGGTATAAAAAACACATTGGTTTGGTTGCAATTTTCCCAATCTCTGACTTAACAACAAGACATATTCAAGATTCACAATTTTAATGCGAGGGAGAGGATAACTCCTTTATTAGGATATGCGAAACAGTTTCAGAAAGATGATTTCCTCTCGTTTTTTAATTTTATTACATTACCAGCTTGGAAACGTATCTGAACTTGAATAAACGCGTTTGTAGAAAATATTTGCCTTAGACAAAAATATCGTAAAATTAAGGAATATTTAAAAAATATTAGTCTCCGATTACTTTTGTTGGTGATCCTCAATTCCCCTCTGCAAATTAAATAATCATTCTTTATATAAGGATATTGTATCTTATACCGCATACAAAATTAAATTAAATAATTATTCTTTATACAAGGAGTTTGTACCTTATATTAAATGCAAAATCAAAATAAATAATCATTCTTTATACGAGGAGTTTGAAACCTTATACTACATACAAAATCAAATTGAATAATCATTCTTTATACGAGGAGTTTGTACCTTATACTACATACAAAATCAAATTGAATAATCATTCTTTATGCAATTAGTTTGTACCTTACACTAAATACAAAATCAAATTAAATAATCATTCTTTATACAAGGAATTTGTACCTTATACTGCATACAAAATCAAAGTGAATAACGTTAGGTAAAAATTTATACCAGGAATTTATACCTTACACTAAATACAAGATCAAATTTAATAATCATTCCTTATACAAGGAGTTTGTACCTTATAATACATACAAAATCAGATTATATAATCATTCTTTATGCAAGCAATTTATACCTTATACTACATACAAAATCAAATTAAATACATTAATAGTCATTCTTTATATAATGAGTTTGTAGCTTATAACTGCATCCAAAATTAAGCACACCAATCAAATAATAATATGTTTAGCACAACTCTCGCAAAATTTCCAAAGAATAACAGAAGTAATATTCTGAAAATTAACGAAGTAAAATATTAACACTTTATTATAGAAAATAATAATAATACTTAGAGCAAATTCACAAAATCGCAAAAGTCAATCAAAATTATTTTTGAACCATCAGCGATCAGTACCTGATGTCACTGACTGCATGCAGTCAGTTATTAATCAGACTCAGAAAAGTTAAGAAAGTATCAAAGGAAATGAAATAATTGATTCAGCGACGATTGCAGAAGATTAAAATTTCAGGGAAAAAGTAATTGCGAATTATTCATTTATTGAAGAAAATTACAAAAGAAGGAATTTGGAATTCGTTGGAAACTATAATGAGCTGTCTGTGAAAAAAATTTAATCCATGAAATTAAAGAAAGGACAATAAAAGGTAAAGCATTTCAATTGGAGAAGAAGATAGGAAGGTTCGAGAAATTAGAAAGAAAAACAGTATAATATTATTATAAAAGAACATTTTTTTACCAATTTTTCATTTTTGTGAGAGTAAAAATTTCAGTAAAAAATTTTTTTTAAAGTATGCTTTTTATTTCTTGTGAGAATGGTTTCCCCTGATCTTTCTTGCATACTCTTTAATTAATGAACTTTTGTGTTTAGTGACCATATCCATAGTTAGAAAAAAAGTTATTTTATTGCTACCTTTGACGATTTATTTTGGCGATTAATCGATGGAATTAAGCCTGGTGGCGTGGTGGTAGCGCTTAGTGCTCCCAACACAAGGTGCCCTCCCGCTGATGTGGTATTCTGAGGGTGCCAGCTCAGGTGTCATCCGCGTCATCTGACCGTGATTCAAAATTACGAGGTCCGTCCCAAAATAGCCCTAGTGATGCTTTAAAACGGGTCGTTAATATAATTAAACTAAACTAAACCCAACACAAGGTCCAAGGTTTGATCCCCGGGCTGGGCAAGGTCAACTCAGCCTTTCATCCCTTCAGTGGGTCGATAAACTGAGGACCAAGCATGCTTGAAAACTAAACACAGGGTGTTCCACGTTTGGCTGACCACCTAACTGGAACATATGCCTTGCACCCCAAAGCCCTCGGTCAGAAGCAGATATGGGCACTGTAGACCTTGGCCCACATGTGCTGTCATGCCACTGAGTTTAGTTTGGAATCGCTGGAATGCTATTAATGCAAAAGTACCAGAAAACCAAATATGTATTTTGGATGTCTTTTTTCCCTATAGATTGAAACTACTGAACTACAGTTGCAATCACAAAATCATATGCTAAATTTCATTAAATTAAGTCGTCACATTTTTGAATTATTTGGCAATTTTTTTGGCGATGAATCCCTGGCATGCCGTTTATACACCCAAAATTCCAATTTGTGTTTTTCTAAAAATATAGACCTACCCATATCATAGTTGGTTGATAAGTGTCTGTATTATAGATTTTAAATCCTTGTACCGAATCTTATTTATATAGCTCTCTTCGTTTTGTAGTTATTCTGTTAACTTATATTCGAACAGACGGACAGACGAACTTTCTATAAACAGACTTTATTCAAAATTTGATAAAAATTTCAAATTTAATGTAAAGACAGTATACAAAATTTCAACAGTCTGGCTCAAAGCGTTTTTGAGTTATCTTTGTCACAAACAAACAGAGAGACGGACTTTTTCCAAAAATGTGTTTTTCGAATTCAGGAAGGTCTGAAACGTGGAGATACGTCAAAATCTCGAGCTCGAATTTGTTGACGATTATTATATTTTCTCTACATTACGTATACGAAAAAGTTAAAAAAATCAGTTATATGAATGCTGAATTTATATTCGCCGCACTTTTATTTTTTTCAGTATCTATTACTACACTGTCCAATAAAAATACTTCAAACTTAAAATTACCTCTGAGAAAAGGAATCATCAAATTATGTTTGAAAAAAAACACCGTATTTTTTTTTTGTAGACATTTACAGATCAGGAATGCTATGCAAATCGTTTGCTTAAATCTATTCAGCTATTTTGCAATTTTTTTCAGCTGCACCTCAAATTTCTGTTTTATATTTAATTCCTTCCTTACTCAAAACCTCTTCAAAATCAAATTTTCTCATTTTCAGCTGTCAATAGATCATAGATTTTGATTAAAATATCTTGACTCTTTTTTTAATACTTGCCTACTTCAACTCTCTTGCAACACGAATGAGTTTTCTAAAAATAGAAACCCGAATGACTCTTCCCAAACGATTGAATGAATTCCATAAAAAAGGGATAAAAGGACCGAAAGAATTCCATTACTTAAATTTCCTGGAACCCGAAAGTAGGATTGGAAATTTCCCTAACTTCATCTTGGGGGCAGCATCTTTGAAGGAAGATACTTGTATCCGCTTGACAGGTAATCAGTTTTTCTTTTCTTTCTTTTTTTTAAAGAGAAGTAACCTGCATGGAACATCGCAATGGCTGTGGAGTATTTAGATGAGAAAATAAACGAGTAAAAACTGATTGAAGATTTTTCAATGTGTGAATGGTCGTTTCTTATTATCATGTGAGAAAATGGTATTGTTTAGTTTGAAGTTTTTGAAGTCTCAAAATGAGCGGGCAGAATACTGGCAATTTATCGCTTTTGTGGCATAAATTTTTCACTTTTAGGGTTACTAGAAAGAAGATTGTCACATTTAGCGCCATATCACCAACAAAAAGTTACAACTTCACGCCAATGCCAGCCATGAACTTAATCCTCATGTCCAAATATATATATATATATATACTTTATTCTAAAATGTTCTCTTTTTTCGGGATAAACGGGATAAGAATCTACATCAAATTCTCGCTTTCTTTTTATCTCATTAATTCTAGCACGAGAGTAGCTGACTTCGTCATTCCCACACCAAGAACGGAGGTATAAAGATCCCTAGCATTCACTCATACTTTTCAAAGATACCTGATTCCCTTGCTTGAATCGAAAAATGACAAAGAAATCCCTATCAGAATCTCATAGTAAAATCGCTGAAAGAAAAAAATGTCTGTTCTTTTACTTTTCATCACGATTTAGGTAGACGTATCGCTTATCACTTTTTCTCCTTACATAATATGATTCCCCTGGTAAAATAAATTGAAGTTAAAATTTCAAAACGTTCTTTTTTTGGCCATTAATCTGCAAAATTATGTTTACACACATACACTAATATTTCAGACTGTATTATAACGATTAACTTTCTGAAAAAGATGATGATAATCTTGAGGATAATTCAGCTAGGAAAATCAATTGATGTTCAGAGTATAATTCCAATTTACTCCAGATAATAATACGGAAACAAGACCACACTAAACATTTTTCATTACCAAACAACGAAAAAAATTCACAAGTTAATGGAAAAAAGGTGGGCATACCTAACTAAAAAAAAATTCTACTACTTTCAAATATCAGAGCATTAGAACATCATTTGTTACAAAGTACTGACAATTAACCAGTTTATAATGATTCAGGAAATGGAACGTCGAAATCAACAGCAGCCGTGCGTGATGATTTAAGTCATGCAAAGGTATATTGGACATATTTTTTGATATTTTTCATCATAACTTCAACCATGATCGATCAACAGAGAATGATGCATAATATCCATAATGCATCATGCCCCATTTGGTCCAAGTTGATCCACCAGACATTCGGACAAGATATTCTAATTATTTAAATGACAACAGCACGACGAAATCTTGATGCATGTCTGAACATAGTTAATGTCGCTTTAACGTTATTTATGAGATGATAATAATTCAACCGAACTACGTGCTCGCATCCGAAGTTAAACACGGAGACATATTGCAGCTTAAAGATGACATTCATTTCAAAGATAGGAAAGAAATAAAAATTCAAAGGAGGAAAATCCAAAGATTAGGTAAATATATTTATAGATTATATAAATAAATTACATTAATTCATACTAATAGGATAAGAAAATGTTAGATGTGATGGTTGTCTTTATTAAACACTGTTATCTAATTTGACTTCTTAATAACGCCAAGTAAAAAGATAACAAAATTATTCAAGGCATTTCTAAAGTTTAATCTTATCCTTAATAAAATGATTTTCTGCAAGCAAATATGTTTTATGAAATCATATAATGAATTAATAATTGCTTTTAATTTCTCATAAACGAAGTATAGAGAAAATACAATCATCGTCGAAAAAATTCGAATTCGAGATTTTGATGAATCTTTACGTTTCAGACTTCCCAGAATTCGAAAAACACATTTTTTGAATTAAGTCTGTCTGTGAACATGATCAATCAAAAATGCTTTGATCTAGTAGGATGAAATATGGTATATAATATTTGACCAACCAATAGAATTCTATAAAACTTTAAACGAAGTGCATTCAGGGGGAGCTTGTCTTGCTTTTCGAGTAGAAGTGAACTTGTTTACTACAAAATGGAAGGAGATGGATAAATAAAATTTGGCATATAGGTTTAGCATCTAAAATGGTTAGCATCTAAATCATATTTTAAACCAAATCTACTAAAGGATTGACTGTCGTCTGCACTTGCTCATGCATGTAAACACAATGCCTTAATGCCAAGAATTATATCAATGCCAAAAATTATATCAATGAAATTCGGTAAATGATCTTTTGCTTACAAATGTAATTCCGTGTCGGATTTTGATTTCAATCGATCTGTTGTTCAAGACACATATTCGCACGATAGATTCAGTAAAAATGTTAGATGTTAAAAAAAATTGCTTCGCATAAAGGATGTTTCGAATTACGAAAAAGATTCGGAAACAAATTAACACGTTATGTGAGATTCCACATTATGTGCATTTCAATATCTGAAGTCCATGCCTCACTGAGATTCGTATCCGGACGTCATCAGTACTCTCACCAGTGGAATCAGAGATGAATTCTTCCAGGTGAACTTCAAGGTCTTACACCCTTTTTAGTAGGCGGATCGTCGTGGGGTAAGCCAAGATCAATAAAGTAAACTTGAATTACTGAATTTAAATAAAATAATACGGTCAGAAACAACGCGATACTCCCATACACGTGAAATCTAAGAGGGTGGAAATCAAGGTCAAAGAATGAAGAATACCGGAAATGTACTCACCCTTCCGCGTCTCATCCCTTAGTGAGATAGAATCGTCGAAAAGTGGTCGTTCTGAACATTCCCCCTTCTCTTATTGAAATGAACAATAAGAGAAAGGGAAAATGCATAACAGAATATTTTTTGGGGGAAAAGTCTTAAAAGAAAAACTCATTCAAATGGAAAAAAAGAGCAGAGAAGACACATAAAGAGAGAATATGTCATAAAAATTCCATGCTTCATTGAAAAGTTGCATCACATGATTTGTAAGATCAATTTAATGATCATTAAGTCTGCTTTCATTGTTTCCAATTCAGTAAATTACAAATCCTCTGCCCCGATGGATTCTGACTTTGAAGCTAATGAAAATCGAGTCGGCATTCTTAAGATGAGTCAAAGATTCTCATTTAATAGCAAAATATTTTTTATTGGAAAAGTATTCTTACATAATATTTATCATGTGTCTTTATGGATATCGCAGTTTCATTTAAACAGACTTTATAAGATCGCAGAACTAAACACTCGATGTGTTGATATTGATTCCAGAGGACACTAATAATAAAATAGGATGAAAAAAACGTGCCTCAGATTTCCCGTGGAGCAATATTGTGACATATAATTTATTAAATAAGTTTGTTGTCAAAATTGACTTCTGCGCTGTCTGAATTATGTTCCAGACATGTTTACTGCGTGAACGTATTATATAAACAAAGAACACGGTATCAAATATTGAATAACGCAGCATAAATGAAGGGAATCATGGATTTATTCAACAAATTTCGATTATCTTCTTATTTTCTTATATTTATCTTCGCTTGTCTAATGATTGAAAGAGGTGTTTACAGTGTAGTTTCAAAATATTTAAACTATTCTCCATTGAAAGATCAAAACTGCCAACAGCAAAAAAATTTAAAAGACAATCTTCGTTTAAAATTTATGAGGTTGCTCTTCCAAGAATATATCTACTAATAGTAAATAAAAGCATATGTGCTTACTTATTACATTTTTCAGATGAAATGGCTTTTGCATTATCTTCAAATTTTAGAAATTACCACTTTAATATATCTATTTCATTGCTATTCAAATTTTTTCTCATTTAAACATTTTTAATTTATTTTTATCCTAGAAATGATAATTTGCATACAAATTAATATATTATTACGAATTTCTAACATTGCTTCCCTATGTATGGTAAAAAAGAGAGCTCTACAGATAACACTGTTTCCCTATGTATGGTAAGAATGAGAGTTCAACAACATAACTAGCTCTAACAGATACTGAATGAATATCAACTCAATAAGCCCCGGCTTTGACGACAAATTTGGCGACAGAGTCAGAAACTGCAAGAATCTTGATGATATATCTGCTCGTTCTTGAATTTCAAAGGTCTTTCTCGAAGTTTCTTTACCCTGTCAGGCAATTTAGCATTTTTATTGAATCTATCATCTGATCCTTGGCGAAATTTTCAACAAATAATAGTGCTTTTAATAGTACGCGACATGCATTTAATAGTATCCAAAAATCGAATTTGTGCTTTTTTTTTCGCAACCGATTGAAAAAAAATTGACACAAAACTACAATTGTAATCATGAAATCGCATACCAAATTTGATATATTCAAGTCGTTGCATTTTTAAGTTAACACGTCTAATGCTTCTGAAAGTACAAATTGGCAAGCATTCAATCTCTGGTTGGATTTGACTCAAAATGTCTACAGTGTAGGTATTAAATCTGTGCACCGAATTTTTTCACCTAGCTCTCTCCGTTTTGTTGTTATCTCTGCAAACTTGTATTCGAACAAATGGATAGACAGATTATTTCTGAAGAGATTTTGTTCAAAATTTGATAAAAATCTACAAATTTGATGTAAAAACTATATACCAAATTTCATCCATCTTGCTCAAAACGCTTTTGAGTTATCTTTGTCACAAAGAGACAGACGGACGAACATATTGATAGACATTTTTCAAAACGGTGTTTTTCGCACTCATATGTCTAAAACGTGGAGATTCGTAAAAATTTCGAGTACGATTTTTATTTATTTATTTATTGGCTATAATTACGTTTTTTATACATAAAAATGTGCATAATACCCTTCAGCCGACGTAAATAGAAGGAGCTACCATTAAGAAAATATTTGCATATATGGCTCTTTTTTCCCCCCTTGCAAGAAGTTTATTGGGCTTTGAAACACAGTCTCATCTTTCTGATTGGAGGTTTGAAGATTCGAAACCGGATTCCACGAACTCGATTCCACCCGCACAACTGTAGTGTACAAGAGTCTAGTGAATTTTAAGTCCATCGAATGTCAAACGGTTTCGCTGATTTAGAGCAGAAGTTTGGAAAACCAACGTAGTACAATTATTGACATCTGATAATGATTCAAAATTACGAAATCCATCCTAAAATAACTCTCGTTAACTTCACTCCTGTAGTCACAATATCACAATAACAAAAATTCCAAGTTGTATATCTAGTAAAAGACTTCTTTCTGTAGTTGGATTAGCCGCGGTGGCATAATGGCAAGGTTTCGACTTCCAGGATTGAGACCTAACTTCCTTAAAGATCTTTTTTGTGTGATAACGAAATACACATTAGATTTGAGGTAGTAGGTCATACGTCCTCTTAGTTGAATAGTACGGAAGTTTCGTGAGATGGTGCCATCTTAAGCATCATCCTCTTCATCTCACCACGTTTCAAATTTACGAAGTTTATTCTAAGATAATTAATTCTCTTGTTCCTTTAAAACGGGGCTTTAATATGCAAACTAACAATACTTCCATAGTAGGATTTAGTTTAAAATTGGAAATAAATCGAATTTTAAGATGTCTAATTATCCTTAACGGCGACCCATTTCAAAAATTCGTGATAAAAAAAGTAATGCTGGCCTTTTTTATGACCAAAGTGATTCACTATTCTGTAACAAATAAAAAAAGACTTTTAGGATAAACTGGTCCTCATTTGTGTTTTACTTAAATGAAATATGATTCAGCGATCAAAACCTGATTCCATATTAAGCACATATTAGTTTACCAGTTTCTGAATAATGATTGCTAAAGAATAAACGATAGATCGAGCCCACTTCACTTGATTCTTGTTCATTTAAATATACGAACCCCAAACCAAGTGTTATAGATCTCTTTGATTGCTTTTTCATTTGTCATGATTTATCTTGTTCACAAATACACGGAAAGACAGATACACAGATATTATTTCATAAACCTCTCTCTCTCTCTCTCTCTCTCTTTTATAGATAACAAATCAGAATTTCTGATGTTAAATTTCCTGACTGTAACGTACTGTTCTGCCTCTGTCACTGCCTCTACATTTTCTTTTTCGACAATGTAAAAAAAAACATGCTTTTAATGAGTTCAAAATTTCTTTTGACTTAATAATTATGGTAATCAGCGAAAATTCATAAAATGCAACAATTCCCTAAAATGAAAAAAAATATTAATGACAGTCGAAAATAATTTTTTTAATTATTAAATAGTAAAATGCTTTGTTTATGTACGTTAAATTCCCACTTTTGCATTATATACCTATATGCATTTGGGAACATGCAACGAAATAGTTCAGATGAAAGAAGATTTAAATAAACTTATCAAAACGATGGAAGATACTCAAAGTGGTATTATTCAGTTATTAATGATGTATCCCGGAAAAATTATACGTTTAATTAACTGGTTGTGCAACGAGATCATTAAAACAATCTTAATGATCGGGAAAACAGATTTAACTATTTTTAAATCACTGAATAATAAATCTTGCCTCCCTGCAGATCTATCTACTTTTGAACGAAATGGAGTTCGACTTCGCCATTTGTATAACGATCTTCCCGTCCTTTTAATTATCTTTAAAGGTATGACTATTAATAAAAATATACATAAATTTAAAATTGCAAAAGAAAAACTCAAGTTTTTCCAAAGAATACATTATTCCAAATTATCTATACATTTAAATAATTTTAAAAAAATAGTCCTCAAACCCAACTACTGGTCTGATTTTGCTATTTTTGTTCTATTTGAAAAGTCATGGCATGTTGATAAATCAAGAAATGCCGCCTTCCAGTTCTGATCACTCATTGTCAAGAGAAATCTCAAAAATACTAAATCATTGTATATTTTCCGGAAAAAAAAAGTCTACATCAAATATCTATATTTCTATCAAATCTTGAACGAAATCCTTACACACAAAAAAAATGTATATTTATCTATCCAAGTACAAATGAACATGGTAAATGCAAAATATAAAGATCTAAACGGATAAAATTTGGTGCACAGTTTCAACATCTGAAGTACAGATTTGTGCCAAATTTTGGACCAAATCCGTCAAATGGTTTCCCGTTCTTCGATCTGTCCATTCTCATACATGTAGACGCAATGACTGAAAAACGCAGCAATTTAAATAAATGCAATCCAATATATGAGTTCGTTACTTGTAATTCTGTATGAAATTTTGAAAAATTCGGTCGATTAATAAAAAAAGGTGTCAAAAATATCTATTATTCCAATATTACGACGAAGAAAATATTCATGTATTAGATACTGAAAATAAAACTCATGGCGTTCATCACTTTCGACAAGGTTCACAGTTTTTACGCAGGAAATGACACCTTTATTAAGGAGTATACAGGAAAATCAACTCCTACTTATTCTTACTATTAAGGGGCAACAAACTAGCAATATTTCAAATCTAAAGAATTCGGAAGAAAGCACAGCCGGTCTTCTCTTCAAAGGGGCCTGGATGCAAGAAGTCATTTGGGAAATCAAAAAAAAAAAAAAAAAGCTGGATTCAACATTTTCTCACGCCCCGAGCGAAATGATAAAAATCCGTAACGCTTACAACAGTCTTTCAGAGTTACCAAAGATTCCTTTTCCTAAATCTACCCGCATCAAAGAAATCCCTATCAAAATCTCATAGTAAAATCACTGAAGGGACAAATTTCCTTCTCTTTTGCGCTTGTATCCCGATGTAAATGAACGTCAATTTATCATCATTTCTTGTATATAAAATGCCTCTCATAGTGAAATAAATCGAAGTTAACAATTTCAAAAGTTTCTTTTATTTGGCTACGCAACTGCTAAGATATGTTCGCATACATATAAAAATGAAATTTCTCTTTACATTCTATACAGTATAATCTATATGCGACTAAGTTACACAAGATCTTACAGAAAATACTAACGTCACGGAAAATCGAGCAGTACTGGAAAATTCACTCTGTTTGGAACAAAAATTAGTTGTACCAAAATTCTCCTTCTCCCACGATAATGAAACTAAGAGTGAATTCGTAAAATCTAATTTAACCATCATTATACCGGTTGAACTGTCACATTAAAATTAGTCCACTGTGGCTAAATAAGAAATGAAACTTGGATGGGATTCGAATATTTAAGAGGCTGTAAAGCAGTCTACGGAAGAATTAAAGCAGTATAAGAGTTTTTCATTCACTTCAACGATTCTATATTAGAGTAAATAGAAATAAATTTTCCTCTTTGTTTTCTGCTTCTAAATGTTTAAAATGTTATAATGCTAAATATGTTTCCAGTTATTTTTAACTATATTTAACTCATGTTTTTCCAAAATACTAATCATTAGGAAGAAGTTTCGTTTTAAACAGATCCCTGTTACAAACAAATTTTGGAACTGTAAATAATCAGTATCAAAATATTTTTATTACTTTCAATATTTAATTGTTTAAAAGATTTGGTTTAATCTTCATATCAGCAGAATGCAGCTTTTCTTATTTTCATTTCAATATTTTTTTAATTTACTCTTTTGTTTAAATGTGTATTTCATATTTGTAAGAAAAAATTTTGGACACAATTTTACCCGTGCTTTTTCACACACCAGACATCTGAAAATTTGAATTGTTTGTGAATTTCGATGATGATAAAATATTTTTATGATTTTAAAGCTATTAACTATCAATTAATGTGTTAATTTAACTAAAAATGAATTTTATAGTATTGGTTCCATCTAGAAATTAATTTGGGAAACATTAACGTTTAAATTCCGCAATATTTGTAACTACATTTTAAGAAATACATAAAGGACTAAAAAGTAGAAGACAATAAAAATAAAAATATTTTCAATGTCCCTTTATTAGTGAAGTAAAAAACATTAAATGATATATTTTTCATTGAAAATTCAAGTACTACTTCAAAGGAATTAAAACTCAATGTAGTCATAAATAGAAAAGTTACGAATATTTATTAAAAATTAAAATAATTTATAAATGTGACTAAATTTCAAGTTTAGATTCAGTATTTCTCTTTGAAACTTTATAATTTTACAGTTTTGTTTTGATAAATAAAATACCTCCATTTATAAAAAAAAACTATCCAAACTAACTAAAAAATAATTAACCAGTTATTTACGATATACTTGTCATGGAAAAAGTGCAACATTTTGCGTTATGGTAAGTTTATTCTATGAAAATTATTATATTTATATAAAAAATGTTTAATCATTATATTTATAATTAATTATTTATTTTATTTATATGCTGTGTGTGTGTGTGTGTGTGTGTGTGTGTGTGTGTGTGTGTGTGTGT
>JAPMOR010025510.1:289791-415187 GCA_026543865.1 Argiope aurantia
GTGTGTGTGTGTGTGTGTGTGTGTGTGTGTGTGTGTGTGTGTGTGTGAGTGTGCGCACGCATTTACATACTTATTTTCCTGAAGAGACCGAAATAGTTAACTGTTTAAGGTAAAATATTAAAAATATCATAAAAAAGATAAGGAGTAAAAATTATTATTAGAGTTGAAATGCGAATTAAAATATTTATTATTCTAGTACATTAATAAATATATAGTTAGATTATGTGCAGATTATGTGTGGGAAGGTAGGTGTTGGCACTCTACAGATTACACCGTTTTACCTAGAGATACCAAATTTGGCACACATGTACTTTGAAAGGTAAAAGTATTCAACTTGAAACGATTTTTTGAAAATTGCATTAGAATTTCAATAAATTGAAAACTAAATGAAATTTTGCCGATTTTCAGAGATAACTTTCGAAAAATTTTACAGTGCAAGAATTATTTTCACATTATCTTCATTATCTTAAAATTAAAAGTATATATATATAAAATTATAAAAATATATATGCATATATTAAAAAACATTTACATATAAAATGAGTTCTTTTATTTTCAATTGATTTTTGAAAAGCTTATATTATAATTTATTTCACATAAAATATAAATAAAGTTTAATTTGCATGAACGCATGGAAACATTGGCTTTTGCAACACGTTGACAAAATCTAATTTTGTACATGCACTCGTAACAAGCTCTGGAAAATGAAATTTTATTTATTTAAACTCAGATGAAAATATTTAATTAATGCTTACTTCAAACTAAGCATAGAAAAATTTAATTTTCAGCAAGTCTCTATAAAAAATGAAATTAACATGAAGTATGATATTTTCTAGAAAGATAACTGCAAGAAAAAATAGTTTATATGAAACATTTATTTATTTATATATAATATTAGTTATAAAAGAGTAAGTAATAAAATATTCTGGAAACACTAACATTTTAATAGTAACAGATCCACACTACTGCGACTAAAACTGAGTGAATAATGAAAATTTGAATTTTACTATCGTATAAAAACACATAGTTTGAGATCACTTTATTGACCGTCTCACAGAAGATGCGCCAATCAGCGCTCGGAATTTCCCTAAGGCTGATCAATCTAGAATTGCGTAATTGTTGATTTTCTTAAAATAGCGATTTTAAAGACTTCATTCAAAGGTAAAATTCAGTCATAGAATATAATTTTTTATATTTCAATGTTGGAATGCGAAGAATATTTCACTAAATATGATTCTTCAGACCAAAGACTGCATAAAATTTCATCGTAATAATTTTTTCAGAATTACATTAATTGATTAAAACAAAATAAAATATTATTAATTAGGTCAATTAAATCCTTTTCAAAGTAAAAATGATAATTTGTTATTAAATGATTCATTGATGTACTGCATAAATTATAAAAAATTATCTATAATGCACATAAGATTTCAATGCTGAATGATTCTGCTTTCTGTCCTCATATTTTTAAAAAAATTATTAGTTTAATCAAAATTGTTTCTGTTTTGATTTAAGTTTAATCATTTCCGCTTCAATTTAAAGTTCTAAACTCATGGGAGTTAATAAAAATTAGTACAAAAGCATAGCAGAATTAAGAAAACAGCGTAAAGCTTCTGTAAAAATATGGCTATCAAACACTGAAACGCAAAAATATTTTATTGAAAAAGCAATTAAGATACCAAGTTACATAGTATATTTATTTGAGCATTTTAGAAAGCATTAGCCTTGATGAACGGGCTATCGTCAAGGACAGCTGGAATTATATAAAACATTAAATAAAAACACCTCTAACTATTCAAAGTAGAAAAATTAATTAAATATTCAATCAATTTGAAATTAATAAAAGTTTTTTTCTTTTTAATTTCTTTTAGAGGAAGTATAGAGATAATATTGTAATCCTCAAAAAATTCGAACCTCAGATTTTAACGAATCTCCACATTTTGACCACCCTGAGTTCCAAAAACACTTTTTCGGAAAATGTCCGTTTGTCTATCTTCCTGAAGCATAGATAATTTAAAAACGCTTCGAGCTAGACGGATGAAATTTTGTATGTGATCTCTACCTCAAAGTTTTAGACATATATCAAATTTTGGGTAAAACCGATTTTGGGGAAGCATATCTGTCCAACTGTTCGAATATATGTTAATACGAAAAGCTACAAAACGAAGAGAGCTAGATTTGATACATATAGTAATATCTATAGCATCAAATTCTGAGCCAACTATACTTTTAGAAACACGATAATTTAAAAACGCAGTAACTTAAATATGTTAAATTTGATATGAGATTTTGTGAATACAAGTGTAGTTAATACAAGTGTAGTTGAGGGTCAAATGTTTGTTTCAATCACTTGGAATAAACATTTCTAAAACACAAATTCAATTTTTAGTTACTATTACCTCATATCAGGAATTAATCACCGAAACTTTTGCCAAGGATCATACCGATAGATTCAGTAAAAATGCTAAACTAGTAAGATTCAGTAAAAATACTAAACTTCAATAAAAATATTAACCTTTGGATTAATCAAGCCAAAGGTTAATATTTCACAACTGTTGTACGCGAATGCCATGCAAAGCGTTTAATCTGAAATAATACCTTTATTAGAGAGTATGCAATAAAGTATTGGGGAGACCTACCTAATAATTTACACTTTGAAATACATTTTTTTTTTTTAATTTCTCTGATACTGTTTCTATTGAGCTTAAAGCAGTGATTTATCATGCTTAAAACAAAAGCTTAGTAATTTAGTTCAATTGATAAGTTTGCTTATAAAATTATTTAAAAAAACAAAGGATTTCACATATCATAATATTTTATACAAAAATAGCTTTTATATTTTAAAACATGGTAGATGATGAGATTTTTAAACAACGTCATATATATATATACTAGTATATTTAAAATGTTATTGATTAAAGACTTTTCTATCTGCATCTCAAGCTTTCACGAGATTTCTTTTGATCTTCGAAATTTTTATAGAAAACCACATTTTTCACTTTTCTAGCATTCATAAAACTAATTTCCTAACATTTATAAATAGCATTCATTTTCTAACATACATAAAAGTGTTTAATTTGCGTTTAATATTTTCATGTTTTTCTGTTTTATTCGCAAAAGAAACAGACTTTTTAGTATAAAATTCGTTTATTATAATATGTCAAGAATATTTTATTGGATGTTATTAATAAGACAAAAAAATTGTACAAAAATTCAGATTTCATAATTTTTGTCAGTATTTTTATTGATTCAATTAATATATATATATAGTTCTTAAGTCTTAATTTGTTATTTAAAAAAGTTTTCCGATTGGAATTATACGCCTATCACTAATGATTTCGGAATTAGTTTTGGGGCTAATTAATTTTTAGAATTTACACCTTGTACATAGATTAGTAGAGTTGTGTAAATTTTTATTTTAAGTTATTACGATTATATTCAATAAGCTATTAGAGTCCGCATCAATTTACCTTGTTTTTGACTTTCAAAAGTTTATTTGGACCCCCCTCGCCTTTGCCTCTTAGTTAATAAGCTTTAAACAAACCTACACCTTCTGTTTATAAATTAAGAATAAAGTAAATTAGCCTAAAAATAAGCATGAAAAGAGATTGGAAGCTCCCAATTTTCTTTGTTACCATGCCATAAAAGTCATTAGCAAAGCTCCATGTTTGTATTCTAAACGGGATTAACTTTTTCCAACTTTTTCTTGTTTGTCACTTTTGAAAAATAATGAAGGAAAAAACTAACACGCTAAATGATATCGTTCGAAGAGTCGTAGAAGCAGAAGATAGCTCAAAAATAAATGAGAAACTGTCAGAAATTGGAAACAAAGTTTTAAACAACCGAATAAAGTGAAAATCCTCTGAAAACAAAATATAAATCTGGAGAAAAATTTCGATACTTTGTAGTGACCTAGTTTCTCTAGTACTACCTAATAAAAAAAACATTCTTCTTTGGTATTCTGGACTCTACAAATTTTTGTTCCTTTCAAAGGAAAATTATTTTCTTCTTATTTAATGACATAAAAAAATCAGCTAGAATTTCAGCGGTGTAATAATAATCATCAAGTATTCTGAATGACCTTTTGGAAAAAATATTATTATGCCTTGTGTATTCCAATGCCTTGTAAGGCGTTTTTTGGGATAACACTTTTATTAGAGAGTATACGAGAAAGTTTATGCATGTTAAGTAATATAAATGTAATTTGATATTAAACATGAACAATTTTGTTTGAAATTTCTTTTATTATTTGGACACAGGTTCCTAAAGATAAAATTTATAAACTACCAGAAGTGTTTTTGTCTCAATTTTCTCATATCCTAACATAATAAAGCACATTTGATGTTAAATTTTGTAGTGCAATGATGAGAATCGAGTTTTAGTTATTTCCTCTTTCCCTTTGTCCCAATGGACTCAAAATGTTATTTATATTTGCAATTGTTATTTGAGACCGTCTTTGAAAGTTTTTTCTGTCTAGCTTTTTGTATCTTTATATTATAATCTAATCCAACGCAAGAACCGCCAATTTACTCTTTGGCAAATTTCGACTATTTCAATAAAAATAATTTGAACTTGATTTTCTTTTAAATTTTATTTATTTTAATTTTCTGAATTTATTTTACTTTGTTAAATAATTAAATAAATAATATTTTTTATGTATATTAGATTTAATTTAATTTCGAATGAATATACAATCTTTAAAGTATGAAATAACAGAAAATATGCGACATTGTTCCTATACGTTAAAAAGAATATATATAATAAGTTGAAGAGTATTCCTTTTAAATGAAACGTTCATAAAATCATCTGCATTCGACTATCGCCTGCCAAAAAATATAGATATCAAATTTTTATAATAATAATTCAGAGACGATTTTTTACCAGTAGTCTTTATGAGATTGATAACAAAATCGATAGATAAGAACAAACTATCGATTAAAGTATCAGTATCATAAAAAGAATTTAATAGCAATTTATTATTGTCAAGGGCATTTTAAATGGTATAGAAAGTAATATTCCTCTCATGAGAGAATCCAGATTAAAATTTGTACTCTCCAAAAAATAGAGAGTTACTGATCCTATATCAAACGTAGATATGCAGTATTTCAATAAAAATTCAAGAGTTTAATTCACTTCATTCATTTGTTCTATTCATTTCGAAAATTAAAATTAAAATTTTCTAAAAAATACATGTGTAAAGATTATGTTTTATATAGATTTGAATGTTTAATTTATTAGTTAACTAGCCACCTTTGGCGACCAGCCGGTTCGCCAATATTACCGCTCGTTACAATTTTCAATTAAATATTTTAAGTAACTGGTCTCTTAATAGATTCTCAAACAAATCGTTTTTAATCTTCAAATTTTTATGGTCATACCAAAGTTATACTGTTTTTAGATGGTTTAGTTCAATTTACTATATATATTTTGCTAATTTGTTGTCATTTCCGGTAAAACTTCAACTTTAATTTAAAGTGGAAATGATGAAATTGCAATTAATATAAAGATATTTTTTTAATAAAACCAAGCGTTTTATTTTATTTATCATCTTTATTGTTATTTATTTATTATTATTATTATTGAATACTATTGCAAACAGAATCGCTCGGTATTTAAGTCTTATGTAAACTACAAAATATTTTTCATAATTTATGTAATATCTCAAAGAATAATTCAACAAAAATTTCTCAGATTCAGCATAAAATTCAATTTTTAGTTTTGCTTTCAAAAGGATTGAAATGAAATCAATAACAATATTTTGTTCCGGCCTATAAATATATTTCAAAAATTATGAAGTCTAAATTTAATGCAGTAAGGTATCATATTCTGAGAAATATTCTGGACACACCAAATTTTAAATAAATGAATGAATGTTTCTATTTACCACGATCAACTAAGACTTATTTATGAAGTTTTAAATGTTAAAAATTTAGAAAAACTCAACATTTTCATAATCTTAGGCCAATTAATCTTGAGAAACCTGCGCGCTGATTGGCGTATTTTCTTTGAAACGATCGTTGAAAAATATAAAATTATCCTTTTTTTATTGAATAGTGATATTCAAATTTTCATAAATCAGTCAGTTTAAGTGATTGATTTAGTTGAATGGAAATTAACTCTTTTTATTTAAAATATTAGTGTTTCAAGAACATTTTGTTATTCGTGATTTCCACAGCAGAAGCTTTATGTAAAATCAAAAATTCGTTATTTATTAGAGCATTTATTGAATCAAGTTACATAAAATATAATCATTTTCCATTTAGACCATTTTAGCATATCTGTGTCTTACTAAAGGTTTACAAATTAGCTGTGTGGCCCTGATTTGAATGGATATCCTGTTCATATTAAACAACACTTACCTTAAAATAAATCTGATTTATTGGATTAATAATATAAAGAGTGTAAAAGATCATAAAATAATTTTTCTTGAATTTATTTTTTAGAAAAAATAATATTTTTTATTTGTTTCATTTCCTTCAAACACGTGCCGAAAATTATATTTTTGCAGATTTCATTTCCAAAAAGATTTAATTTATTTTTAATTGGAGCTTTAATCAATGTGATGGCAACACTTTAAAAAAAGCTAATTTTTTCCCATGAACGCGAAACGTGCTTAATTTTTATTTTTATTTTTTACGAAAAAAATTATAGAAAAACATAGTTAAAATATTTATCTAAAAATTCATTAAAAATAGAAATTTAATGTTAAGATTAAAACATTAGTATCATTTAAAAGATAAATTTTTGATCTTTAACTTGATGTAAAAATCTTTTTTGTGCAGTAATATTTTGGGAAGTTATAGCAGAAACACGTCAAAATTTCGCTTAATTTTTAAACAAATAAAATTCTAGTTAAAAATTAGAAAAAATAACCCCCAGGTGCACATTCCTGGCCTCCAAGGTATACATGTGCCAAATTTAGTAGCTGTAGGTTGAATGGTCTGGCCTGTAGAGCGCCAACACACACACATTGAGCTTTATTATAAGTATAGATAGATAGATATAGATATAGATTATATTCATTGTCAGTATTAATTTTTTTATTAAACTCGATGTTAATAAAATATTATTAAAAATATTGAAATGCCCGAGAAAGATATTCATAATTCGTATATTTTTATTGTTAAAAATAAAAATATATTGATACCGCATTATCTGATGACGGTGTATAATTAGTTAACAGTTTTTTGTTTTGTTTTGTTTGTTTGTTTTCTTCCCTTTCTTTTTTTAGGTTAGTGATGTTATTTGCATGATCAGAGTTTAGTGTACTCTTTTATGTACAGACAAATATTTTATTTAATTGCAAATAATAGGCATTTACACCTTTCAAAGTATATAAGTAACAAACTTTGAAGCCATAGGTCTAATGTCCTGTCTTGTAGAAATCCACATACAGTCACACACATTCTCCGTTATTAGTAGTAAAGATGTACGCGGTGGCATCGTGTCTTAAAAGACGATGGAAAGCATGAAAGATGTGAAGATGATATTCATATGTAAAATAGTTTAAAGTAATATATTTGTAAATATCATAAATGTAAAAATTATTCATTTTATTGTCTATATAAACTATTATAATTATAGATTTGAAAGAAGAAAAAAACAGATTTACTCATAATACAGATAATAATAGTTAAAAACTGACATATTATATATGATATATGTATATATAAAATGTATATATGAATGTAAAATATGTGCATATATAAATAGCAAAAAAAATCAGTGGTTGATTGTTTCTAGGCATCAAACTGTCGTACTACCAGCTTCGATTATTTTTATATTTTCATCGTATTAGGAATATCCTGACTACATTTTTAAAGATAACTTTTCATCATGATAATCGAAAACAAATAAAAAGGCTCTTCCAAAGATGAAACATAATAGGATGACTACATATGCCATACATTGAACTTTTTTTTCAATCCCGTTAAGTATTAAAACTGTAACGTACGACACTTTATCTCAGATCTATTCGCCGGGAATTATAAGATTTTTCCTAAAATCTTGTTTCATTGCATTTAGTAAATTATTCTATCATTAGAATAATCGATGTAGCATTATAGCTGCATACGTGAATCCACCATTTCCATTTATTATTATATCCACCCCTAAATATGCGATAGAACAAAGAAAATGCTGCTCCAAAAATTAAATATTAATAATTTTGCAGCTAAGAATAGTGAATTATTAGAATTCTTACAATTTGGTGAAAGCGGTGTTTAGAAAAGAATAGCCAAAAATTCTTTTTTTAAATCTGAATTCTCTAATTCGATAAAACACTTCACAGAAGATTCTTCGTTTGTTTTTTTAAACAAAAGCTGCTATTAAATCAATTGAAATAAGCATGCAAACGAGGCGAAATATGAAAATAAAATTAAAATTAATTTAATAAAGTCTGTTTTATCATATACAAGGAATTTTCCATTAATTTAATGTTGCTGAAAATTTATTCCTTTTGGATAAAATAAAAATATTTTTTCATAGGATTCTAAATTAACTTGACTGCTATGTGTAATGGCATATTTATTTCACTGGCATATTTTTATGTAATGGCATATTTATTTTCACAATTAGTCTATTTCATTAAAAAAGACTAAGAACGAGAAAGAAATAGTCCCAAATTAAACTCCATACATATACTTTTAAATATTGCCTATTCCGTTTTGTTGTATATTTCTTACTAATAGACCTTGGTGACCAACTGGATCACCAGAGATATTCATTATGTTTGATTTCAACTAAATCATTCAGATACACCTTCATGTCCATGATTCCATCAAATTATCAGATATTAAAGCCGTGTTATTTTAATACATATGCTTTTGGTTCATAAACATTTTTAAAGAAGTCTAGTCTTCCATGGAATCATAATCCTATTGTCCGGTTCATCTCTAAATTTAATGATATTGTAACTTCATTTTTTATCTGTTTTATATGCTATATAAATATTGAACAGGATTCTTCTTTGGCTTTCAACAATGGAAGAAAATCATGCGATCAAATATTTGATGAGCCAATGAAAAAATTTTGGTTTATTCGTAACAATGAAAATATTGAAATGTACTTAAAAATATGTTTAAAAGTTAATTCAATCAGTGATGTGAACAGAAAATTTCTTTGACTTTAAAACGGTGTAAAGACAATTTTCATGCAAGAATATTTTTACAATTCATCGCAAGAAAACATGAAAATCTAATTTAATTCTCAATAAATTAAAATTTATAAAACGCTCTGAGATGCATATTCGCACCTTCCAAAATATATCTGGACCAAATATGGTAGCTATAGGTCAAGCGGTCTGGCCAGTAGAGTCCGAAAACACTTTCATCTTTGCTATAAATAGAAATTATATGCATTCTTTATTATATATTCTATTTAATGATTATTGGAGACCATTAAAATAAATAAGAGTAAGTTCAGATTATTTTTTAAAAATTTCATCGGTGTTTTCAAAATAGTCATTTAAAAAATGTTCAGCGTTAATATGCTATTACTGTAAACATTCTATGGTATTATTTAGTTTCAGAACATTTTTTTGGCAGTACTTTTTATAATGATCATAAAATTGTTATATTTGTCAGCTAATTTTGTGAATGGTTTCCTTGCAGTCTGTCTAACAGAACATCAACACACATACATTCATCTTTATTATTGATATAAATATACATAAACGGTTTTCTTTATGTAAATGAAATTTTTTATATGCCTAAACGTCAAGAAAAGGTTTCTCCGTGATTTTTTCTAATATTTACACAATAAGATACATTTTTTTCTTTAATTTCATAGCAAGAAAAAGAGAATACAGTATATTATCTATTACCCGAATAAATTTAGAATTGATACAACTGTAAATGTCCTTTATCGGTGTCCAGACGACATATTCAATATCATTTAGTCGTCTTTTTGTGGTTTTTTAGTTAACTAATTCACATATACATGAGTAGAGAGATCAACAGACATTCATCAACTTGGCAGCTTTAGTCCAAAATTTGATATTGATATAAAAAAAATTCTTGTGATAATTTTCATCCATCTAGTTCCGTGCGTTTTTAATTATAACGTTTATAAGCACAGTGACTGACAGATAGACATTCGTTAAAGAATTCCGTCGAAACTTTGACTTAGATCAACAGTTTGAATCATACACATTATTTGGCAAAAACAGAACAACAGAATAATTTCATGCTTTCAACTTATTCTGTTTATGAATCATCATGTTTACAGATAGCTAGCAAAAAGCCAAAAAGAAATCAAAATTATATAATTAATTAGGATAATTTATTTTAAAAAAACTATTTCTTACAGAAAAAATGAAATTTTCTGACAACTTATTAAGTTAATAGTTACAAAATCGAAGTTGTAATAAATTATTATATGCTTTTATTGCATTGAATTGTTAAGGTGCGTGAATCAGTTGTTTCGCTTCATTGACTCGTTTTCATTGGAAAAGATTTCGTTTAAGAATTTATTTTCATTTTTTCCCTCCAAGATGATAGAGTAAATGGCCGTTCGGGTTATGGAAGTTCGGATAATTAGAGTTCCATATAATTTCAAAGAACAATTCTGACTAGGGGACATCTGTAACCAGAGATTTATCAAAATTTTGTGGTCCAATTTTTTGATGATTCATATACAAAAAAGTAAAAAAAGAAATGGGGGGGGAAAGAAACATGATGACCATTTGGCAATCTATGAAGATACTTTTCTCCGGAATTAGTCCTAATCATGGCCAAATGACGAACCGAAAATTGTTCTTTAAGCCCTAATAACGCCAAAACGCTATATTTGTGGCCGAGTGTAATATTACAACCATGTATCGAGGGTAAGAATATACCAACGGATCACTCCTCCTTATACTAATTATCCGCGATTTAGGTGTATTGTTCCATATAATCTCAAAATGCCAATTTTTGTGTTTGCTACAGCCAGAAATGCTCATTTTTACCCCAATTTGAAATAGAAATCTTGTTTTGCTAACACATTAATAGAGGGCATAAATAAGAAAATTACTAGACTAAGAAATATCTGATTTCAACCATTATAAAAATATGAATCATTAAAAATGGCAATTCATGTTTATTCGAAAATAGGTAATCTGATATCTTGATGAAGGAAAAGTACTTAATAATGCAATATAAGATCTGTAATAGCTGCATTTTAAAATGAGATAGATTCTTTAATTAGCTTTATTAAGTCTTGAAAAGCATGATATTCTATTTTTTTACCATTGCCTAGATCTTTCATTGTTTTTACTTTTACTTTTTTTTTCCTATCACATCTAACATAAAAGTTTATGGTATTCATTTTCATTTGTGCAAAGTTAAAGATAAATAATTCATTTTTAAATAAAACATACTTTCTTTAATGATTTCAAATAATTAGATTTTCAAAATTTAGGCTATTATTTTATTTTGAGTAAAATTCTCATTTTCTTTATAATAACCAATCACTCGTCCAATCTCTTTTCAAGAAATGTATAGTTCAGTGCTCTTTATAGAAACTCAGAAAATTGTAGAAAAGTAACATTTTCATGAAATTAGAAAGCATATCCTGGATAGGTAGAAGCAATTAAAATCATATGTAGCATAAAAGTGCTAATACCTAACTACTTAGCCAAACGCAGAATCTCTGATGGTTTGCATTTTCAATAAGTTATGATAAATACTCTTAATGATCGTTTGACAACATTTTTGAGAGTTCATTTTACTTGTAACTAATAGGTTAAAAGCAGAAAAAAGGAATCGGGCACGCTTTTCATTATGTCTACCATTTATCGGCAAGAAGACAATACCTGATCTCAGATCGATTGATTTTCCAACTTAGAAAGTTCAAATTCTTTCTAAGATAAGTTATCAAATTCTTGCTACGGGCAACAAAGAGTGAAAGGGCTGCCGTTATCGTGTTTTCTAAAAGAATACATTGAATAATCAATATTCAATTAGCAATAGAGCTTTTGGTTAATTGCAGTTGGTTAATAACTGTTTTAATTAACCCATTTGACTGTTGGCAATATTTTTTCCATACGAGCTGTCATAATGATTTCTAGATAATTTTTTAAGCAATTCTGCAGAATTCATGAATTTATTTCATGGAATTTCGGGATTTTTTAAATAAAATTTTCTATTTCTTTTATATTTGAAATATTACCTATCTTTCTATCAATATTCCATATAAAAATAAAAGATGATCTTCTGGAGGAGTTATGTGCAAACGTAAAATAAAAAAATATATTAATATGATTAGAAATACAATAGAAATGCGAAAAATTCGATAATAATTGTGTGTATTTTTAATTTTATTTGTTTATAAACAAGGAGATCTCCAATAACGGTCTGGAAAAATGGTATTTTTTGTTATCTTTATTCTCTTGTCTAAAAATTTTTATTCGCTTCGTACTATTAGTTCACACTCTCCCTACATATTTATATACCTTGTTCAAATTTTCAATCGTTAGAAAAATACTTTTTATTCATCCACTCAAGTTCAAATACATTTTTTAAACTTGTAGTGGATGACACTTGATGTTAATACAGTTTTTTTTCAAATATTAATTCATTAATTATTACATTTGATTAATTTTTAATACTTTAAATAGAGTTTTAGCAGTTTTTAATGAAAATTGAAGTCAACAGACCGTAGCTCAATCGGTGAAATGCAAGGATTTCAGTATTTTTCACGTGAAGGTGAAGAATGCGAGTTCAATTCTTGAGAAAGTAGAATTGACTTTTTTTTAAATTTATATTACTTGTTGATATTTTGGGTTGCTATATATATATATATATATTGTAAGTTATACAATAATACACAATAGCAATATTACAGTATTTTCAGCATTTTCCACTGAAGAAATTTCTCCTTAGTAAATTTTCCATGTACAGTCATCCCTCGTTTAATGAGTGATTTGTTATAATCAGCAAGAAAAAATGTAAAAAAAGTGACTCGTTTAAGGAGCGATGTTGGTCCCTGTGCCTTGGCGGTTAATGTCGTAGTGATGTTTCGCAGAACAGTGTAGAGATACCTATATTATCCTATATTGATTTATGTTGATCTCTTGTTACAAGAAAACGCTGGAACAAGAACTCATCTAAATGGGAGAAGTTTGAGCAAATATCAATAGGGTTTAATTGGCGAGATTTTGTCTCTTACCAAGATTATGAGCTACAGATCTATTGCAATGGCATCAATGAGTTGGTGGAAGAACATAACTAGAGCTACTATAGAATTTCTATTCAAAGCATTGCATTCTATTCAAAGCAAAAAAATTGCGGAGGAGTTTTAGTGAGGAGAGAAGAAATAATATCTTCCCAAGAGCAACAACAATCCAGTAACGCCATACTCTGTTATTTCAATTATTTTTACAAGTTTTTTAATTGCAAGATTTAATTGCGTAATAAAGTCACAAGGCTTCAATTTTCCTTTGGCGATAGCTCTCCAAAATGGGGTAACTTACTCAAAGGAAAGAGATTTGGCTAGTTTTTTAAAGTTTGTCGCAATTTTGGAGAGATCGGGGGAAATATCTTTGTCGTGCACTAAAATATTTATACAAATAAAGCTGAAAAAAGAGTTATACGTCTTATTTCAAAGCGCATGAAACAATCCAAAATATGCTAAGGCGTTTGGAACAATTCAGTTTTAACGGCGACCAAAAAGCGCGAAAAAAATTTCGACAAATTATAAAAAATATACTTAAGTGCTTTATTATTTATTATAAAAAAGATTTTGAACTTGCAAATCACCTGCTATATAGTTTGGCGATTAAAGACGCCAAATTGGCGAAATTTTTTCTTGATCCTTTTTGGTCGTCGGTGTACCCGACAACTGCCATGCATTTTTTTATTTAATTAAAAAATTAAAAGATTGTCAATGAATTTTAATATTTTTGCAGAATATGATAAATATAATAAAGTTAGAAAAAATTCAGAGTAGTAGCTTGAAAAAAAAAACGCTTTTTGTATCCCGAAAGCGGAAACAAATGAGTAATTCTTAGTAGCAATAAAAAAATGAATTGCTAGCCTCGTATATAATGTCGTATAAAATCAAAAATAAATCGCTAATCTCGTAAAAAATCAAAAATGAGTTGCTAATCTCGTATATAATCTCATAAGAAATCAAAAATGAATCCCTAATCTCGTATTGTTAACCTCGTATAAATACTAATGCACAATTTAGATACATTTGAAAAAAACATCAGAATCATCAAAACGATAAATTTTTTTTCCAATTTTTAAGGCATTAAAAGAAGTAGGTACTTTTTCCATTAGCTGCCCCATACGAAAACCAGCCAAATTTAGTGAAAATTATCATTACCTTGGCGATGAATATTTTCAATAATCACCAAATCTTGGCGTTGAATATTTATGAGACCAAACATGAGAATCAGAACACAAAAATACAAAAAGTCAAGTTTTTCAAGTATATGAGTGCTTTGTAGGAAGTAATTAATTTTTAAATATTTCTTTAATAACAAAATATATTTCAGTATTCCATAACTATTTTTATGCCTCATTACATATTAAAAGTATAAAAGTACGGATATTAGTAAAGTAATTTCAAATCATATGTGGAATGATACTTAACAATATTATTTTCATTAAAAATCAAAAATTATTAGCTTCTATAAGTTTGAGACATTTCCCATGTGCTCTAAGCATTGAAAATGTGATTCAATTCATAATTGAAATTGTATGCATTTTCTAGAAATTCCTTTGACATATGACAGGTTTCTCCATAATTTTGATTATTAAAGTTTCTTAATATTTTGGCGGTAATAATTTGTATACTATTATATATGATCAATAGTATTTCCTTGTGAATTGAATATATTTTCTACAGATTTACAATATTGATTCGACTTAAAATTAATTTCCTTTTGTCAAAATGGAATTATTTTTGGTACAGGGGGAGGGGGATAGCTTTTTGCTAGATTAGTCCTGACAATTTTCAATGCTAACTTAAAAGCTGTTTGTTGTCATTTGTTGCAGTTATCCAAGATGGCGAACTTTTCGTAAGATTTTGAAGATACGATTTCATATTGTTTTGAGAAAAACCTTACACTAGTCTTAAATCTTACCAAAAATATAATTTTTCTTTCTTCCTTCACTTAAAAAAAGCATGAACTAACATTTTCTCCTTTCTAGTGCTTGTTCAAAATTTTAGCATATATTCAAAGTATTAGTGACTGAGACTATGTTTAAATAATACATGCCATATAAAGCCATAATTATATAATATAAAATATGCTATATTTATATTACATTTTTAATTTAACCATTAATTACTATAAATTTTTGAGAATTTAATAAATAATCATGGAAAACCGGTGAGTAGTCACCCGAAACTTTCTCGCATACCCAATAATAAATTTGTCATACTAGAGAAGGCCTTGCATGGCATTGCCGTACAATAGATACGAAATATTAATTTTTAGGGTGAATTTAGCATTTTTACTGAATCTTTATATTCTCGTTGGCGAAATTTTTGGCAATTAATCCCTAGCATGCCGTTAATAGTATCGGAAAATCGAATTTGACTTTTAAACGCGTTTCTTTCAACCAATTGAAACAAATATTTGATACAAAATTGCATTCATAGCCACAAAATCCCATGTAAAATTTGTTATTTTTAAATCTTTGCGTTTTTGAATTATAGCATTTACATGTTTCAAAAAGTGCAGACTGACAGACAATCAACTTTTAGCTAGATATGACTCAAAATTCGGCATGTGTCTACACTATAGATGTTAAATATGTGTACTGACTGCAAACATGTGTACTGATCTGCAAATTTCTTGTAAAGACAGTACACCAAATTCCAACCGTCTAACTCAAAAGCGTTTTTGAGTTATTCTTATCACAGATAGACAGACATTATCCAAAAATGTGTTTCCCGAACTTAGGGAGGTCTAAAACGTTGGAGATTCATCAACATCTGAAATTCGATTTTTTTTTTTTTTTTTTTTTTTTTTTGACGATTACTAAACATTCTTTGTACTACTTATACGAGAAAGTAAAAATTAATATAATGGTAAGATAGCATTTTATTTTATTATTCGCTTTGTGACTGCGAACGTATTTTCTGTAAGAAACAAAACGTTTTATAAAAATTATAAGTTTTTAAATGAAAAACCTAGTATGACTATTAAGAATAATTGTAACATCGCATTATATTATTTCGTGAGATTTGAGATTAGCTTTAGCTCTTCCCTCGTGAAACCCAATAGTTCCATCTGGTCCCTTTGGTTGCCGTAAGATGATCACATTCTTCTTCTCGTGGAAAGCCCCCAACTGCCTTCTCGGCTTCCATGAATGTTTTACATCATCCCCTTTATAAGCGCATGACAGTGATGGTTGGATATCATCAGGTATCACATTTCCCGTCGATCCTCTCCAATTTCGAGGGGATTTCTTACTGTTTGGGGGATACGGTGAAGAAGGCGGTGGAGTTTTCGAAGCTGAATCATAAGATTTGCTTTCATCGAAACTCGAGTTTCTCCGTGTAGAATCTCTTCTGAGTTTCCCATCTTTAGGCGAGGACTTGGGAGAAATGATTTTTGTGCTTTCCGAAAAATCCTCGTTTATAAAAGGGGCAATGACGAATGGACAGTCCAAATATGGAATATGATGCACGGCTGATGATGCTTCATCTGCGTTTGAAAATTCTACAATTGCAAAACCTGATTGTGAAATATTTCTACACAAATATGGACGTTGCTTTAAAGAAAATTTACTTGTTTGAAGTGTAGAATTCATAACTGTAATATCAACAATTGTTCCAAATTTCTTCAAATAGATTTTTATGTCCTCATTCGATAAGTTGGAAGCAGAGATTTTAAAAATAATTACTTTTTTCGAATCTGCGTCGTCATCCGGCAGCAGAGGGTCTACTCGCCTTATTTTTGTTTTCTCATCATTCAGTTGAAGTTTTTTTGATTTTTCGAGGCTATGAGCGACAATTCTCCAATCTTTGGTAAGTGCCTTGACCTTTCGTAGCGATGAAATAAGTTTCAAACTCACGTAGCCATCCTTATTTCGACGCATATGCTTCAACAGAAATTTGTCTTTATATATATTGGCGTCAGAAAAAAGAAATTCGACTTGCTTCAGGATTTTTTCCCTCAAATCATCGTCTGGTAGAATAAATTCGTCCTCACATTGATTTGATGAATGTTTTTGTTCTTCATTTGTATATTCCTTATGTTCAATTCCTTCCGTATTATTTACCAAACATATGTCACCTTCCATTTCAAAGAACAAGATGTTTATTTTGATAGTTTAAATAAAATCTGCTTTTTAGATCAAACATAAATCTTCTTAATTTAAATCAAAAATAAAACTCGTTTTGCGTAATAGCAGAGCGTGCTAGCACGAAAACATGTCTTTCATTAAAATAAATTTTCAATTATAGCATTTATATTTTTAATTCTTTTATACATGCAAAACTCAAATGTTATTTACGATATAAATATAAAATATATGGCAATAATAAATTTTTAATAAAGTTGTCCTGACAAACACGAGTGTAATGGTGAGTTTACATTCGGCCAGTGAGATAACACATGCGCAGAAGGGGACTGATTTATGTTTGCCACAATTTTACAAGATAGATTCAAGTATTCCATGCTTGGCTATAAATTGCCGTTTTAGCGTCCCTTAATTTTTTTTTCACTGCGTATCGTATTGAAGTGATGGTTATTTACCCAAAGAAGCATGGTGAAATTAAAAAAAAAAGGATCAACATACCTAAATTTGGAAAACTATAGAAAAAAATGGCAAATAAAATGAAACACATAGACACGCAACCTAGCATCAGACAGAAAAAAGAGTAAAAAATGTCGGAATTAATTTATAATATGTGATCAATTTTTTCACGCCAAATTCTACAAACGTATGCGCAGTAAGGAAAAAAAATATAGAATACAGCAGCATGTTGTCGTTCTGTCGGGACAAGTATTTGCCATGGACCGAACAGCCTGTTTCAGCATTTCTAAGCATGCGCTCCTACTGATCGATAGTTGTTGTTGTTTATGATCCCAGGTGGTATAGCTGGCTATACTATCTCCATGAAACCAAAGATCTCTAAAAAGTCCAAAAACAATAGCGGATCCCTTAAAATCTCAAAAATCGTAAAATTTAAACATTTAAGAATGTGATTGGGGGAGGCTTGATCTGCTTTGCACCAAGGACATTCAGCAAAGAGCCTCCGTCCGTGTTGGAAGGTGAGGGATTTGATGTGTCAACTCAAAAAACGAGAGAGAGATTCAGACGGTGACACCAACCGATGGTAAACCCACCTTAAATGCTAATTGATTTGGAGGAAAAACAATTTCAGCATTTTAAATGCGGAAAAGCATTCATTTCGAATTTTTATAAACTCATGAAGGCCTTGTACTGCTGATTCTAATCTCATTTGATGCAACATAGCAAGTTTTAAAAAAAACTCACGAGTTGTGAATTTACATTAAACGGGGAACGCGATATCTTCTATCAGTCAAAGCTACCTCGGAACATTTAGGTAGATAGAAATCTGATTAATACCAATACAGATGGGAGATTACCTTAGTATATGACTTTCAGGGGAAACAGATCCATATTTGCGTCTCTTTTGGAAGAAAATTTCTGCCATCCATCCTGACCAAAGAGATGGATTGGTTGTTAAATTTCAAGTTGTTCTTCCAATTTTTAAATAGCGCTGTTTAATATAGAACCCATAATTTTCTTCCTTCGATTTGCATTCTTCAGTCAAGCCCTTCACTGCAAAATAATTGAGAGGAAAGTTATATATAATTATAAAAAGAAGAGTTAGCACGCGTGGCAGAGCTCTCCTAGCAGAACATTGGGTCTAGACCTATCAAATTCGGCATAAACATATTTTAAAAGATGAAATTACAACCAAGCGCTTTCCCATGCTATTTTATTTATTTTTTTATTATGGCAATTTTTTTTAGAAATATGTTTTACATGATTTACGGCAGCAGGTTTCATTGTTGCAGTGAAATTCAAATAGCTTCCATTATTTCATCAAATGTTTCAATGACATAATTTAATTTATTTTTAATACTTTTTTTTAGTTTCACAAAAATAATTTGCATATTTGCAGGTATAAAAGAAATATGTATTTTTAGATAATTGCAAAATTATTTAAAAATGAGAACAAATTTTGAGAAATTTTTAACAATGTTATTTAAAACTGAATTCTATTAAATAAAACAATATGCAAAAAAAAAAAGAAATTAAAATATATGCAAATTCCTCCAAAAAGATTTCCATTTTTGTTTAGGAAATCACATATTCTCAACAACAACAAAAGTCTTTTCAAATCCCTAAATTCAGAATACAACAACTTTTCCTTTCTATTTTGTTTCATACGAATCAATACTCCCGGTTCTGCTGCATCTTATTCTTATGACCCTACAACTCTTCCACGTCGATGTTTGTTTTTCTTTAAATAGGTCAACCAGGCGTCCTTGAAAACAGAGGATGAAAGGTCTATTAAGGATAACATAGGGCGGCACTCCTTTTATCAACATCACCATGGCAACGAATTGGTGGTTTGCAATCAACCGGCCATGGTCCTATTACTAGCAGCAAAATTCACTGCAAATTGTGTATTTCGGTGGAGGACGTAACTTTCCGATCTTTCGATCGTAATTTTTGAGAATGGCACCATTCCCTGCACTCTCTGACACTTCTTAAGTAATGGGTTGTATTCGATTTCGGAGGAACGTTCGAACAGAAGCTGTAAGCGCTGTAAGGGAAAAGTAATGAAGTAGGGATTACATGTTTGCAAGCAGTTTCATCGAGCAAGAATATTGGAAAAAGCATAAAACTTACAAGGAATATTGTCAAAGAACTAAAAATAAAATTAATATCCAACAGCTTTTGTTAGAGAGGAACAGCGAGAGGAATTGAATTTTTTAGAGAAGTATGTCCAATATTTTCCTCTTAAGGGATTGTCGAATTTTTAATTTTAATCGGTATTGGAATTTTTTTATGGTTGAAAATAAAGCGAATATAAAATATCCTTTGTTATTCGACAATAAAACGACATGAAGAATTTTTCATGCATTGTATCTTGTGCATTTATTCTAAATGGAATTTTAAATTTTCTTTTAAATCAATTTTGGAATTTGGATCGTCTAAATAGTAAATGATAGTTAAAAATACGAATCTACTATAAATATTGCTTTTGGCATGGTAATGTTTATACAGTGGTGTACTATCTATCTATCTATATATATAAATATATAAATATATATATATATATATATATATATATATATATAATGCTAATGTACATGGCACAGAAATAATTGTTATTATTTATTGTTGAATAGAATAATCAAATGTAAACAAATTTTGTACTTTCAGCAAACGCTTCAGACCATTTCATTGGATAATTTTATAGCTACTTTTTATTCGATGCTTCGCTTAAGCTGAAAAATATTTTTAAAAAATGCACGGAAGAAAGATCGCCGGCACTTCTATTCAGTGAAAAGCAAGAAAACAAGATGATAGGAATTGGAGTCAAGCAATAGGTTAATCGAGCACGAAAATATGCTTAACATGTTTACCATCGCATGACTCAACTATGATTCACACCTTTTATCTATTGGTATCGAACCATCTTTCTAATCAGACTGCCCCTTTTAAGAGAAGGGATTATCTCATTAACGGATAGTTCGAATATTGGGCATGAATGGTGAGAATGAATTGCTCCCTTCGGACATAAACGGAAGTAAGATTTTCATTTCGACTTTTATTTCGTAACTAGCAATACCCACACAGCGTTGCCCGTGGCATAACATCCAAGAGGAAAAATTAGCTTTAAATTTAAGTCCAGTCTCCACTCGATATGACATGGGCATGCCACACAACATCAAACAAACATAAAACTATATTTAGAAATCATCATAAATAAATACAAAACAATTTTTATAGGACACATTCAGAAATATTTAGACTGTTAAAAAGGTATAAATATGATATTTTCATAGACAAAACAATTCACTAAAAATATACAATAGAAAGGCTGTTTCAAAATTTTAAAATATACAAATAAGTCATTGTACCCACTGTTCCACACTTGTTTATCAACTCTGTATAATCTGATATGAAAATAAAATTCAGCTTGTTCACAATGTTTCTTTGTAAACTATATTGGCTGGGCAATCACTTCGCTCCTCATGAGATTCATTCTGTCTCTGTAATTCAATCACAGTGCGATTTAAAGAGAGACGGTTACTTCGCTTAACAGAAGATTCTTCTGGACATTCTTTCTTTGATATTCGATAACCGAACGTTTCTTTGCTCTACATTTTCATTATCGCGTTTGTCATTTAATGTGCTCCAGCGAAAGTTAAAATTTCCTTTTTTTTTGAATCGCTGTTTATAGCCAGACGTAAACAAAGAAATGTATCGCATATGCATATATCATAGTTGCACATACGCACATACTCTTGCTAGTTGCACATACGCAGTTTGAGGTCTTCGCACATACGCGGATAAGTGCAAAGCACAGATACTGCTATTTTATGCATGCGCAAATCGTAGTAGGAAAATAATTAAGATCAAAATTTTAAAACTCCTTTTTTATTTTGATATGACTTCATTATACTAAAACCTTCCCCAATAAATGCCCTACAAAATGGTACAAATATATCCAATATCAGTTATATATTTATCGAGTGATTTTCTTTGAAACATACAGACGCTTTTAGCAAACGTCATTTCATACTCTGTATAGATTTATAAACTTTTAATATGCACGCACAAAATTTGTAATATGCTAATTCATTTAATGCTTTTCGAGCTCATTTAATAACAAAACTAATTTTAAAAAAAGATGCATTTAATAATAAAAATTTAATATGTCTTAAAAGAATCAATAAACTATGCTACCAAATCCAGTTTGTTGACTTAAATCTGTAAATTGCATCTTGTGGCATGCGTGAAGACAAAAAAAAATTCAGAATTCTTTCCGAGCAGTCCATTATAGTCCATTTACAAACTATCAAATTTAGCATATAGTTACTTATTCAGTATAGATACTCATTACAAAAAAGTTTTTGAAAAAAAATTAATTAAATTAATTATTAAGTTTCGTTAAAATTTTTTTAAAAAATTCCATAGCTTCAGAGCGTATTATTGCACAAAATTATTTTTGAAGCACATTCATTTTTCCGTTACTTTAATTTTGATTCTGTACAAAAAGTTTCCTTTAATACATTTTAGAAAGCATTTTTAACCATATTTTACTACAAAATGTTAATCTTACTTCAGAAACTACGTTTATAACCTCATATACTGCACCAATACAAAGTATATTTTTTACTTGGACGTTTTCGCTCCTTTATAGTTAAGAGCAAATTTTTGAAATGAAACAAAGAAGACATAAATTTTGAAATATTATCATGCTGACATATAACAGACTTAAGTTCGAATCTCTTAATTTTTCTTCCTCGCTATGAGCATTTTTTTTTTTTTTTTTGCTGCTGCTGTTGTTAATAGGAATATAGAACTATTTTATTTATTTCTGGTAGAGGGCGCCACAACAGCTGTATGAAGGGTGCGTATTTTTCGTCATAGGATCACCAATGTAACTATTGGTGGTATGCGAGGACCGAACTTGCAATGTTCGGGTTCGTAGACGAGTAACATGAGCACAAGACAAAAGTTATTACTCCTGTCTCGTAGCTGTTATCTGGCTTATAAAGCATCACCACAAATACATTGAACCTGAACTAATAAAAGGAGTATCATTTCAGTAGACCCATTTTGAATTTGAAGAGAACATACAAAACTATCTGAAATGTTTCATACGATAGAAATTAATTTTAAAATAATTATTATGATTATGGATGAAAATAACTATTTTAAAATATCTTGATAATTTTTTTCACTCGCAAACCTAATAAAAACAGTCTTTCAATCATTTTGATCATCAATTAAAGGAGATTCTAAATAAGATTTTCATCCTGTTAAATGAAGCTCAATGACGTCACTAAAGAGATAAGGAAACTCACTTATGAAACCTTTTAAATCCAACAACCATTTGAATCTAAAAAAAAGAAAATAATAAAGAAATCTCGTTATTTTAACCGAATTGCTTAAATGTTGAGTTTATCTCTAAAATCTTTTAATGAAATCGCAGAAAACTCAGTTTTCTGGAGGATGGTAATAAGTTATTTTCGCATCAGTGCTAATTAAAATTTTTCGTATTGCAGCATTTTTCACTTAATTTCCATTTCTGTATCAAAATTCATTTACTTTCTCAGAATTTCTGGAATGCAAAGATTGATAAAGAAATTAAAAATAAATCAAGTTGATATTATGTAGAAAACCGGAAGGTTTGAAGGTGTTTCTTTATTGAATTAAAAAATTCTAAATATAATTCTGATGGAAAGTGAAATGTTTAAACAAAATTTACTTTTAAACTCGAATGCTTAATGCTTTGTAAAATAAAATTTTGTATTTTAACTAGCGGCAATGTCTTCCCAAAAGCTTCTCTTACCTCTTTAATTAAGATGCTATCCCCCTCCGCATAAAATTGTAGACTTTTGAAATGACGTGACAGCCTTCCATGGCCTTAGTAAATAATATTAACGAAAAATTGATATTTTGAGTGTAATTTAGCATTTTTACTTGATCCGTCGTATAATTCTTGGCCATTTTTTGGAAATTAATCCCTGGCATCTTGTTAATAGTACTCGAAAATCAAATTTGTATTTGATACGCATTTTATCCAACCGTTTCAAACCAAAATTTTTATAGAACTACAATTTCATCACAAAATTATGTGCCAGATTTCATATATCTAAGTTATTGCTTTTGATTTATTTCGTTTACATGGTTAGGAAAATACAGATAAACAGACAGTCAACCCTTTGACGCAATTTATTCCAAATTTGATAGATATCTACACTTTTAGTATTAAATCTGCTCTAACTCTATTCATTTTGTATTTACCATGATAACTTATTTCCTGACAGCCGGACAGACAAGCACAGTCTGAATGGATTTCGTTTAAAATTTCATAGAAATTTAAAACTTTAATGTAAAAGCCATAGATAACGTCTTCAATAGCATCGGCAAGCAATTATTATGAAATATTAACCTTTGGCGTGAATTTAACATTTTTACTGAATCAATCGTGCCAACCTTGGCGTGTTATTTGGCGATTAATCCCCGGGATGCGGTTAATAGTATCCGAAAATCAAACTTGTGCTTTACATGCGTCTTTCCCAACCGATTGAAAAAACTGGCGGTAAGACAGGAGTTTAACCCCCTGCTTGGCACAATTTTCAAAAATCGCCAACTCACCAATAACGGTCTTGCGCCATGTTTTGCGAAATGTTCAAAAGCGAGGGAGCAGATGTCCAATCATAGCGCATAAATAAAGGTGAAAAATAATGGGTTTGCCAGTCAAGAGAAAACGGAACTTTTTTAACTTTTTAAAGTTTATCATTTAAAAAATAAATAAATCTTTAAAGTTAAAAAATATCTTCAAATGTTAGAAACTCGGAATATAATAATTTTGAAATTGCTTACATTCCATTTTTTTAAACTTGAAATCTGATCTTCTTACTCAATTCCAAATTCTTCACACATTTTTGGAAACAATGCTGTACTTCACAAAATCAATACCTTTTTCAAAAAATAAAATTAATTACATTTGATAACAGTCAAGGAATTTAGAACCACATAGTTCTTTTGTAATGTAGCTACTTCTTTCAAGTATTAAGGAAACCATTTAAAGGTAAAATAATTTATATAATGAATTATTTCATTAAAAATATTCAATAGATCAATAAATTAGAACTGATCTAATCGTAAACTACACTGGTGTGCAAAACTTAAGCAACAGGTATGTTTTTTGCCATAACTTCACGAGAAATCATCTGAGAGACATGAAATTCAGAAATGAGAGAAATGAGATACAGCATTTAGTTCTGAAAGAATGACGAAAGCATAGTTAGGCAGAAATGAATACAATGCACACAGTATGGAATCAAACAAAAAAAAGGCTTTATTGAACTCATAGTATCGTTACACATGATTGTCTGTCCAAGAGGAAGAACAGCAAGTAGATGTTCCTTAGTATGGGATATGCCCTCCCCTTACTGCAATGGTTGCTTCGCACCGTCTCCCCATACTCAGCACCAGATTGTCCAACAGTACTTGAGGTAAGAGTGCCCATTCCTCAATCAGCATCTGTTTAAGTTGTCGGGTGTTCCCAGGAGGATGTACTCGTGCCACAAGGAGTCTCCCCAAAGCATCCCATACATGTTCTATCGGATTTAAATCAGGACAGCACGCTGGCCAATCCATTCGAGTGATATCTTCACTTTCCAGGAGCTCCTCAACAGCATGAGTCCTGTGTGGCCGTGCATTGTCATCCATAAAAACGAAGTCTGATCCAATGGCACCTCGGAACAGACGCACATGGGGAAGGATCACCTCCTGACAATAGCGATCTCCAGTTACAGAACCTCTGTCGAAAACGTGGAGCTCAGTCCGCCCGTTCATCATAATGCCTCCCCAGACGATAACTCCAAGACCACCGAAACGGTCTCTTTCCGTGATGTTACTGGAATGAAACCGTGTCCCGACCTCTCTCCAAATCAACTGGCGTTGGGAATCGCTTGTGGCACTAAAACGACTCTCATCTGTAAAGAGGACACGACTCCATTGATGAGATGTCCAGTTTTTGTGCTCCCTGCACCACTCTAAACGGTGCCGCCGGTGGGAAACTGTCAAAGGGATGCAGCTTTCAGGACGGCGGGCGAATAGGCCACCTTTTTGAAGGCGTCTGGACACAGTAAAACGCGACACTTGTCGCCCCGTTGCTGCACACAGTTGCTGAGCAATGGCGCTTTCTGACTGGTTTTGGGTTCTTTTCGCCTGCAGGACGATATATCGGTCATCCACTGCAGTTGTTTTCCTGGGGCGGCCACCACTAACCTTTCTCACAGCTGTACCTGTGGTTTGGGAGGCTTTCCAAGCGCGCGAAACGACACTTTTGTTGATTCCGAACTCTTCAGCTACACTGGTCACACTACGCCTCTTCTCCAGCTTTCCGATCATTCTTCCACGTGTGAAATCGTCCAGGTGATTTCTGCTTGCCATATTTCACGAATTAATTCACGTGCACTTGCAGCGAATGTCTTTAATTGTGCCTCCGTCATTCCTTTTATTGTAGTGTTGAGCTGCGCGCGCCTTCCGCACGTGTTTTTCGTACGCTCACGTCGTCTGTGACGTTTTGTTCCTGATATTTGCATACGCATGACCTTTCTCTTGAATTACGTGTTCATTGTACTGATCGCAAGAACTCCTTTTCTTCAATTTCATGGCTATCTGCTTAAAATTTGCATTGTTGCTTAAGTTTTGCACACCAGTGTACATACGTTAATTAGAATTTGGCAGTTATGATCTCATAAAATAGTTGTTGGTTTCCCTTTATCACGTGAGAACATGATGCTTTTTTGGTTTGGTGGTTTTGAAGCCCCAAAATGCACAGATAGAAAATTGGTGTTTTATCGCTCTTCAGGCATCAATTTTTCGCTTTTAGGGTTATTAGAAAATGGTAAAGAAAGTTTTCACATTGACGAATCATTGACTACAAAAAGTTACAACTTGGTCGAATATCCGTCAAGTACCCAATTCTTCTATCTGGATAATAAAGAGCAGGGTCGTAAGAAGTTATCGCACGAAGAAGAAGCATGGAGAAGAAAATGAGAATGAACGTCCAACAGCGAGGGTTAATTTTTATATATATATATATATAGAGAGAGAGAGAGAGAGAGACGATTTTGAGATGAAAAAAAGCCATCGCTTTTCTAAAGGGTGATGATTACGCAATACAATAGTCACGTGATCATTCCAAACCAGTTTAAATAGAATTTTCAAAAAAGAAAAATGTTTTAAAGTTTTGGAGTTCGAATGACTAAGATGGGAAAAAAAACCATCGTATTTTATATTTAAAAAGCATGTGTAATCGGGCTTGTTTCAAACCGCTTTAAACTGATTAATGACTTAAACTAATTAAGAAAAATAATGACTTAAAAAATAATAATAATGTTTCACATGATAACATGAAATATTCGATAGCAGATTTCATTTTTTTATTATTATTATTATATAACTGAATTCAATTTTCAAGTAAATTTTACTATTTTTTTTTTCTTTCTCTCTCTGTAAAAATATGCGACCATTTACAAAGAAAAGAAGCTTCCAGCTCATGGAAGTGAACTAGAATACCTCTCAAATGATATTTCTATGTTATTTCCGACGTAACAAATGCGATGAAACAAACCTTTCTTGGCAAAAGAACGTGATTTTTCTCTGCTTTTGAAAGTTTTAACCCTTAAAACTTCAAGAAAAGTTTGGCATGTTCTTGATTTAATGGCGTTTTAAACAGATTCCTCGATGGAACTCTGCAAAAACTTCACAATTTTAAACTTAAGTCATTTTGAGAGACAAAGAAATACTTAACATTTTATGCAAGACAGTTTAACACGCCTAATTTTTCATGGGCCATATCGTCTTACACTATCATCGATTATTTATAGCCATTGATGTTGCCAGCTTATTTAACAAAGCATAAAATAAATTGGAAATGTAAACAAAAATATCTCATTTTTTTATTTAATGTAAGTTAATTTTTGTGATATTCGTGTTTTGATTTTGTTAACCCGGCACAAGCTAAGAACTCGTTCAGAAACTAACGCCGGAAAACAAACCTCCATTCCTTCCTTCCTTCCTTGTAAGTTACTGTATAATTTTTGTTATTCAATATTAAATATTGCATATGATTTAATTTTGAAGAAAATTGGAAGAACTGAAGAAATTTTGCTTCAATAAATTACCAAAAAAATTATCATTTTCCAGATACGAAGGCTAATTCAAATTCAATTGGTTTAAAGGGTTTTTTTTAATTAGCAATTCTTATTTGAAAATCTATCTATAAAGGAAACAATCTATACATAATATAAAATGAAGACTCCTGAAAGCATCTGTATGTTTGAAACAGAAAAACTCGAGAAATACTCAACTGATGTTGGAGATATTTGTATCATTTTGTAGGGCATTTATTGGAGAAGGTTTTAGTATATTAAAGTCAAATTAAAATAAAAAAAGGAGTTTTATAATTGTGATTTTAATTATTTTCCTACAATTATTCGCGCATGCCCAAAACAACAGTATCCGTGCTTTGCACTTATCCGCGCGTGAGCGAAACCTCAAACTGCGCATGCGCAAATAGCAAGAGCTGTGGTATACATATACAATACATTTCTTTGTTTACGTCTGATTTTAAATAACTATTCAAAACTCATTATGCCCCAAAAAATAAGGGAATCCAACCTTGGGCGGGGCACATTAAATGCCAAAACGCTTCGTTTGTTGCGCGATAATGAAAATGTAGATGACCGAAACTTTCGGTAAGCGAATATCAGAGAAAGAATGTCCAGGAGAATCTTCTCTTGAGTGAAGTTACCGTCTCTCTTTAAATCGCACTGCAACTCAATTACAGAGAAAGAATGAATCTCATGAGGAGCGAAGTGATCGCCCAGCCAATATAGTTTACAAAGAAATATTATGAACCAAGCGGAATTTTATTTTCATATCAGATTATACAGAGTTGATAAACAAGTGTGGAACAGTGGGTACAATGACTTATTTGTATATTTTAAAATTTTGAAACAGCTTTTCTATTGTATATTTTTAGTGAATTGTTTTGTCTATCAAAATATCATCTTTTTACCTTTTTAACAGTCAAAATATTTCTGAATGTGTTCTATAAAACATTCTTTTGTAGTTATTTTTGATGATTTCTAAATATATTTTTATATTGGTTTGATGTTATGTGACATACCCATGTGATATCTGGTGGAGGCTAAACTTAAGTTTAAAGCTAATTTTTCCTCTTGGATGTTATGCCATGGGCAATGCTGTGCGGATACTGCTAGTTTCGGTATAATGGGATATAAATTTTAAATAATATTACAACTCAATTAGTTTTCAATATTTATTGAATTTTTTGTTAAATATTATGTATCTTACTGACATAAATAAATATGTAAGATGATGATTTTATATTGAATACTTTGAAATTTTTTTCAGTCTTTTTCTTAAATGTTAATCGCTAAACTTTTTTCCTCTAACTCTTTCTCTCGAGGTTTCTAGCGTTTCTAATGAACAAGTGAACTCTAAACCATTTAGTACAAGTAAAGAGTTTTAGGAAGGAAGGAATTATTCTTATATAAAATTTACGAATGTTTCTTATATAAAAGTTAGCATAGGATTTTAAAACAAAATAAAATGCATTTATGAAATATGTTTAATTACTCTACCTTTAGTTGTAGTTTTAAATAATCACCTCTTCCTGTTCTCTTTTATCATTTCCCATTCTTACCCTAAGCTATTCGGGAAAACTTCGATTTCATTCGGATTTCTGCCACTTAATTGCCCCAGTGACTCCTTCATTCTGCTTTCATCCACTTTTGCTTACTCTAATTCCGTTTCTAATCGATAAATTACTTTTGTAACTGAGTTTGCTTTTCCTTTTACGAATGACTATTTATCCACTCGATATCATTAATTATAGAACTCAAGAGACTCAATATCTAGTGAAAAAGAATAAATTTTATGCTATTTATCGATTCTGGTATTATGGATATGCTACATGTATTATGTTTCCAAAATAAAACCAACGCATTATACGATCACTTTTCATTTCCCTAACAAACACATAAAATTGTTGTTTCTATAATACTGAAATAGTTTAGTTGGATTGAGTGCTTCTTTGGTGAACTTTTATCGTTGTAACAAAACGATAAACTGAAATGGTTGTCTTGAAAATTTATTTCAATAATTATTAATCGTATTATATTCAATGTTTCTGTAAAATGCTATGAACAGAGTGGAATTTAACCAATTCAAAGCTGATAGGACTGGATGAAAATTTGATTTATACTAAAATCCGGATTAGGAATATTAAATCAAGCCAGCGAGGTTGGTCTCCCCGAAACTTTCTCACATACTCGCCAGTAAAGGTCTTATTCCTCTTCTTTCGCATAAAATTGTGAATCATGGATAAGGCCACAAATACCTTGCACATAATTGGTGAATGATTGTTATCAAATGCTGTCTTTGGCGAGAATCTAGCATTTTTACTGAATCTATCTCAAGAATATATATTTTAGATGCCATTTTGCCAGCCGAGCAACGCCAAAATTGGATACAAAATTACAATTGTAATAACTTATCGAATTTCAATGTTTTGATTCATTGTGTTTATGACTTATTGCATTTACGTCCATGCGAAAGAACAGACCGACAGATGGTCAAACGTTTGATGGATTTAGTTCAAAATCTGATGAGTATCTATATTTTAAATTCTAAACCTGTGTACCGAATTTGGTCTACCTGGCTTTTTGTGTTTTACCGTTATCGAATTCACTTGTATTCGAGCAAACAGACAGAAAGACTTCCTGCAAATAGATCTTGTCCAAAATTTGATAGAAATTTACTAGTTTACATTCTAGTAGTCAAGATGTTCACATCGTAATTCTACATACCAAATTTCACGCGTCTAGCTCAAATTGTTTTTAAATTGTCGTTTCATAAACAAACAGATGTAATGCCAAAAACGTGTTTTTCGGACTGAAAAAGGTTTGGAACACACATTTTACATATTTATTAAGCAAGGGATGTCGTTAATTTCAGTTTGTTATTAATGAGAATCGTGCTTGAATTTTTATGTCTCGAATACGAATTACAGAAAAAAAAATTGTAATCGTCTACGAATTCAGCTTCAGAATATTTAAGAACTTCAATAGCTTAAATTTTTCTTAATTCGGAAATTCACTATTTGAAATTATGTCTGTCATTTGATATGTCTGTGAATATGATGATGGAAGAAAACCATATCTTTAATAAATGAAATTTGGTTCATATCCTGCCATTAAAACTGCATATCTATATTAGACTTTGGTCTCAAGTATTACAAAAAGAAGAGTTCGGAATGCAAAATTGATTTTCTTCATTATACTACGAAACACAAACGAGTCTTATAGTGCCACATTTTCGTAATTACATCTGTCTGCTGATCTGAGTATGAACGCAACAACTAGAAAATATGACAATTTAATGAATGAAATTCAGTATGCTGTCTTTATACTAAAATTATAGATTTCTAATGAATTTTGAGCGAAATATACCTGTCGTGGAGAATTAAGTCTGCTTGTCCTTTCACCTATGTGTATGTGAATATATATAGGTGAATAATATTCAATATAATTCAAAAATGCATCGAGCTAGATTAATGAAATTAGGTATATAAATTTCAGAAACTGAATTGTGTGTATTCTGGATGATATCCATTATTGGGATGATTATCTGAAAATATTCCTATTAAAATAAAATTCTTATAATCTTCATCAAATTAAGCAGTGACCGGAATGATTACGGGTATATTCTGTTCTGTATATCAATGTAACTATCGAAATTCAAAATGCGGTTGCCAAATTTATAAATATAAATATATGATTTTTTTTCACAAAAATTGTAAATTATTGTCAAATTTTTTGTCTAACTGGCTCAAGGGAAAACATTATTTAAAAATACACATTTCTTTATTGGAAGGGAGAAACTTATGGGAAGTTTGACACAAAACGCAATTATTGTAAAAATTTCCAAACAAAAAGTTAATATAATAATATTGCCGCTGATTTTTCATGCACTTTTATTTAACTTGACTTGTTTTTTGTTTGTAGAGAAGGAATTTTTTATTTATTTTTTTAACTCTTCTTTTCCTTGACATGATTCCTTAGTTTTGAGATTTTGTGCTCGTGTGTTATCAATAATAGTACAATATTTTAAGAAATTAACTGTTAATTAATTGATATATTTAATTATTTTTATTTCATACTAATGAATGTCATCTAGTATTAATTCGAGAAAAAATTTTTACGAAATTCCGATATGTTTATTAGAATGAATTATAAATTAATGGCTAAAAAATTTAGAGTGATTAAAATAAAAGCAAGTTTTTGTATTGTAGTAAAAGTGAATTTTAAAAAACTATTTTTATTAAATTAATTTCTACTTTTGTTCAATAAATTGCTATTAATTTATTCCTTTATTACCATTTTCTAAATCTATGTCCTTCATTACTACTATGTCCTATGTATCAGTGACATATAATGTCAAACTACGATGGTTGCCATGTTTGGTCGGAGTTAAATGCTTTTATTTAATATCATAAAAAATTAATCGAAATTGTAGAAATTCATTGTCTATTATCCGATTAAGATATCTAAAAAAAATTCTAATTTAGCTATAAGTCTCACTTTTATGCATCTGCCTATTTTCCGGTTGGTTACAGTAGCTTGAAAAATAAATTATGCATTCAAAGAAATTTGATGATAACTTTACTGGAACACGTACATACTGATCTTCTAATACAGAAAGCTTTATTTAATTTCCTAAAAATATATTTATTCCAAACTAGCCTTGAACATATCTTTGACCATGTCGTCATGAATACCACCTAAATCAAATTAGTGGGAGTGATACTTAATAAATTTGAAACCAAATCCGTCAAAGGGGTTAACCTTTCGTCGATCTGTACTTTCATAAGCATGTGGAGGCGGCACCTCAAAAACACAAAGGCTGAAATATAAGAAATTTGGTATATGATATTATGACTACAATTACAATTCTGTGCCAAATTTTGGTTATCGTTTATCGAAAAGAAAAAGAAGTCCAAATCACACATTCTATATTTTGGTGCTTTTGTAATAGCCACATTGTATCAATTAATCGATAAATAGTGCAGTCTAATGGACTTTTTCGTTAGTATTATTTGCCAATAGGTTAATCATACTCAAGTATATTTAATTGTAATGTATGAGGAAACTTCTGGAAACCTACTTCAATCATGTATCCTACTTCAAAGCTTCTGGAAACCTACTGTAAACCTACTTCAAAGCTGTAAGTGAGATAGATTCGTCTAGAACCGTAGACACACGAACAAAAACTTCCTTTTATAACTATTCCCTTTATCCTCATCAATATAAATTTTCATCAGTAAGTATAAAAGATTTAAGAATCTCAATTGATTCCCTCGACTTGGAAAAGCAAGATGCAGTGACACTGTGCTATGCAGAACTTATATTTCCTTGATATTAAAGGAACTGTTATTTGTTAAATTTGATATTATATGGCTCATATCTAGGAAGATAACGTCTATTTGCATTATGTTGAGAACCATAGAACAATCGTCTATTTCTACTATCCTTTTTTCTGATTTTAAACAACTTAAAACTGATAATGAGACTGTGGAAGAAAGGACCAATATCATTCTACCTAGAAGTTTATGAAAAATAGGTTTACAATTAAGTCTATATATATATATATATATATATATATATATATATATATAATGATATTTTAAACTCTAATATCAATTTAATTAATTTCCGAGGTTTTATCTTAATTTAGTCCATGGTAACTTCATTCTAAAATATTCTCTTATTTCCAGATCCAATTCCACTATCTGTACTTAATTAATTACAGAGAAGCTTTGTAAAATTGCTGAATCGGCTAAAAGCCGAACTTGCCAACATTCCGAGTGAAGGGACAAAATACAACTGACGTGACAAATTCTTTTTTAAAAGATCCCTGTGTTTCCCTTACCTCGTCGGCGCGTATAGCGAAAATCCCTATCGAAATCTCATTATATATAAGCACTGTGGAGAAATATTTTCCCTATCAATATCTCAGGTTATATAAGACCAGGATAAAATATTCAAGAGCTTTTCCCTTATTTTTCTCTGTGTCGTTCTGTATTGTGTGTTGCTCGTCGCTCCTGCTTGTACATAATGCGTGCTTTTCGAAGATGAAATGAAACGACGTCACGAAAATCGAGACTCCACTGTCTTCGAAACTGCATTCTGCTTCACATAAAATAATGCAATGTGTGTGTGTGTGTGTGTGTGTGTGTGTATGTGTGTGTGTGTGTGTGTGTGTGTGTGTGTGCGTGCGTGTGTGTGTGCGTGCGTGCGTGCGTGTATGTATTTATTTCTTACACAAATCTACAGTTTTTGTTCGGGAGGAAATTAGACACATATGTTTTTCAAAACGAGAGAAAGATCCTTGTCAACTTATCAAAGTTCAAATATTAATTGAAATTTTATTAAAAACTAAGAAAGATTTTTGTGGGTTTTTTTCTGTAATATCTTCAGAAAAAATTATTGTTTCCCTAAAAAAAATCTTTATATAATCTACATATTCAAAACATTTCCTTTTAATGATACAAATTTGGTAATATTTTTCCCCTAAATTTAACAAATTTCTTATAATTTTTTTTTATGATTTGCAACAATGCTTTTTATTGTTTTATTAAAATAAAATTACCGTGATTTTAATCAGTCTGTCTTTCACTATCGATAATTTTTTCTGCTATACTTTAATACTGTGATGAGTTAAATTTGCTTTCCTTGATACATTAATACATCAGTTTTAAAGTAAATGTTAATATATTTCAAATTACCTTACATGTATTTTAAAAGAAAAGTATGAAAATTTTACATGGATTTTTATACTTTTACTTTTTATACTGTTTAAATATTATATAAATACTAAACCTTGCCAAAGCAAACTGAAGGACGTAAGGCTTTTAAAAAATATATAAGCTGTTACAATTTGTTTAAAAATATTTTGCTGAAAAAATCATTAAGACAAGTTACAATCAGTTGGAGTAGTTTCCCTAATACTTTCCCGCAATAAAGGCGTTATACTGAAAACTCATTGTATAGCATTTTCGTTCAATGGTTAAGAAATATTAGTCTTTGACGTGAATTTAGCACTTTTACTGAATCTATCATGTCATTCTAGGCAAATTATTTGGCAATTAAACCCTAGTGTGCGGTTAATAGTATCCGAAAATCAAATTTGTGTTTTAGAGGTGTTTTTCCAACCATATTGAAACAAAAATTTGGCCCTTGTAGTCCAAAATCACATACGGAATTTCATGCTTCTAAATAATTATGGCGTTTACATGCTTCTAAGGGTACAGACCAATAGACAATCAGTCCTTTGTTGGATTTGGCTCAAAATTCGACAGATTTATAGATTATAGATGCTAATTCTACGTACCAAATTTTATTCATCTAGATCTCTTTGTTTGTAATTATCGTCTTAACTTATATTCGAACAGCCGCACAGACTGACTTCCTCAGAATAGATTTTGCTCAAAATTTGATATAAATCTAAAACTTTGGTCTATAGACCATATACCAAATTTCAACCGTCTAGCTCAAAGCATTTTTGAGTTTTGGAAGAAAAAAGTTGTCCGCAAATAGTGCTTTGAATTTCAAAGTACTCAAGCTTTATTGCAAGTCACAGCGATATGGGTTTGACTTTATTTTTTTAATTTGCCGATATTAATTTGCGATATTAATAGACAGCGATATTAATTTGCCGATTTTTCATTTTTATATTTTCGTTACTTGATTCTACAGTCACAATTTTCATTTTTCCCCTCTTAATTTGAATTATAGCAATGTATGTTTAAGATTAATATTTTTAAAGATTTTATTTTGAAATAATTGATAAGTTATTTTGATTTCGCAAACCGCTGTAAAAGAAATTACAGAATATATTACGAATAAAGATGCTCGCTCGTGTGTATGTGTGTGTGGAGCATTGTAAGCACTTTAAAAGTTGTGCACTCCGATCCTTTTTACTGTTTTCAAATCAGAAATTTGTTGCCATTTTGTGTGTGTGTGTGTATTCTTCAGCTGTGTTTTTTCTGCTAACACTTCTTGTTTTCTTATGGTATAAAGCATCATTTTCCATTATTTGATGTGTTAGGTCCACCAGACAATTTTAGTAACAATATAATAAACTATTCTCTGTTCAGAAATTTTGTTATTATGGCTGTTTAGATTTTTTTAAGGTTTATGCATGAGATATATGCGACAACCAAACTATGGAGGAAACAAGTTACTTTACAAAGAATCAGCATTATAAAATGCTGAGCGTTTTTGTGAAATGAGTATTGTAAGTAATTACTGATGGAAACAAAAACAGTTCTAAAACTGAAACTAAATTGTGTTTGTTTGTTTGTTTGTTTTTTCGAGAGAAAAATTCGTTAAAGTAAAGTAGCGTCTATGAATTGTTGTAAAGATTTAATAGATTAGACTCTTAAACTAAATATCTTAAAGATTTTTCCGTATAATAAGAAATATGATACTTAAAAAGTAAGCTAACTAAAAAAATACTCAAGAACCGGCCCTTGACAATCGTAAACAAAAAAGAAAGGAAAGAAAAAAGAATCAATTCTCATTTCACAATGTAAGAAAAAAACTCCTTAAGACTTTCGTAAAATCTTCTTTGTCTCAGTAACTCGGATATGGTTGCTCTGCCTTCTGCTTTAAAGTGAGATGTCTCCTATTTATCTCCTCTCAGTTTCACAAGCATGAAAATTCTTTAGGAGCTTAGGATACAATTGATACTTTTCGAAGTTCAATTTCGAGAAGATGGAAGAAAACTGAATCTTTCCAAAACGCAATCTCGAAATTTTGAAATCAAAAAATATGAGACATTAGCTTCAAATAAATCGTCCTTGGACGATCAGTGTAATTGGAAATTTTCTTTTCCTATTTATTTCTAAACTTCTGTAAACTAAATTTTATTTCAGTGTTTTTAAGAAATAAATTTAACAAAAGTTACTACCTGTTTTAATTTTATATACTTGGAGCTTGAAAGCTGATATATGATTTCAAATTTCAAATCAGTAAAATAAATGTTACTTGAAGATGTCAACGTTCGACTTTTGTCTGCAGTGCATTCTGGGAGAAGTATTATATTTTGCTATTTAGATATAAATGCCTTTCAATGCTCAGCTTAAATTATGTTTTAATATAAAAGGTTAGATATCTTTGATTTATATCAATCATTTCCTCTCGTTTAAAAATAAAAATATCGATGTGTGCATTTGTGGTGACGCTTTATAAGCCAGATAACAGCTACAAGACATGAGAAATTTATTTTGTCTTGTGGTCATGTTATGCGGCTACTAACCATAAGGTTGCGAGTTCGATCCTCGCCTATCGCTAATAGCAACACATTCTTCTGTCTGTCGAGGCGTTTCAATATTTTTTTATACTTCCTTATATACGAAGTAACCACAAACTGGCTACTCCGACTCGCCGGAAGAAAGATGGAAAATTCTGAATGATCGGACCGCCACAAAAGCAACACTAGCGGGAACTGCGATTGAGTCCTAAGGGCCATCACCGGTCACGGCACAACCCTTCCCTAAGGAAGTACATCCCGCTATCAAAGGGAGGAACCAGACCACCACCTTTTTGTGTATCCACCAAGCAGGCCAAGAACCAACCACCATGCCAGAAAATTCTCATCTCCAATTCGAATTTGATATTTTAACGAATCTTCAATTTTCAGACCTTTTTCAGTTCGAAAAATGCATTTTTGTATTATATCTATCTGTCTGTGACAAAGATAACACAAAAATATTTTTAACTGAATTGATGAAATTTATTGCGTTGTCTTTACATCAAATATGGAAATTTCTAGCGAATTGTGAGCGAAATCCATTCGGAGGAAATTTGTCTGTCCGGCTCCTCAAATATTAATATATTAATATAGGAATTAGAAAAAGAGAAAAAGGGCTATATGAAGGCTATATGAATAAAATTTAGTACAAAGATTTGACATCAAAAATTTGGATATGAATCGAATTTTTAATCAAATTTGTCAACGGGCTGACTATTTGCTGATCGGTACTTTCACAAGCATGCAAACGCAATAATTCAAATATATTACATTTGTTATATTATTTTTTTACAGCAATTGTAGTTCTATGTTAAATTTTACTTTCAGTTGTCTGAAGAAAATGTGCCGAAAGTGGAAATTCGATTTTCGAATACTATTAATCACTTAAATTCAGGCCAAAGATTATATTTCATAACTATTAAACGCCATTGCTATGCAGAGGCTATGCCAAGATCCACAATTTTTTGCTAAGAAGAAGGGGATAACACCTTTATTGGACAGTGTGCGAGAAAGCTATGAGAAGGCCACTTCAGTTCAAAAACATGTCGGACCAAGAACATGATATTTTTTTATTTATATACAAAAGCATATGTATCTTCATAATGGAAGCGAGTATTCGAGTGGTAATTGATAAACTAGATGAACATGAAATTGAACTTAACCCTTTAAAGGGCCATTTTTTTCTAATCATATTATGTTAAAATATTTTTAGGCTTGAAATTAGAATAAGAAAAGGGATTCATTTAGCTTATTAGATAAATTTAATTTGATTAATTAATTAATTTGGTTAATTAATAATTAAGTGACAAACCAAGACACATCATTTTGTGTGAGATAAAGAACTAAAGCATCTAAGTTTCTGTCTTTCTAAAAAAATTTGTCAGAACTTATGCCAACCTACATAATTTCATACAAAGATTGATAAATTTGGTGGGGAACCTACTTCCCACAGCCTTAGAAAGGGTTAAGTTCCGAAAGTCATATTTCTATTCTCCCGAACATTCTTATCAATCAGGGGGGGGACTATTAGTGTTTTGAAATTTGCAATATACTGAACTAAATGGGAATAAAGGGAATAAATTTCAATAATAATAAAAGTTTGTATAGAAATTAAAATTAAAATAAAAAAACTTTTACGTAAGGGAAAAGATGTAGATCTTGTAAAAATCTATTAATTTAATATTTTTGTTATATTTTGTGGCTAGAATGAATTGACTTCATCATTAATTCGAACCAGTACGATCAAGAAAGAAAGTCTGATTTTTACTTTCTCATATACGAAGTACAACAGTTGTCAAAAAATTCCAACTCGAGATTTTCACGAATCTCCACGTTTTAAATGCCCCTGAATACAAAAAACACATTTTTGGAAAATGACCGTTTGTTTGTGACAAAGTTAATTCAAAAACGCTTAGAACTAGAAGGATGAAATTTGACATACGATCTTTACACTAAAATCTATCTATCTATCAAATTTTAAGCAGATTCCGTTCAGGGGAAGTCCGGCTGTCCGAATAAAAAATAATACGATAACTTCAAAACGTTAGATAGATATTAATATCGATAATGTAAACATCTATCAAATTTCGTGCTAAATCCAACAAGGAATTGACTGTGTGTCGATCTGTATCTTCAGAGGCATTTAAACCATATGACTGAAAAAAACAATGCCTTAAATATATGAGATTTGGTATATGCTTTTGTAGCTACTCTGATAAATTTTTTGTATCAATCGGTTGGAAAAATGTATTTAAAACACAAATTCGATTTTCGGATGCTATTCTTCACTGGAGTCAAACTCTATTTAACAAATTGGTTCAATTTGAGAAATTCTTACAGCAAATAACTATTTAATAGCTGCTCAATAATTGATTTAGAATAATTAGTCAAACAATTCCTTTAAAGTTACATAATTTCATCAAACTCCAAAACAAATATAAAAATTCAAATAAAGTCAATTTGAAATTCTAAATATATTCAGTTATTAAAGTGCAGAATTTTTTATTTTAATTTTTTAGATGCTGTATATTAAATCATTGTTTTCCTTTAATTTCAAAATAATATTTTTGAATTCTTTTAAAAGAAATATTTTATTTTTGCCAAGAAAAATTTTAGTTAGGATTCATGACTTTTCCATATTGTCAATGTTTGGAACATCAATTATTGAGTTTCTTTCTTAAATTTAATTCAATGAAAAAATGGTGCCCGAATATTTGAAGTATATTTTCTTTAAAAAAACTCATCATAAAGATTCTTATGAAAGCTTGCTCTGATTAAATCTTTAAAGCATTATTAACATAAAAAAGAATTTTAAATCAAGAATTCAGTTTGAATTTCACTTTACCAACTTGCTGATTCTAATTCGATTAAACATTACGTTAATTGTTTTGAAAACTTTATAAGCTTGCATTTAATTTTTACATTTCTCAGTTCCACATGTAAATGTTTTTAGAAATAAAATCAGAGTTATCACTTTTGCTTTATAAAACAGATAATCTCAATTTCAGTTGACGACAAATATCTCCTTAGTTGAATTGCAATTTCTGGTATTAATTTCATACATTTCTATTTGTAAACTAAAAATAAAACATCATGATATTTTTTAAAGAATGAATCATTTGTTAAAAATGGATCATCAAATTTTTATCACACTTTTATAAATTAATATGTGTTTAATTTATTTACATCGAATAACTGAATAATTTAAATTAATAACTATAGATTTCTTAAGTCTCAGAATAAGGCGAATTGCAATTTGTTTATGAAAAGCATAGTGAAGCATTTTTTTTTCTATCATTCTTAATTAAACAAGATAGCTATTTCAAATTTCAAACGATATTTCCATACTTATTTCTTCTGTGTCAGCAACGCGCCGAGTACCAGCTAGTATGTTATGAAAGCGATTTCTATGCTACATACGTTAGCATTTTATCTACATAGATTTGTTAAATGGGGGGGGGGGGGAATTGCATAACTAAATATATCATTGGAAAAAAAAAAGGAATGTTTGCATTTTATGTTGCTAGTATTGCTTTTGAATTTTTAAATGATATATTTGGCAACTATCTTTGAGATAATAATTTCAGAACTTATCATTAAAACTATCGAAATTTCACTTCATTTTTGATTAGATAAAAAATAATATAAGTGCCGAAAAATTGTTTTAAGGTGCAGGTTTCTAACTTCTAAAGTGTATTTGTGTTAAATCTGAATAACATTAATTCTAACAGTTTGGCCTGGAACACCAATGGACAGACAATCAAGAGATATATTTCCGCTTTTAGAATTAATAGATATAATTGCATAATGAACATTAAATGCAGACAGTTCTTTCATTTAAAAGGCATCATAATGATCAACTATAAAATGATTTTTAAAAAATATTTTAAATCTTTTCGAAAGTTTTTAAAGAAATTTTTCTGGCCTTGTTCATGAAATTTTTGATATATTATTAATTTAAACTACTAAAAAAAGATTCAAATAGGAAAATCGAAATTATTTAATATAAAATCGAAATTATAAAAATATAAAATCAATTACTAATCATTTCAAGACCAGAATAAGCTTGATGAAACCTCGGTCACTGATATTCTTGTAAGATTTCCGTTTAATCGATCGCCTGTAATGCACATTTCGATTTTTTCAGTTATTATGTTTTAAAATATATTTTAAATGCTTTTTGCACTTTTTAACTATATTTATCCTTTATAATTTATATTAATATCTGTTATAACTTCTGTGTATAAGTTTTATAAATAGTTTAATTAATCTGTTTGAATAAGTAGGATGTATTGATAAGTTGATATGGGTTATATTAATTGACAAGTAATGCGTATATAATGCTTTGTTTACACTCGCCCAGTTATAAAACAGCCAGTAGGCAGAGTATGCGTAGAAAGGGAATGATTTATGTTTGCCACAATTTCATAAGATAGATTCAGGCATTCCATGCTTGGCTATAAATTGCCGTTTTGACGTCTCTGAATTTTGCTTTTTTCCCTGCGTATTGTATTAAAACGATGGATTTTTGCACAAAGAAACAAGGTAAAATAAAAAAAAAGGTCAACATACCTAAATTTGGAAAACTATAGGGAAGAAATGGCAAATAAAATGAGAAAAAAACTCAATCTTGGAACTGAAAGAACAAAGAGCAAAAAAGGTCGCAATTAATCTATGATAAGAGATCAATTTTGTCACGCCGAAAACCCCGCCAAATTCTACAAATACTATGAGGATTGTAATAATTAAGAAATTAAGATCGGACGCTGTTTTGGCATTTGCAATGGGTGCCATTTTATAAGTGCGCCTTTGGAAGAAGGACAAATGACTCTTGACGACATATCTACTGGGTATAAACTATCTTATGAAAAAAATAGGTGAAATTGGATTAATATGACTGGTTTACTGATTTTCCTTAATATTTCATATATAAAGATAAAATGCAACAGTAAATTGAAGAATGACTTCATTTTTTGTAACATAAAAATAGTTTTTTTTTTAAATTCCAGATATTAATCTTCGGTCATTGGAATAAAGATTAATTTTTATCCAGTTTTTATTAATTTTGTAAATATATCTTAGCTTATTCCATATTAAAACTCAGATCTGAAATATTTATGAAGTAGTTTGAAAACAAGAACTGATAAACAAAGCGAAACAAAATATGTATATATATATATATATATAAAATTTTTATATATTTTTTTAATTTTTGTGAATCCAGCTAGACATAAGATTAATATGCAGTCGCCAACGTTGAATTATTTCGGAACATCTTCTTGACAAATGAAATTGTGATCATTTTTATTGCAATCTAAAAGCCGTTTGTGAATGTTTCTGTCTGCCATCCAAGATGGCAGATTTGCGGACGATTGACATGATTCTTCAAAAAACTGTACATTAATCTTAAGTCTTACCAAAAACTTATTGATTTCACATAATATTTCTAATACTTATTTATTTATTTTTATTTTCCTCGGAGTTTTTTTATAACGAGTTCTAAACATTTTGCTTTTCAAACTGATTCAAGATTATTCAACTTGCTTTCAGCTATTAATAAAAAGCTATTTGCTTTCTAATGGTCTTGTTTCCGTTGATCACCTCTTCTATTTTCAAATTTAACCCCCAAACATCAATAATAATCTAAAAGATAGGATTGCTATTAACTAGGGAAAGAAGTTCTTTTTTGGGCTATAATTGCTTTATTTCTTCGAAACTGTAGCTTTTTCTGTCGATACACAAGCTTGGAATCAAATGTTACATTTTCCATTTATTTGTTTTCTCAGTTGTAATTCTGTAGAATTATTCTTTAAAAAAAACAATTATGTAAGCATTTTTTACTCGTTTATTTTCAAAAGAGCCAATCATCTTGAACAATAAATCATATTTTTATTTTTCTACCTCTCCTACATTCTCGGCCGTTAATGTAGCATAGTTAGATCGAATAGAGCTGGCGTCCTGGCCTAGGAATGGCGCGTGATCTGGGGTTCGGGCATGGTGTTTTTCCCCCTATGTTCTATATGTGGTGTGTGAAAGAGCCCATCTGTAGAAAGGGGTTATGCATGCGATTGTGTGAGTGTCATCTTCATATGAGCTAGACTTTGTTGCTATTGGCGATATGCGAGGATCGAATTCGCAACCTTCTGGTTCGGAGCCGCGTAACATGACCACAAGACAAAAGAAATTTCTCATGTCTCGTAGCTGTTATCTGGCTTATAAAGCGTCACCACAACTTCTGCCCTTGGGTGCTCAGGGACCTTTAACCTTAGAAGGTACTGCACAAACGTGGGTAAAATCGCTGATTTCGTCAGTGGGCTTGTCTATGACAAGTGCATAAGTGACAACAACAACAGATCAAATAGATCTCTCTATGTGGAATGAATAAAAAACACTCGGTGGCAATAAAATGACCAGTAAAAAATTTCAGTAGAAGTTATATGCTTCAAAAATTTTGTGTCCTTTAAGAATTTTTTCTAACAAACTTTCGGAATGATCTTTGCAGAGAGAAAGTAACCAGTGCCCAGTGGCTGTTCACGATCCACCAAAACGATTTCTTTAACAAAGATCTAAGAACATTGTCCATAAGAAGAAGAATTGAATTATAATTTATTTTAAGCTTTTTCTGTTCTATATGATTCAGACGGCATAAATTTTGAATTTCAAATTATTTAGTGGCATTTGCTGTCAACGAATAAAGTTTCTTTATATTTTATGAAATTTTGCTTTCGGGAATGGAAACGATTTTTCATAAAAACAAAACTGAAACTGATCATATTCTTCTCAAACTTTTTGCGGTGAGTGTTATAGGAAAATTCAACCAATAACTTTTTTAATTCGAGAATTTTACTAATTAACTTCTTAAAAATAATTTCTTAGTCGGTTTTAATTTTATTTATTTATTTATTCCTATTTTATTCTGTAGTATTTGGCAAAACAATGTGTTTAATACATTTGGGCTTATAATAAAAATACAAAACCATTATTTACCTTGTATCTTATAAAGTTCTTCAATTGTAACTCAGAATAGGGATAGAATGTAGTTATTGATATCTCTTTGGATCCCAATCAGTTTTCTATTTTCTTAGCTTTCTTTGGTGATAATGTGGCATTTGTTTCAACGCCCTTCCGATTTAATGTTGATGATTTCGTATCGGCATAAAGACATTTTAATTAATTTATGCATTTGCGCTTCCTATAAATGTAATGTTGGCTGTGATGTAAGCAATTTAAAAAATAAACTAAAAAGTTAAATATTTTTCTTCCTTCCAAATTTGAACTGCTTCAGATTGCAGTGTGATTTTTCTCCATCTTATTTGAGGAGTGAACATTTTTATTTTAAATTCTATCGCATAAAAAATATTGTTATAAATAATCAATGCTAGATATTGTGAATTGTAGTCGTATAAAAGTTTGTCTGTTTTTATTGTACTGCAAACTGAGATTCGTAGTGGACAAACTGGCTACAAAAACTCTATAATTATAATTCTATCATCTTATCATAATTTTATAATTAGCATTTATTGAGATATGAAACTAAAGCAACAATAAGAAAATTTAATGAAATTCATGCATACAAATCCAACTTATGTTATCTTTAAAATTGACGTGATTTACTTAAAATATAAAACATACAGTGGCTCCCAAAAGTGTTTGTACACCAACAAGAATCAACTAAAAATCTCAATATTTACCATTATATATTCTTATTTTTACATGAAAATTTTTTCATAGCATATTTTTACAGTTCTTAATAAAGCAGTGAAGAATAAATTTTAATTACGATGCAAATTATTTTTTTAAAAATGACAATAAATAAAATTGCACAAAATTAGGACACAAAAATGATCATACACTTTAAAAAAACATCACTAACGATGAAATTTTCTAAATTTTTATAAATGTTTAGTATTTAGTAGGATATCCTTTATTCTTTATAACAGCTTTTAAACGTTTGGGCATAGATTTAACTAAACGGTCCATTACTTCTGCACCGATCTTGTTCCATTCTTCGATTATTACTGCTTTCAATTGAATTTTCGATTTAATGTCGTGACTTCTTATTCTCACCTCTAATTCTTTCCAAATATGTTCTATAGGGTTTAAATCCGGTGATTGAGCTGGTGTTTTAAGGGTTTGAGGGCAATGATAAAGGCAAAAAAGCCGAACATTCATGGCCGTGTGCTTAATATTGTTGTCTTGGTAATACACAAAGTTGTTTAAAATGCCCAATTTTTGTGCTGACACTTTTAAATTATTATTGAGAATATTTATATAAACTCTATGATCCATTATACCATCAATGAATACTAAATTGCCTACTCCAGCTGCTGACATACACTCCCAAACCATGACACCTCCATCGCCATGTTTTACTGTTCCAACTAAATTCTTGGGATTAAGTTCTTCGGGGGGTTTTTTTTTTTCTCCGTACAATGATTCTCCCATACGACCCAAAGATGTTAAACTTACTTTCATCTGCAAATAAGACACGATTCCAATAGGTCTCTGGCTGGTTTATCATAGATTTGGCAAATTTAAGCCTAGCAATTCTGTTCTTCTGACTTACAAAGAATTTTCTTCGTGCAGAGCGGCCATGTATACCAGCATTCCGAAGAATTCTACAAATAGTTTCACAGGAAATAGAAATTCCATTTGATTCATTATATTGTGAAGTAAACTTTATTCCACTCAGACGTGGATTTTTTAGAAATTTACTCACAATATTTCTTTGACTTCTAGCTGACAGAATTTGAGGGCGACTATTACGAGGCTTGTTTGCAATCCTTTTTCCCTCTCTGTAATGTGTTATTATGCTTTGCACCATTGAATGAGGTAAATTAGTTATAGTTGCAATGCCTCTAATTGATTATCCAGCTTTAAAATGAAATATAATTAATTTTCATACGTCTAAACTCGTTTCTTTACGAATGTGCGTCATATCTAAGAATAAAGTAAACAGAATAAATAATTGTGATATTAAATACTGAAATCAAATGATTTTAGTGTATTTTTCAATTAGAAGAAAAATAAGCCGCAAAAGATATTTCTATGATGAATTTAAATAAATAATGTTTGGATGTACGAAGACTTTTGTGTTCTAATTTTGTGACATTTTTTATTTAATTATATTTTAGAACAATACTACTTGATTTTTTATAAAAATATTTGTTCAGTTTTATTAAGAACTATTTAAAGATGCTAATTAAAAAAAAACTAATAAAATGTTTTATTAAGAAGTATAGTTTATTAGAAGTATAGTTTTATTAAGAAGTTTTATTAAGAAGTACACAATTTCTGCAAATTTCTTTAGTGTACGAACACTTTTAGGAGCCACTGTACATATTCTAAAATATGCATTTCCAGTGAAAATATTTAAATTAGTGTAAAAAGAGATTATCATTTGAAATCGGCGAGAGAACTTTACTCCGAACTGTTTTTATATATCCTCAAATACAAAAAAGTTTTTTAATATGTTAATAATAAATATGTTATTTAATTTACAAAGGTTTTTATAGTTTTAATTTTCTTTAGATTTCGAAATATAAGATTTAATGCTTTTCTATAATATTTAAATTTGAATAAATATAAGTAACTGATATGAATATTCGTATAAATGTTAGAAATTAAATATTTTTATCTTTTTAATATATATACTTTTAATGTAAGTCTATATTAAATTATATATGGCTAAATTAAATATTATATTTTTAAGCTCTTCCATAAAGAAAAACATCAAAATATTGATTTAAAATTACTGATTTATAGAATTTATTTTTATTTTAAAATATATTATTATTGGTAAAACTTAAATAATATTTTTAGTAACTTATGTAAAGATATTCTGTTTAATTTAAATGTAGAGATGAAGTCTTTATTCAGTTTGTTTTTTAATAGGGGACATTTTTTTTCTCTTTACAATAAAAATTATGTTATCCACATAGTGCTTTTAAAAATTCTTTGATTCTTGAATAAAATTTTATTTATTACTAATTGTAAAACAATATATAAATAAAATTTATTACAGAAAGTAATACAATTATTTAAAATGTTATCTGAAATTACACAACAAATCATATTATTTACTGATTTATGAATGATAATGAACCTAAATAATGCTTCAGGAAATTAAATTTAGTTTACTGGATAAAATTTATTTTAGCAAATTTTATGCTTTCTCTATTTAAATAGAATTATTTACTCACACATCAATATTTTTCCATCATTAATGTTTCATTTATTTTTTTAGGCAAGTTAAACAAATTTAATATCTAAAGATGATTGTCTGTATTGGTCCAAAATCTGCTGGAAAGACTCTTTTGTTACGAAGATTGCAACAAACGAATATACACTGTGATCCATATAGTGAAATATTTTCAACTATTCCAACAGTTGGTGTGAACATTGCACGAGTGAATCTAGCAAAGAACAAACAAATACAGGTAAATGAACTCGGAGGCTCAATGGCTCCAATTTGGCATATGCATTTTGATGGCTGCCAGGGTGTCATATATGTGATTGATGCAGCTAACATGCAGCAAGTTAGCTGTGCTTGTATATTACTTTTGGAAATTTTAAAGCATGATTTATTGAAAAAGGCTAAGGTTGCAATTGTTCTTAATAAGACTGATGTGAATTCATCTGTACAAATTGCAGAAATGAAACATTTACTGAGATTAGAAGATACATGCACCCATGCCAGACAAGAAATTACCATCATTGAAGCTAGTTGTTTGACAGGAAAAGGTATAAAGGAGCTGAAACAGTGGCTATTAAAATTTGTCTGAATTTTGCACTTAAATGTTTGAATTCTTAAAGTAAGTATGGCATTTAAAAATCTAAAATACAAATTTTATGTATTCATATATATATATTGTTGATAAGTATTAGATCATGTGATATATTTAAATAAAATGTCATCTTTTTTTCTTCTTTTTTTATGCTACTTTTAAGATAAAGAATAGTGTGTGTGTTTTTTTTTAATTATTTATTAATGATTGTCTTTTTTGTGTCTTGTTCTGTGAAATGGTTGCAACTCACATTTAAAAAATATGTTGAACCATTAATTAAATGAGAAAACATGTTTTAAACAAATTGTCATTTATTAAATCTTAGGACTCTTAGAAAACTAATTTAACATAATTTCAAAGCAAACAGACCCTTTTCAAATAATGAATAGAATCAGCTTTCTACTGAAATATCTGGCAATGAATACAATTCATCTGAGAATAAGGATGATGAAATCATTCTTGGAATAGTCTGTGATTTTTTTTCCCTTTAATCTTTCAAACAAATATTATTTGATGTAATAACTTGGGGCAATGAGCATTTTAAATGGTAAACTGAAGGAACCTGGCTAATTCTCTAAACAGGCAAAAATGAAAACATGCTGACCTTTTTGGATTTAAATATGAAAAACAGAAAGCTTCATCTCATCTACCTCAAGAATAGGCACATTCCATTTCTAGATATGAAATGTGCTTTCTTTACCCTTTTTCTCCCCGATTTATAATAAAATTGATTTTTAAAATGAGGACAATGTATGTTTATGTTATATTGTATCATATACATTGTTATCATTACAACATAATTATATTGTAATGATAACTATGCTGCAGCCTTAGTTTTTTTCTTTGGCAGCACATATGGTCATTTTGCACTCTACATCTAATTGTATTTAAAAGAGTAATTACATAATTTCAGCTTATAAGATAAGGATACTTTTAGATTTCTATTCTGATACCAGAATTGCACACACACACACACACACACACAAAGAGTGTGTGTGTATGTGTGTGTGTATATATATATATATATATATATATATATATATATATATATATATAATATAATGATATCTCTTAATTTAATTTAAATCTTCACTAATTTTTATCCTAAATTAGCCCAAGTTAATTTATTCTAACATTTTCTCTTATTTACTGATTTAATTCCCATTTTTGTATTTATTTCTAATACACACTCAAAAAAATTTGATGATTAGAGCAAAGTGATAAAAATCTTCAACCTTCCCCCAAGATACACAAGATTTCCTTTCCTAAGTCGATATGTATCGAAGATATCCATATCAGAACCTCTTGGTATAAAATCATCATAGGAAAAAATGTCTGTCATTTTACTCTTGTTTTCTGGTGAGAACAGACATGTTTTATTTTTCATCCTTTTGTACAAATTAATACCCACTTCTGGCAAAAAAAATTGGTATGTATTCTAAAAGTGTAATTTTCCTGGCCATGCATCTACCAAAATATATGTAAGAATATATATATATATAATAAGTTCCATTGTATTATTTATGTACTTTTTTAAAGTGGAACTAGTAATCTTGTAACAGTGTAAATTTTCCATATATGTACAAACTTTTTATTATGTTTATGTAATTTCAAAACTACATTTTCAATTTTCTAAACAAATCATGTTGCTGGAATTAGTAAAGCCTTGTTCTTTATATTAAAATAATAGAAATTTTATAGTAGCAACTCTTATAAGCATACTTGAAAGCAAGATTTTGTGTTAGTTTAATCCTAAATTAAACTTCTGTGATCTTTTTGATCATTTCCTTATCATACAATGTCTGTTATTGGAATTGAAATAATATTATTGGAGGATTCAAAGGTTCATTAACCTTTGAAATTTCAATAATTTACAGAATAATATTGGTAAAAAGGTAGGTTGACACTCATGCTTGAAGTGACATGGGGTTGTATTGAAGTAAAAAAAATTTGCAAGAAAATGACAATAGATAACTCTTCATATAACAAAAGAATAATTAGCATAACAATTGATTGTTAACAAAGATTACATTCTTTGTAAAAAATGCTTAAATGTTGGTAATATTTGTAATCAGGGAATAATGTTGCAAACAGCCATTGTACAGCATATCAGTAGATGTTGTTGAAATTGCCATTGGATATTGTCTTTTAGCATTCTTAATAAGATCAGATGATCGCAATAGACTTGCAACTTCAGGTAACTTCATAACCAACATCATGTAATGAGGTTTCCAAGATAGTTTTAGGATTTTCGGTAGCCCAAATTCTACTGTTATGGGAATTGATAGACCCTCAGAATGTGAAATAGGCTTTGTTAATTCACAACTATTAGACAAACAATCATTATCCTCCCTATTTTTTGCACTCTTTATTTATTTATTTATTATTTTTTTCTTTTAATAAAATCCTATGTCATTTCAAGCGTGTGTGTCAATTTTTTCATATTTAACTACATTATTCCATATATTATTGAATTTTTCAATGTTAACTGACTTTTGAATCACCCAGTATATTAAGATGTATTGGTTTATAAATCTAATGCCAAATGTGTTTTTCTTACGAGTAAGCTCTTATTTCAAGATTCATATTTGTATACAGATTTCTGATTGTTTTTATATCCATCAACCAAAAGTGTTCAATAAGGAATTCACAGCTGAAAAAGAGAATGGCAGAAAATTCAAGTAATTGTTAATTTATTTATAACATTACTTATTAAGGTAAAATTTATTAGCAATGGAAAAGTTCGTAAAATTGAATAAATCCATTACTTAAATTACTGACATTACAAAAACAGTAAAGAACTGAAAGGAATTTTACGAAAGGAAAATTTTAAAAATTAATCATATTTAAATTCCTTTTATTAAATATTTAAAGTCTGACTTTTTTTTTATTTTATTCAGCTGTCAAATATTTTTAACTTCAGTAATATAAAAAACAAATAGAAAATGTTCAGAAGTTTTGATATAATACTTTCAGTGAAGTAATTGCTTTGAAGCTCTATTCTCACTATTTTTCCATGTCTTTGATTTTTATGTATAATTTAAAATTTTGTAATTATTTTTTATCTTTAATTGAATCAAAGTAACATTAAAAAAATGTACGTTATGAATATCAGAAACTTGAAAATAAAATTTAAAACTCTTGAAATTACCAAGAACAAAAAGTTGTTTTTCTTGCAAAGAAAAAAAAAACTTTACTAATTAAAAATTATGGGAATATTTTTAACTGCAATTGCCAAGTCAACACTCAAACCAAGTATCTTTCCATAAGTTATATTTTGGGTTCCAAAAGTTAATCTTATCAATATGACAATATATTATTTCAGTGCTTCACGAATTACATTATCTATCTCAATTTTAGAATAAGAAAAAGAAAGCAAATTTTTTGTAACAATAACAATTAGTCCAACTTTGTTTTCACATCTTATATGAACATTAAATCACATATCCATGCTCAAAAGAAACGAAAATGCTTAAAAGTCAAAAATATTTGTTATTGGTTGCAAAATTTTCTTTATTTCTTTTCAGAATTTTGAAAATTGAGATAAGTGATATTGCTTGTTAAGCAATGATTTACAACATTGGTTTTGTTAAAATTCTGTGAAAATATTTAACTTTATTATTTTCAGGGTTGCCACTCATATCTGGAAAAAATGATTTCTGTATTTTCCTTGTACGTAAATTTAAGACATGAGAAAATGCACGAATAGCACTCATGTGCTAGTTATAATAGAATTTGGTTTTAAAGAGTGGAAAAAACAAGGAAAAGAAGCAACAATTTAACATTATTCGAAATAATAGCATATTAAAAAAAGATTTATATTTACATACAGAAAAAAAAATCTTTATTACCTAGAATTTAGCTATGCAAAATTTATATATTAAAGGGGGGGGGGGATATATCACCTCTCATGCTCTTTATTGTAAGTCACACAAAATTAAAGACTTCTGTGAAATTAAACACAAAACATTGTTACCATGATACAAATCATTTAATGATCACTTAACTAAAAACATTATAAACCAAGATTTTTTTTTTTCCCTCATTCTTTTTAGCCAATTTAAGTGTTTGGGCATGAATTTCTGCAGATTTTTCAGTTTCATGGACCTAATTTGTAACAAATAAGGTACAATATTTCTATATGGCCTAATATACACTTTTTAGTTATTTCACTTTCAGTGAACATATGTGAAAATATTTCTGATATATCATTGAATGAATTAAAGGATGATTGTGGTGCAATAAGTTTTAATGTCTATAAAAATTCAGCTTTAAATTATTGTTCTTGAACTAAAAAGTTTGAAATCGGTTTATTTTTGGACAGTAATTCTGACATTTTCAGATTTGACCTGTCATTCCTTTTAGATACTAAGTCCAGCATCAATGATGAGTCTTCTGAACTAGCATGCAGTTTTATATGTTTTTGGCATGAGTTGGAAGTGCTCATCTTCCCATATTACGTAGGCTTATTAAATGATCAGAATACAATAAATGGATTTTATTTAGTTTCTTCAACCCATTCAGCAAAATCAGGATTGATATTTTTTATCCAGACAATTCATATTATATGCGGATTTTCAGCAGCTCATTGATTTAAAAATATTCTCCTATTTACTTTGAATAAGCTCACAGTTTCTCAACTAATAAACAAACCATTCATTGAACTCAAGTATGGTAGACTAACCACCAATGCACTACTACCACAGAATGAATGTTGCTAATCCCGTTCAGTAGTTGCAATTTGGGAATCTCATGGGGGAAAAAACAAGCAAATCAAAACTGAAATAATCTAAACAAAAAAAAAAGAGAGGAGAGACATGAGGGGCAAGTTTCCATAATACACAATAGGGAATGGTATTTCATTTTTTGAAAACTATAACTATGATCTTTTACTCTTGCAATCTTGAGAGATGGCATTATTTGGATGGAGGGGGGGAAAAATAACTAAGAAACTTGAAATTCCCTACTTTTATGAAAATTTCCCTGTGGCGTGGCAACCTTGATTTTATTTGATTCAAGTCCAGTATATCCTTAGCTTTGTATTATGATCAATAAAATTGTTGTATTTGTTTCATAAAATTTTGCTAACCTTTCCTAATACTGTCTGTAAATTTTAAGTATAATTTTGTTGTATATGGAAATATTAAGTAACTGCTTCAATACATATTGCAATGAAGATAATAAACTTCTTTTGATGGAACATGCATTATGCTCCAAGAATTGAATTATTGCTTTAATAGTTTTATTAAATTTTATCAATTCATTTATATCTAAATAAATGAAATTAACTTGATTCATAACTTCTTATTTATGTAACTGTTAGTGTCAGTGTAGATTTTTATGTATTGTTTTACATGGATATATAAGATTATTGTTGCAGTTTGAAAATAAAACTAAGAAATAAACTGTATTTGTTATATAATTTTGTATTGTGTAACATTAATAAAAATAGCTAAAAATATTTCTCAAAAAATAAAATAAAAACTTGTATTACATTACAATCAGGAAGAAATGGATTATTCTCTCTTAAATTTATTTAATGATATCAGCTGATATACTTCTAACCTGCATAGTTAAAATACTCTGCAAAGTTGCTTAAAATTATATTTCATTTTTTTTTTTTGAGGGGAAAAGTAAATTTTTTTCAAAACCACTTCAGGAATTAATTGTTTTAATAAAGGAATACAATTAAATGTTCACAACCCTTCAATAAATCAAAAACAATTTCAATTTTTTTAAATTTAAAAAAATTAAATATCTATATGTGCTATGGCCTTGGAATAGCATATGTGTATTTGTCTTGCAAATATATGGTTACTAACCGCCTTTGGCGACCAGCCGGTTCGCCAGTATTACCGCTCGCTGCAATTTTCAATTAAATATTTTAAGTAACTGGTCTCTTAAACGATTCTCAAACAAAACATTTTTAATCTTCAAATTTTGATAGCCATACCAAATTTATACTGTTTAGATCGTTTCGTTCAATTTACTATATATATTTTGCTAATTTGTTGTCATTTCTGGCAAAACTTCAACTTTAATTTAAAATGTAAATGATGAAATTGCAATTAATACTAAGATATTTTTTAATAAAACCAAGCGTTTTATTTTATTTATCATCTTTATTGTTATTTATTAATTATTATTATTGAATGTGAGTATTGCAAACAGAATCGCTCGGTATTTAAGTCTTATGTTAACTACAAAATATTTTTCATAATTTATGTAATATCTGAAACAATAATTTAACAAAAATTTCTGAGATTCAGTATAAAATTCAGTTTTTAGTTTTGCTTTCAAAAGGATTGAAATGAAATCAATAATAATATTTTGTTCCGGCCTGTAAATATATTTCAAAAATTATGAAGTCTAAATTTAATGCAGTAAGGTATCATATTCAGAGAAATATTCTGGACACACCAAATTTTAAATAAATGAATGAATGTTTCTATTTTCCACGATGAACTAAGACTTATTTATGAAGTTTTAAATGTTAAAAATTTAGAAAAACTCAACATTTTCATAATCTTAGACCAATTAATCTTGAGAAACCTGCGCGCTTATTGGCGTATTTTCTTTGAAGCGATCGATGAAAAATCTAAAATTATCCTTTTTTTATTGAATAGTGATATTCAAATTTCATAAATCAGTCAGTTTAAGTGATTGGAAATTAACTCTTAAAAGTCATTGATTTAGTTGATTGGAAATTAACTCTATGACCACCATAAAACCTGTGCTTTCTCTTGTGGTGTATGCATTCTCCTTAATATCAGCTCGAATAAAACATCACATATAAAAGTACTACATAGAACAAACACATCAAAAGTAAACATAACATTTCAATAATTGCCAAAAACAAAAGAGAGAAAAATGCAATTAATAAGCAGACGATATTTAGAAAAGTACAGATATTTAGACTGGAAAATGAAATTATCTGAAATTAAAAACACGTGTAGACGATATTTATAAAAGTAAAAATATTCAAACCTGAAAAGGAAAATGAATTATTCCATTAATAAATGCCATAAGTTTGTTTATATCTTCATTATTTTTTGAGTCATTAAACATCAAAATGGATCCGGGACTAAATAAACACTCTGTATAGAGAGTGTAAAAGATCATAAAATAATTTTTCTTGAATTTATTTTTTAGAAAAAATAATATTTCATATTGTTTCATTTCCTACAAACACGTGCTGAAAATTATATTTTTTCAGATTTCATTTCCAAAAAGATTTAATTTATTTTTAATTGGAGCTTTAATCAATGTGATGGCAACACTTTGAAAAAAGCTAATTTTTTCCCATGAATGCGAAACGTGCTTAATTTTATTTTTTACGAAAAAAATTATTGAAAAACATAGTTAAAATACTTATTAAAAAATTCATTAAAAATAGAAATTTAATTTCAAGATTAAAACATTAGTATCATTTAAAAGATAAATTTTTGATCTTTAACTTGATGTAAAAATCTTTTTTGTGCGGTAATATTTTCGGAAGTTATAGCAGAAACACGTCAAAATTTCGCTTAATTTTTAAATAAAATTCTAGTTAAAAATTCGAAAAAATAACCCCCAGGTGCACATTCCCGGCCTCCAAGGTATACATGTGCCAAATTTGGTAGCTGTAGGTTGAATGGTCTGGCATATAGAGTGCCAACATACACACATTGTGCTTTATTATAAGTATAGATTACAAATATATATGGAATAAAATTGTCACCATTTAATAGAAATTAATAACACCTAAATTTTATGAAGAATTTTAATTATTGCAAGTGATAATATACATAAAAATCAAGCTTAAAATTTAGAAAAATGATAAGATTGAATAACTAAATTATAATTTGTGTGTGTTAAAAAAAATCAGCAGCTTTCAAAGTTTAAAATGATTATCATAAGCCAGTGGTATATGTTAACACAAAGAATATTTGTATATATATATATAAGTGGGTGTGTATGCTCTTTACTTAATAATATGGTCTTTACTTCAGAGAATAATTCTTTGTTCAATTTGCTTCTTAATGGGGATTTTGCTTTACAGTAAAAAATTTAAATATACTTGATTATATTTTAATATATAAATTACTATAAATAATACTACCTCTCCAAGTAAAACAGAATTATAAAGGTAATATTTTAATTGTGAACTCAATTAACCCTCCTAGTTTAATCAAATACTTATAACCTTCTTTTGCAAAGAGTATATTTCCTTAAGGTTATATTGATTTTATGTATATATCTGCTATAAGGGTCGGTGTAAATTTCTCTTTATACATAGAATCTATTACTATAGCAGAAACTTGCTTTTGTTGGGGAGTGGAAATTACTTTATTTTTCATAATCAATATGAAAGTTTGGAAAAATGATATACTTAGAAAAGTTTTTTTGAGTAATTTGTTACTAATTAAGATGTTTTTTAATGCTTTGAAAAGATCTTACAAAGTTGCAGTGTCTTAAAATAAGACAATTGTCTTGCACATACTTGGCATATCATGCAATTGTTTTTAAATTTTCTATCCATGCCTATAAAAAAATTGCAGTTAATGAGACTCCCTGTTATTGCACAACATTTCAGTTAATTGAGAAAATGCATTTTACATACACACACACACTAAAAAAAGGCTATCAAAGGGTTAAATTCAATTTTTGGTAATGATAATAGAGAGGAGTAAAGTAACTAACAATTTATTTCTCATTAACACATATAAAAATAAAAATGTACATTTATTTGAATATTTACATAACGTGTACATATTTACAAAAAAAAAAAAAAAAAATCACTATCACAGTTTTAATAATCTTCATGATACTTCTTTGGAGATATAAAATTGTTTCGAGCAAGGTGTGGATTGAATTGAGAATTGTATTGTCTTGCTCTGTCATCTAATATAACTGGTTCTGATTGTGGTGGTCCTTTTCTGAAACTTTCTAAGAATTGCTGTGCTTTTTGCCTTTCCTCTTTTTCACGTTTAAGTCGCTTTGCTCGAAGTTCTTCAATTTTAGACAGTTTTTTGGATGTATCTTTCTTATTTTCACTCTTTTGAACTTTCTTATCATCCACCTAATAAACATTCAAAATATACATCTAAATTAAGTAAAGTACTTCATTTTTGAAAAATTTTAAGATTTTTCCTTTAACAGTTAAACAATTAAATAAATTAATGAGTTAAAAATGAATTAATAATACTAATATCTTGTAGTAGTTAAGATATTAAAGAAGATAATAAATACCATTTTCAAAAAATAACACATATAACTGCAAGCAGAAAACAAAACACAATGGCATCATTCTCAAATTAACTACAATATATATGTGTAACATTTAAAAAAGTGGCTTTTTATGAAGTACTTTTACTCTTACGCTCTTTTTGAAACAGGTATATCCTCTGAGAATTTTAAATCTTATTTAAATTTCACAAGTAATCAAACTAAATTTCCATTTTTTATAACCAGGAAATATTACTATAAAAAATTACTGCAATTATAAAATGTTATACTAAAAATCAAGCATAAAATACATTATAAAATTCTGACAAAAAAATTATGTAGAAAATTTCAACATAACAAAACGTTTTTCTTTTTTTACATTCATGCCTTTTATAACACATATATAATAATTATTTATAATTATTCAAAACCAAAATATAAATTCATTCAGGTAAAATAATGAGTGAAAAACTTACTTTTTTGTAAATGAAAAGCTCTTTTTCACCATGTTTCTTTTCTTTTATAGATAGGTACTTTTTCATCTCATTCATAGGATCAATCTTAGATTTATATTTCTCATTAGGCACTTCATCTTTTCTAAAAGTGGAAAAAAAATGCACATTCAACAATTTATAAGTTGAATTTATAAGAAACTTATTACCAAATTATTTTTTTAAATTAGAGATAAAATGATTTTACAGTCATATAACAAGCACAAAAAAAGAAAGGATTTATGACACTTGTTATCTTTCACATAAGTTAGTCAAATTTTTTAAAAATTTTCCCCTTATGTTAAAAATAGCAAAATAATCTTTTCATCAATATCTATCTAAAAATGAAAATGCAAATTTAATTTGCACTTAATATAAAACCAAATTATTTCATAAATTTTCTTCCATTTTTGCTCACAACTACAATAAAGTATAAAGGTAGGCTTATTTGTATTTTCATTGTTATCAATCAATCTGTTCTTGATCATCAGAAAGATTTCATTTATAGTGTTATTATTCCTATTAAATGATGTTTAATATTAATAGATGTTTTATTTTTATTCAAAATAGTAAAGCAAATCAAAATGATAGTCACCCAACCATGACAAGTGGTTTAATTTTGTCAATTTTTATTTCTTATGAAAGTTCATGACCTCTAGATATGTCATTGTTAATCACTTACCCTCAATTTCTGAGAGCAATTGAAAAAATATTACTTCACTGTACATTCTCTATGGGGAAAAATCTCAATAATATTCCTTAGCCACAACAATGTGTGGAAACAGTTTGGTGTTCTGTTTCCAATTTGGTACACAATTTGATTCCAGAACACAATTCGGAAAAGTTTTGTTTTATATAAATGCTCTTGAACCTAGATACATCAATGGTTATACACCATCTTCCTTTCCATTTTGAGAAATACTATTAAATAAAACTGACTGAGTTTTAAACATAAATAGCTAGATAAATTTTGGAAATTAATTTTGCTACTTTGAACTGCAGTTAATTAATCAAGATGCACTAGCATTAGCACACAAATATTATATCTATCAATAATAAGAATCCAAATTATCTGTCAATCTAAGAGTGTTTTGGGCAGTACAGACAAAATATTTGTCTTAGAATTACTAAACTTGGCACATACATTCTTTGGCAGATGCAAATGTGCACCCAGAGAGATTTTTTTTTAATTTTAATTAAAAATCACCAGCAACCACATTACTAATATCGGGTTGATTCTGAGCTCTATCTTTTATTAAATAATATCTCTCAAAAATAAAGGTAAGAAGAGTAGATGATGCTTAATGATATAGACAAGTGTTATAAACTTTCATATGAAATAAAAACTACACAATATGTACTGTAGCCTTACACTAGGTCTATGTCTTTAGTTTCTGTAATTTTTAAAAAATATACTGATGGTAGGTGAACAGCTGGTTCCCAAAGACAGCTAGTATTAGGAATTTTGTTAAATAAATAATTATTTACACTTATAGTGTTGAATATTCTTAAAATAGTCAACAACAGGGTTCAGTAAACCCATATATGGTCAAAATACACAGCAGATTTTATCTTCTGATAAAAAAAAAAAAAAAAACTAACATTTTAACAAAAAAAAAATCTTAATCTTGTTTCTAAGAATTTCCCTTTTATAAAGATATTTTGTGATTTCATCCACTTGTAATCTAAAGGTTAGTATTTACAGAATATACCAAAATTAGTGATATTACATGATCTGGAAATTCTAAAACTACTTTTCTAGAAATGATACACATTTTTTCCATACAATAAAATAGAATAACTACAGATTTATACAGTAAAATAGAATCACTTTGTTATGGAAAATTTTTTAATGTTTGATTCTAGTTAAGTCTGATTTTTAAAATAGTATATGAGAAAATTCTGTAATTCTCTATCTATTTTAGAAAATAATATGTTCAGCTATTCATAGAATTGAAAATACTAACAGAAATCATATTTTTAACTTATCTAAATAATTAAAACTTTAACAAAAAAAATTACATAATAAACATATGCAATACTTTAATATTTATAAATAATCATTTAAATGAGAGATAACATGTTTCTGAAAGTTATTATCATTTTTATTCAGTAAACATTTTCTTGACAGGTGGAATCATTGAAGATGCTAATTAGAAGTAGCAATAAAAGAGTTCAAAGCTTAGAACTAATTAACAGAGAAAAACTGATTTATGAAACATTATAAAATGAAACAGATAGCAATTATGAACTAAATTAAATAAGTATTTTGGTCATATTCAAAAAATTTTATTAACATTTTAAAAATTTTGTTCAATAATATTTTTTACAATAAAAAAATTTAAATGTGTTACAGTAATATTATATTTTTGTTATGATTATGAAACCATATTAAAATGTGTAAAGATCATACTTACTCTGATGAAGTTGAAGATAATTCCTTTAAATTTCCTTTTAAATACCATGGAGCTTCTCCTAAGAAATATACAAATTAAATTCAATTAATAAAAAATGACTTGAAAATACTTTGAGCAAATTATATTAAAACTATGAAATTTCATAAATTATTTTTAAGTAATTTTTAAAAATTGCAAAGTATTCACATTTAGAACAATATTCCTAAAATTCATTGGAGGAGCTTATAAAGTTAATAATAAACATTTTTTCCCTTGATAAATATGTAAATGCATTAGATAAAAACCATATATCATCCTTCTGAGCATATCTTAAAATATAAAAAGGTAACAAATTCAGTGTAATATTTAAATAACTATAGATGCATCAAACATTAAAAAAAAATATTTTGCATTAATTTTTTTAGAAAGAATTTTTATTTTTAGTAAATTTTTCACAGTATATCGCATATTCTTAAATTTTTACCAACTAGTTTTTAAAGATCAAGTTTTCATGGATATAGGATACTTCAATAACTCTTTCCAAGGACCATCAACTAATTTTTTAAGGATTTAAAATGTAGTTTTTTTTCCCTGCCCAGAAATTTCGTTTTTTTTTAAATGAAGGTGCAATATCAGTTTTAGAAGAGTTCTTCAGCCTTTTACTCTTACATGTGATGATCCTCCATGATTTGTGAAAAACGAATTTGTAAAGTTTCAGTAATCCTAGGCACTGAACTGCACACTGTGAGAAACCATATAACAAAAAAAGGAAAAATTAACCATTTTCTCAAAGCTTTTTGTTTTCATGACTTTATTGAGAACATTTGGGTAAGAAACATCCAAACATTCTTGAATAAAACATTGTGTGTGTGTATACGTGTGCATGTGTGTGTATGTAACATAATTTTGCAAATGTGTGGATGATAAAGAAGGTACTTTTTTTTTGACAGGAGAGATAATTTGTACACATGGAGACATCACAATAAGCATCTGTTTACTTCACAACACAAGAAATTTTGATTGAGATTTCTTTCACACATGTCATCTTGGGGAAATTTTTAGAATAAAAAAACAGGGGCTAATTTGTGATTAAATAAATACTAAAATAATCAAGATATAAATTTAATTTATATATATATATATATAACAGTACAAATAATGAGCAATATTGAAAATTTAAAGAAAATTATGTATTATCTCATAATATTCATATTAAACTGACAAATCATTATGCAATTCCCACACATTCGTACACGACATCTGAAATTTTATTTTTAACAATTTTTTTCCTCAATAAATTGGTAATACACTGAAAACTAACTTTTTCCACAGCAAAGATTTTGTTATATTTAATTTATATAGTTTAGAATCAATATTTTAAAATATTGTAGCATCAATTTCTCTGCTTTTCTCCATAAATAAAGAAGTTAAAATATTATGTTTAATTCAATCAAATATTTCAGAAAATTATAAAGTGAAAATCAGAAAAGTATTTCATCAGATGAATCTTTTATCATAGAATTTAATATTCTTGAATCCCTTTTATATAACAAATTCACTGAGTACATAAATAATAAAAAAATAAAAATAATATTAATATACAAAAATTATAATTTTTTAGAAAATTATTTGAAGTATACCACTTTTTTATCAAATTAAATTCGTTTTACAAAAATTTCAATCAGTTATTGTAATTCATTGCATTTCCTTAATATTGTAATTGAAGTTAATTAACATACTTTAAAAATTTACACAAAAATAAAAATGAAAGATATGTGATAATAATATTAATCTGTGAATAAAAAAAATAAAGTGCACTTATTTCAAATATCTTTAAATATTTGATGCATTTTAAAGAATAATATTAAGATTAAAAATTAATGATATGCTTTAATTTATATATTATTAGTAGCAATATGTTTTCAAAACTACAATATTAATGTTCCAAGACATATATTTTCAAACCTCTTCCATTTTAACATAAAAATTATATTATTTCTTTAATATAATACACAATAATGACAGAAAATGCAATACTGACAGTACTTACAATTATATATGGTTATTTAATTTAAGGAAGTAATCTCAGAACATGTAAAATAATATATATTATACTATTTGTACATAAATGATTTGTTAAGCCATCAAATTTTAACATATAATAAAGATGAATGAGTGTCGGCACTCTACAGGTCAGATTGTTTGACCTAGAACTACCAATCTTGCCACAAACATATATTCTAAGGTAGGAAAACCTTGGAGCATTTTTTTTTGTTTTGAAATTTCAGTTAAAATTTCAATTAATTAAAAGTTAAGTGAAATTCTGATGTTATTCTGCAACTTATAAATTAAGTGTTTTAACTTTTAAACTAAGCAACTAACTTTAATGAATTTTTAAAAAATATTTTAACAAAATTTGCCAACAATTTATTTCACATAAAATGAAAATAATTAATCTGCATGAGCATGCCACACATGTATAAGAAAAATTAGTTTTTATCATGCTGCCATGTTGACAAAAGCTCAAATTAAAAGATTAAATTAAATCTTACTGCAAACTAAACCTAAAAAAGTATAATTTTCAGCATATCTGTATAAAATGAAATAAATATGAAACATGATATTTTCTGGGAAAATAAGGGGAAGAAAATGTTTTCTGTAATTATTTGAAATATCTATATTGCAGATTCAATAATTCTGTATGATTTATGGAAAACATAGTTTAACTAATTTCTAAACAGTTAGTATTAGACATATACATTTAATAAGGAAATGGTCTAAATGAAGCAAATAATTATATATTTTTTGAATCAATAAGTGTCAAGCTGAATAGAGAATTTTAAAATTTTAAACACACGCTCTGTCCTGTGAATCATATTTAACAAATTATTCTTGAGATATTAATATGTTAATTTTTAAAAAAAACTCTACTCTTTTGTGTTTATTACTATTCCATAAAAATGAGCAATTTCAGACCTTTCCATCTATTGTCTTGAAGAAAATGTGTCAATCAGTGCCCAGTTTCCCAAAATGTGATTGGTCTTAAATAATGAAACTGTAGATTATTCTAAAATAATGATACTTAAAACTTTATAGCTCAATCAAATTTGTTCACAAAAGATTGAAACATTATATTATAAAGATTATTTTACTGTACATGATTCAGAGGATTGAAAAATTTTATAAACTGTTAGACTTCATAATTGTTTTTAGAAGTACATTTATTAGCTGTAATAAAATAAAATATTGTTATTTAAATCCCCTTGGAAGTAAAACTAAAAACAACATTTTATAATGAATCAAAGAAATTATTATTGAATATTTTTTTGAGATATTGCATAAATTATAAAAATATTCTGTAATACACATAAAATTTCAATGATGAGGAATTCAATTTTTTGTACCTATATTTTTTTAAAACATGTTTGTTTCAGAGGGGAAAAAAAAAGGTTTTGGGTTAATTGAAGTTTTATCACACTGAAGTTATTCACTCTTTATCATTTCAAGTTCTAACTTTCCGAGAGATGACAGAAAATCTGAGAGATACATAGTACAATGAACAGAATATTATAAGGCTGCTATAATAGTATGAGTTGTATGATTATCAAAATTTGAAGCTTAAAAATATTTTGCTGAAGAAGCTACTAAGAGACCAAGTTACATAAAATATATCCTGAAAATATAGTGAGACACATTAATCTTGGAGATATAACTGATTGCTAAAAGGGACTGTATGAAATAGAAATGAATAGGATCACAAATTACTTGTTAACATCACTACTTACAAGTGTTGCTTTACAGGATTTTTTTTATAACAGCTGAAAAGCGAATTTGCAAAACAGCAACATTTAGTTGGCAGGATTGATGGAGTGATTGGTATATAATTTCAAAAGATGATAGGTATTCCTCTCAACCATTCAGCCATAATAAATTCAAGTAATGCATTTCTCAATCGAGTCCACACTGAATATACACTGAATACTCTACTGTTACTGAAATAATTTGGGCAATTATAACAAGCGCTGTTAAGAAAAAACACTTGCCAATGATGTCATTAGGAAGTGATTTCTTTTTATATCAATTAATTATGCTCAAACATCTGAGGACCTCAGTTTGAATAGAATTGAATAGAAGAGTTAAGAATTAACATAGAATTAAGCATATACTTGGTCCTTCTAGCAGTACAATTTAGTATTCTATATGCTAGAAGAATCATTTACAATGTTGCACTTATTGATGAGGAATCCATACAGATATTCTTACAATTATATTGTCTATTTTGTATAATTTTTAACCTCTGAGTTGCTATCTTAAGTAGTACAATAAATCAATTTTGCTGGATTCCAAGTGATTAGGCAGAATTCTCTTATGATTTTATTTGTGCCTCAATAGATCATTCAAAAATAGACATTATATATATATATGTTGCAAGATGTCATACCACCTATTAAACCTTTCACCAATGAGTTCTAAATCAAACTGTATAAATACCAAATAAAAAGTTTATACTTCTTTTAACTCTAGCATAATTAACAAATATATTGATAAATCTGCTTGTAAAATGTGACTAATTTGTAAAAAAAAAAAAAAATCAGTAGAACATATTGCTACACTTTTAAATTTCTTAAACAATCTTTTAATATATCCACTTTCTGAATTAAATGCATCATTGCTTTTAAACATACAATTTAGTAAATATAACAATGAAAGAAAAGAATAATAAATTACAGAACAAAATTTTGCTTCTACTATATGATTATAATTGAACTTTAAAGTGGGAAAAAAATATTATATATTACCTTTAGCTTCAAGAGTGCTTTGGCCAAGATATGTTAATAATCCTATGTTCTTTTCATATTTTTCTTTTATAGCTTTTTCTTCTTCTTCATGTTCTTTGTTAGTCCCTCCAACAAAACCCTAAGATTATGATACTCATACTTTAATAAATATTCAATTAATATATAGTCAAACTAGAAAAAAACAAACTTTGTTTAAATAATATAAAATAGAAAAAAAATGAAAACTTTCAATTAATACTCAATTTATTTTTAAATAAATATAAAAGATTTTTATTGGTAGAAAATTTGACTATTACATCTATTAACAATAAAGATGAAAGTGTGTGTTTGTCCATATGCATGTTGGCATTCTATAGAGCAGACTATTTGTCTTAGAGCTGCCAAACTTGACACACCTGTACTTGGCAGAGTTGAAATGTGCACCTAAGAGTGATTTTTATTAAAAATTTTAATCAGAATTTTAGTATATGCAAAGTTTGCGAGACAAATAAAAGTGAAGTTACATGCTATGAAGTTTAGAAGATATTTGAATCGGATATTTACATTTTTACTAGCATTGTGATTTTATGGGACTGCTTTCATAAGAAAAGTTCATGTGCAAAATAAATAAAACTTAACTTAGACAATTAAAATAACATGGCAATAATGTCAGACTATTCAACAAATTCATGGATTTGAAATTATCTAATGATTTATTTGAAATCAAATATAAGCATTATTTATGACTAATAAGTGGGTTGCTTGTAAAAACTAGCACAATTTTTTTTAAAAAAACTAGAATAAAATCTATTATATAAATAAATAGAAACTGAGTGCAAATTATATCATTTTATCTAAAATTTTATGCATAATTCTGTTCTCTGTCTTTGAAACTGAAACCTTCTTATACAGCAGCTTTACCTAAATATCTTGAATTATATGCAATATTAATAATAAATTATGCAGATAATTTTATATAAAACTGCAGATTGTTATCAACTGTTATGTTGTAAATTTGAAATGAAAATATAAAAAGTATCAAATTATTATTTAAACTGTTGGGTAAGAAGAGTGTCATAAAGAAAGTATTAATTAAAAAAGGATAGCAGTAAAGATTATTCTTTTTCTCTATAGCATTACCACCTCAAATAAAACTTTCCTTACATATGAATAAAAATTTAATTAAACATTACAGCATGATAAATAATGCAATTAACTATTGTTTTCTAAAAAAAAAGAATATGTTTCCAATGACTGTTGGCAGGAACATCTTTACACTAAGTGATTATAATCAATCATCTCTATTGTAGTAAAAAAGAGAGAAAGGTTTTTTTTTTTTTATTGGAATCATTAAATAAATCATCCAATACAGTAATACAATTCCCAGTTTAGTAGATGAAGTATGAGGGGGAAAAAATTATATTCTGATTCCTTCTCATAAGAAACTTTGATTCAAATAAACAAATAAATAAATACATGCATGGATACACAGAATTGAAAATCAATTTGTCTTTTTTTAGGCAAATATTTTAAAAAAATTGATATATTTGTCAAATAATTTACAAAAACTATTCATTAAATGATATTTATCTTCACCTTCTCCCTTTCTTCTGAAAAATGAAACATCCTACCTTTATAAAGAAAAATATCAAACAAAGAAATAACATAGCAAGATGTAGGATGGAAAAGTTTCACAAATTTTTGCAGTAGAGAAAATCTTTTTTACAAATTAAATTGTTTAGATGTTATATTGTATTAAAACTGATAATTGATACTAACAATAATATTTGCAATATAAATTCACTAAAATTTTCTTAATATAATCTAAGAAATTTTTTAATGTATTAATTCTAGTAAAAATTATCCATAAAATAAAATTTTCAGTTTATAAAAATTTTTAAAAATTATTTATTGTGCATAAAATTTACTTTCAATGCTTAAGTGTAATAAACAGAAATTATACCCCAGATTCTTCAATATCTTTGAAAAAATTCAAGTGCACTCCAGCATCCAATTCATTACTTTTTTCTAACTCTCCTTTAGCTTTTTTTCTCAGTAATGCTGTTCTTGCTTCTTGCTCCTAAAACATGTACAAATAAATAATGTTAAGGAATGGATATTCATTCAACATATTAGAATAGAACAATTTTGATTATTTACAGGAATATTCCTTTCATAAGCAATAAATTTCAATTCATTTAAATATAATAATTAAATCACTTGATTGTACAATGTAGTGTGAATTTCTAAACAAAAGGATTTGAAACTTTAATAAAAGAAAGTGATTAGCTACAATTAACAACTTACAAGATCAGCCTTATAGCATTACTAATATGAATATTATAGAAAATAAATTAAATTGTTCATGACTGTACTTATTCATTAAATGATAATTATTACAAAATTATATATTAAAAATATTAAAAAATTATTTTAAAACTATTCTGAAATATATTATGCCCACATCAAAATATAAAACTTCTGCTGAAAAATTCAATGTGAAAATTACCCCCCCCCCCTCAATTACACTAAGTTATTAGCTTCATTATTAGAATGCATATTATCAAGTTCCATTAAAGTTACATAAAAAATAAATTAATGCAAAAAAAGTAAGTTCTATTAATTAATTATGCTTATTTTATAAACAAATTCTTATTTTTCTTGCATAATATTGTGATAGTTGGAATATACTATTCAAGGATAAAATCTTGCACTCATCAACCAGAACAATGGAAAATACTATATTATACAAATATATGAAATATACTTATAATAAAAAATATTTTGTGACATTTATTCCTGTATATCTTCTACTTAGTGCTAGATGGAAATTCTAAAATGACAGTCTGAATAAGTTTTGATTTAATCCTTGATATACTTGTCCAAACAAACTAATAATTGAAACTGTTAAAAGAAATGTAACATATATATCAGAAATATTTCTTAGTTGTTGTTACAATACTCATGATTATTAGATAGGTGGTATAACTACAACTTACTTTTAAAGAAAGTATTACTTCAAGTATCTTACATAAATATATGAGCAGAATGAAAACATGTGTCTCATAATTATTATGCACTATTTTCTAGTTATTTTTTTAGTACTAATATATTCTTCAGAAAACTAAAACATTCCAGAACAATGCAAAGGTTTTTTTTTATTTCTTTTAATCAAAATATCTAAATTATAAGAAATTGGAATTCATCAAAAAGTGAACACTAACACAAGAGGAATTGAAACTGTAACTTTAAAACATTTAAAAAAAATTAACAAGAATAAACCATACCATATAAAGCAAATACTTTCAAGGCTATTAAGTTTTCTTTTCTCAAATGGCTCATAATCCTTAAACTTTTCATTTTTAAATATGCTGGATAAAGCATAAAAAAATTATGAATTACTATTACAGACATTCTATTGCTACTAGAGATTTTGAAATTCAATTTGAAATAACTCAGAAATTAGGGAAATTTTGAATTTTTTAATAAAAAGGTATTCAAATTTATTAGACAGGACAAAAAAAAATTGCCCTTCCAGAATTTACAATTTAAATTTTTAAGAAAATAAACTTTACAAATTTGGGAAAATGTTCATTCAATTCTTTCTTACACATAAAATGAATTTAAAAAAAACTTGTCAATTTGCCAATATATTTTGAAATATCACACATTTTATTATACTTTAGAAATAAAGCACAAAGAAAACAGAAAACATATTTTGAAAATTTTCATACTGAAATTTTAATACCGTTAACTCACAGCCAATTGAATTCGACGCTTTAATTCTTTCTCTTCTTCTGCCGCCTTTGCTTCATCTCTTCGTACACGAGCAATATTATCCTTGGTTCGAACATGCCATCTAAAAATTATTTTTCAAAATAATGTCAGTCCAAGATGTAAAGATATTTAGCTTCTTAACCACTCTGCCTATATTATACATGCAAAAAAAAATTTCTTCTAAAAATTATAAGTTAAAATTAAATCTTCAAAGACATTATAATTTGATACAAAATTACACATTATTTATAACACCTCAAGAATTCTAAGTTGAATCATTGGAGAGCACATTTACGAAATGGAAGATGTCGTAGAATTAGATAACAGAGAAAGTGAAGAATCGCATTATCCAACAAAATAGTTAAGGAATTAACGGCACTTTTTAAAGCAATAATATTATTAACATGATTTCCAAAGTAAGACAAACCTTTTCTTTGGAAGAATATTCATCCTTATTTAAAGTGTTGGAAAAATTTTTCTACTACGAATACCTAAATAAAGAAATGAGTAAGTTAATGAAATTTAAAGTTCACAAAAAGCATAAAAAATCATTTTTTATAAGTCAAAATAAAAATGACAGGATTTAATAACATAAATAAATGAAATACTTCGTAATCCACTCCGGAGAAAATCAACAAATTACCCAAATAAATCAGTAATCTTCGTAAAAAAAAGACTAGCGTCTCAATCGCAACGTCTATCCCTATGGGATGGGCGAATCCATCCCAAACCATACTTTCGACAGGTAGGGACGTTTGACCGAGATGGGCAGCAGGGATAAACGTTGTCTTTTAAATGTTGAGTTGTAGCTCAACGCTTATCCCGGTTTAGTTGAATCGTTTTTCGCTGGAGTGGAAGAATGCGTTTTCCAAGCAAGGTGTCGACATATTAGTTTAAAACATATTTTTCAATGACCTTTCATCTTATTTAATGGATATTTAATACAAATACCATTTAATCAAATTTATAGCAAAAAAACAACAAACGTACAAAAGCAATATTTCAGACAATTCATTCTCGGGTGGCTTTTTATTTGTTTTCTACTGTTTTTATTATTATTACTAATTCTATTGCTGTTTTTATAGGGTTCTTAATTTCCTGATATTAATGAATCTTGAAATCATTTAAAAGTATTTTTGACCTGACGAATGTTTCCATTAATACCTCTTCAAAACTGGCGATTTACTGATTTTGAAAAAAATTTAATTGTAATATGATAACATTCCTTTATAGAAAAATTTCTGAATAATATGGAAACATATTTTTCATTTATATCTGTGCACTATTTCTGCAATAAATAAAAAAGATGTGCCTATTAGAACTTTATATGATTGTATGGATATAATATCTTTATAGCCTGAGAAAAAAATATTCTGCCAATGGTTATATTTGCCTTCACATTCCCAGAACAGTGTAGTATGTCTACTTTTTTATAATTCCTAAACTTCACATTTCTATTTGTCTTAATATATTACCATGAACTGAAAAAAAATCGTATTCTGCTATTTTTAAATTTAAAATATGACATGAGAACATTTCAATTTTGTAATATAAACTAAAAGGTAGTTTTTAAACCATAGATAGTCACAAAAGGCATTGACAAATTGAAGTATCTGAAATATATATATAAATAGAATAAGCTACCTGATATAATCTTTATGTAGAAGTATTTTCTATAATATGATTAGAATGTTGTTAATTCAGAATATAAACTCAAACACAATAAATTTGGAATGGATTTAGAATGTTTTCTGATATTTTACCTTTTCTGCAGTCCCCATTTAAAGATATAAAGCCAATTTTTTTCTGAAATAAAAATATCATTCCCAAAACTGTATCATGTTCTCATATCATAAAACACAAATTAAGACATTATTTGGGAACTTTATATTTTGCACATTTATTTTCCATTAGCCAGTTGCAGTTATATAGTTTCTAAAAATAATTATGCTATGATAAATTCTTTTTAAAAAGAAAAAATTCCAAGTAAAATATTGCATACATAGATTCATAGTGTACATTCTTTTAGACTGTACCAAGTATTCAAAAATTGATTTAACGATAAAATGCGAAACATCGCATGATTTGTGAGAAGATATACTAGTGTTTAAAATACTTAGGAAAATTTTTCCTTCTTGTCGCTTTCTTTATTTTATTGATTCTGAAATTGTAATTATGGTAACCGTGTTTTTCATTTGTAATATTTTTGTTATATTATGCAATGTTCTCATTCTTAATAAAGTTTACACATTTTGCTTAGCATTTTATATGTAGTTTGTGCATTTAATATGTGTCTATTCATTGCAAAACCCTCTTGATAATGTTAATTCCTTTCATTAAGATTTTACACTGTAAATTAGAGCCAAATAAATCAATTCAATAGACATAAAAAAATTTCATATTAGTATTTCAATTTAGTTACATGCTAAATAATTTGCTGTTTTTATTACTTGATTTTTGAAAGTTATATAGTAAATTATTCTACATCCAAAACATCTCCTATTATGCAATATCAATGTTGGACTAACTCGGTCAAATATTCATGTATAAATGTTTTTCATTGTTAGTCTTATAAATTATGAGAATTACCTATATAATTCAGTAAATAAATAGCAGATTGTAGTAATTTTTTTGAATCACTAACCACTTACCAAAGAAATTTTTAGCAGGCATTCAGCTAAATGTAGTCTTATGGGTACCAATCTGTAAATATTCTTACTATTTTCTTTAACACTGTAACATTTCTATATTTTATGTGAATAAATATTTTTCCTATACCTATAGCACAATTATGAAAATTACATATATAATGCACAATATGCATGCATAATGGTTCCTATGCTAATTGAGAGTATATTATCTATGCTTATTAGCCGTTCATATTTTGATTTCCTTAATGATTTTGAAGCAAACCTAATGAAAACAAATATATCATTTTCTTAACTGCCTCACAAAAATGAGCTGTTATGCAAATATTTAAAACAAGTTTTAATCAAATTTCTTTCATTTTGTATACTTTGCAGACTTGCTATAACTTTGTTTCTAGAGTGTCCATCCAACTTTATTTTATGTTTATTATTTTTTATTGTAAAACAATAAAATAAATTTTGTTTTACATATACATATAGTTGTGGAAATAACTATTTTCATCATATTCTTTTAATTTGTGTTGTAGTTTTTTTTTTCTGCCTCCTAAAGTCAAATAGCACAAATTAAGTTTTTCAAATGATGAAATATATTGTAAGCTTTTGAAAAATTCTTTCTTTCTAATAAAACTACAATGCTATATTTTTTAATAATTAGATACAATATACCAATTAAGAAACTAAATTGCATTTGAAATTTTTAAAAAATCTGCCTTGAAAAATTTAGATTTGTTTGTATATTAAAAAAAGTATTTCATTTCTTATTCTATATTCAATAGAGATAATAGAAATTTTATAAAATGTTGTTATTTAAATTTATTAAATTAAAAATTTCTATAAAATATCTATTAACTAACATTGAGCTACATCATCACAAATTAAACATTTTACCATTTGTGAGCAATGTCTGTTAAATAGACTACATCTCAAAAAACAGTTTGTTTCTGTAGGCTCTTCTAAATTTAGCTTTGTTTTCCAGTTGTGATGCAAGTGAACTTGCTAATCATTATTTCTTTTTATCATGATTTCATATTTGGTAAGGATATCTTTGTACTTTATTTGATAAACACTAAGATGAGAATCTCATTTTGTCATTATTTTGTTAAAATATTAGAAACTTTAGTAATGTGTAAACTTACACTATCATTTTAATAAGATAAACATTAAGATTTAGATTAGAAAAATTTTGACAAATCAAATAAAACCTTTCTCATGATAAGGTTTATATATATTATATTTCTTTTTATGACTTACAATGAAACCAACCAAGATTTTTCAAATAAATTAATAAATATTGCAATTATTCACAAAAGGAAGATAACACGATTACTTCATTCCCAAACCCTGTAAATATGATTTTATGTCACGGAACAGCAATCTGAAAGAAATTACCATGAACACATTTATTTACATTTTATAGCTGTATAAAGCTAACAATCAATACGTTTTATTCTTCACCACTCTAAAAACTACCTAGTTATGACATTAATTTATTAAAGTTTAGTCAAAAAATTATGTAATACAGTGTTATATATTATTTATTTGCTTTAGCTTTTATTTCATATGTTGATTCATTTGTTTATATTATACTGTTAAACCAATAAAAATTTGATATTTGACTATATTTCTATTTTCGAAGAGTTATTCCTTATTTCAAAATTAGCTTGTTATTTAATTTTAAAATTTTCAGGATATTATATTCATACTCCTAAACATGAAAAAAGCAACTGCTGCATGATTTAGCAGGTAAAATTAATTCTTTCCTAACAATAATTTTTTTGCTCCAATTTTTACTTTTCTTAAATGAATTCTTAAAACTTCATTTTGCCATATTTCAAAAGTTTTGTGTAATTAAACTACAGGGTGACCATAAAATAACTTTCCCCATTTGGAGGCATCTACAACTAAATAGAATGAAGCCAAATTCCACTAACCCTCTTTTAAAAAGTTTTGACATGGGAACATATTGGTGATACTAGAAATAGAACATGTGACATGCTGAACATTCAAGCTTTCTATATTTGCATAATATATTAGTTCAATATCACTTTTTTTCAGTTATTAACTGGAAAATTGAATGGTTTCATTTTTTAAAAATAGAGATTTATTCGTTTCCTATATTCAGAATGTCAGTAACAGGCTGCAATATTGTGAATATTCTGAACATCTTTTTATCAAAAAGACCATTATATTAATCTTTCAAGAATATTTATATTTTGAAATATACTGAGGAAGCTGCAAGTATTAACATGAAACTCTATATAACATGATTTCTTAATAACTAGAAAAACAAACCCTAATTTAAAGAAAACCAGTATTAAAAAAAACTTATATCCTCCGAAACATTCGCAGGGAGTTACATTTTAATAATTTTATGTAATTGAATATAATCTTATACTTGTCATAAGAAAATTTAATTTAAATAGTCGTATGTTAAAAAAAAATCACTATAAATTATAATTCTTTGCAACTTTAAATTGTTAACAGACATTATTAAAATGTTATTTTTCAAATAACACTAATTGAACTAATAAAATAACTTCATCAAATGAAAATATTTTAAATATATTTACAATTGTGTCATAATTTATGTATGACTAATTTGTTAATTGAAAATAGTTTTATTTCATGCATTAAAAAGGTTCATATTTTTATAGCTCATTTAATGAGATTTATCTGGTAAGTAATAAAACTCAATTTGTTTTATTTATTGAGAAGAGGAAAATAACTTGTGATAATAAAAATTTTAGAAATTTATAATATAATAAAATAAATCTCAATCAAACATTAATAAAATCAGAATCCATTTAAGAAAATTGTTTCTTGAATAAAGGCTTGACTTGATATACAATAAATATTACAATATATAACTTACAATAATAACATGCTGTCTATTATTACACTATGATCCCCGAGTAGGAAATAAACTTTGTGATAAAGTTGTTTTTACAGTAAGCACTTAATAAAATTATTTTTCTAAATTTATGCAAAAGTTGCCTTACTTATTTTTTTAAAAATTAAGATGACCTAGATCATTAAGTTTTGGTTATATGTCTTCCACTCACAAAACGTGTTATTTAAATTCAATAATTTATTTCATTCTTGTTAGTTTATTATTACCTTTACAAGAATTTAACATGCATTTACTTAAAACTACAAAGAACAAGAGTAATATAATGACAAAAAAAATCAACAAGTATGAAAATGAAATGGTTAATGATTTGTTTTATTTCCATATTACATATTATGAAACATAAATACCAATATCACGTTACCTCTTCATTCACAATGTAATTTTATACATTTCTAAAAATTATATATGATCCGTTTATGAAATGCAACACAAGAACAAATTTGTAAACTGCAAAACAACATTTTCAAAGATAAGAAGTATTGATTTAAAAATAGACATTAATAATGGGGAAAACTATATCCACATTTACATGCTAAAGTAATGACAACGTATTCCCTCGTGGTCAACGAAAAACGATTCAACTGAACCGGGAAAAGCGTTGAGCTACAACTCAACATTTAAAAGACAACGTTTATCCCTGTAGCCCCTCTCGAACAAACGTCCCTACCTGTCGAAAGTATGGTTTGGGATGGATTCGCCCATCCCATAGGGATAGACGTTGCGATTGAGACGCTAGTAAAAAAAAGGTAAATAAATGTGTTCGAAGCTACAGTTAAAGAATTCCAAGTATAAAATTTTCCACACACATACGCCAAAAACAAATATACGTCATAGTTAAAATTGGATTATATTGAATACTTCAAATAATTTAGTACAAGAATAACGAAATGAAACTTTTTAGATTATTAACAAAATTAATGACTACAAAAGTGAAGTACTTCTTTGAAGCTCAGATTCTAATTTAATTTTGGCATCAACAGAAGCGAATATCGAGAGAACGATCATACAATGCTATAGAACGTAGAAAAAATTTTAGGCTAAATATAGACCAGGATGCTCTAATCGATGACATCTTCGCGTTGATATAGGAGAAAGTATTAAGGACATGGTCGTTGTTTATTTCGGAAAACGTGATTGATATTTGCGTTGCGCTTATAGTATGCGCACATTTCTCTTCAAGAACTTGCTAATCATTCAAATTATGTTTTTAAATTTGAATTATCGCGAATCTACCAGGTGAAGATCACAAGGAGGAATGTGAAAATGAACAGAATCCAAACATCACAGAATACTATATTTCTGAAAGAAATTTTAAAAGCAACTCAATCAGCATCAAAGAAAATAAGCACAGTGTTTCATATGAATAATCGCAACCAAAACGAATTTAGTGTGCACTAATTGTTGAGGGTTCTTTTTTTTTTTTTTTTTTAGTAAGCAGAAAAATCTCCAAAATTCTATGGTAAATTTCCTAAAATCTTTGATTCTCAAACTTGGGGGGAAACCCTTCCCTATGATGACACCCCTAACTAGAATGCTTATTTATGTTTTCCATTTCTTACTATGCAGCAGGATGAATATTACTCGTTTTCTCCAGTAAAATGTGAGCATGCGCAGAAAAACATTCTAGCTCAGAAAATTTTCAACTCTGTTAACATTGCATGATTCTTCTCTCGCTATTCGCTTCTGGCATCAACCGTTTGAGAAGTACTTGTTTTTCTGGCCGTTGTTTCTTCAGAAGAAAAACTTCACCAGAAATGTAAGTTACATAATTTAATATTTAATTCATGTAAATTTTAATCGATTATAAAGAATTTTATTTTTTTCTCTCGTCATCTTAAAAAGTAATTGACAATTATTTATGTTTAGTCCGAATTCTAATATAAGTCTTTTTGTTGTTGACTTTAAAAAAATATATATATTTTTTGTAGTTGAAATGGGAGAACGCTACAACATTCATTCACAGCTTGAACATTTACAGTCCAAATACATTGGTACTGGGCATGCTGATACTACTAAATTTGAATGGCTTGTAAACCAGCATAGAGATAGTCTTTCATCTTTTATTGCTCATCATGATATGTTAAACTTTTTTTCCATTGCTGAAAATGAATCCAAAGCTCGAATACGATTTAACCTAATCGAAAGAATGTTATCGCCATGTGGTCCACCTCCAGAGAAATCCGAGGAATAACAATTTGTCATTGAACATTTGATTCTATGTGTTGTTTCATTTTGTCTTTTCATTTTATACAGATATATGTACACTTAGTTCAAATAAAATCTACAGAATTGTCTAAATAATCATGCCATAAAGTATTTATTTATTATATTATTCTATATGCTGTACTACTATAGTCTTGTAGAAATTATTATGAGAAGTATGTTTATGAAATATAATTATCTTAATTTAGATGGAAAGACATCCACATTTATATTCTTATTAGTTGTAATTTACTTAATAATTCGTTTTATATTTTGCATGTAGAATTTACAAATTCTAACTCAGTTTTGTTTCTAGGATTCATATTATGATTATATATAGATAGTAAATCTATTGCACGTGTGATGATCTAAAGTAATTTCTAAAATGAGAACCAAGGAATTATCTCTTGAAATATTCATTCAGATGTTTTAATTTATTAAAGTTTTTACATAATTTAAGATTGTGATTCCTTATTGTTATAAAATTATTTTGGGATATGTGTTTATTAATTTCTCAGATATATTATATAATCAGAATAATGCACAAGGATAAGAAAAAAAATTGTCACATTTAAGTATGTAGATTATATTTTAAGGATATTTTTTCAATATACTTCAATTAAAAATTTGAAAATATCTTTTTTTGCATTGAAAGAAACTTTGATGATAACTTCTAAGTACATAAAATAAAGTGTCCCATAATATTGGAAATAAAAGGTGTGGATGCCTTTACATTGATATCTGCTCAAATGTGACAAAGCTGATATCTAAAGTCTGAAACATATATTTATCCTTTAATACTTAGTCTCAAATGTAGAGGTAGGTCAGTAATTGACCACCTGTAGTTTAGGGCCAACCATCTAGAAAAGGATATTAGTTTGGAGAATTTGTCAGTAATGTGGATAAAGACAGCAGTCGGCCACAAGAAATAGTGTTGATACTGCCTTGTTAAGTGATGGCATTAGTGGTTGGCTGTACACAAAAAGAAGCCACTTAGTCTCAAATAATTAAGATTGACAAAGATGGCAAAATTCTATTGGGATGAATATTCATGGTTGGTAACTAAAATTATATGGCTGCCCATCAATGAAAAAATTGCAAAAGTTATGTTCTACCAAAATCATGTGGAATGAATTGTAATTTTTGGAATTGAAACCATACATTTTAATTTAATCTGTTTATTGTTTAACTACATCAATTAGCTGTTACATCTCTGAACTGTAAACTAATAAATGCATGAAGAAATTCTTATAATTAATAATTATTTAAATCTTTATTATATCTTTATTATCAGGGTCATAGTTTAAGAACTTTTATTGTCAGTGACTAATTAATTTGTTTTAGCCTGTATTATCTAGTCATGGTCTTAGGGTTATATGACAGCTCCTTTTAATCAAAGTTGCTTTGATATCATTTAAGGTATAATGTCTGGCCAATTCCAATGTTCGTGATTGGGTGCCTTTTGGGGGGAATTGACATATGGTTATGATTAGCTTAGAGAAAAGTCTGCAATAATAGCTTAACTACAAGCACATCACTGTAAAATTTTCAATGAGATAAGATTAGAATTTCTGATTTACATGTCAGTTTAAAAAATAATTTTTATCTATAATATTTTTTACAAGTCAGAGAGATGGAAATGTCCAATTTTGTCACTTGATTATTTATTTTTTTAAAAACATATTTACTTTCATGTACAAAGAGAAGGAAGGTATTGTAACTGTCAAAAAATTCTAGCTTGAGAATTTGGATGAATCTCGACCTTTCAGACCCCCTTCAATAAATCTGAAAAAATATTTTTGTAATTATATCTGTCAATAGATATGATTACTCAAAAACACTTTAAGATAGATGAATAAAATTTGTTGCATGGACTTTACACCAAATTTAAAGAGTTCTTTAAATAGAAAAATTTAAATTATTCACATGAAGTATATATTTTATCTGACATATATTATCCAAATGGTAGAATTGTACAAATCTTTCTACAACTTTTTTTTTTGTCCCTAATGACTTGTTTAGCCTATATTGCATGTGTGTATTGGGCCTTAACAAGCTTCATGATCATACAAAATATATGTAGATTCAAATCTCAAGTATGCAATAACCTTGACAGGAAATTAAGCCTATAATTACCTAAATATAACAAAACCTCTACACCATCCAAATAATATGAGACACTGATTGGTTGAATATTCCAGCTATATTTAAAAAAGATGCATAAAAAAGTTTATACCATAAAAACTAATTATTCATGTTCCCATTCATTACTTGCACATATAAAAAAAAATAGACTTAAAAGCAGAAGTTGACTAGAAAGCAAAACGGCATAACAATATGTTATAGATAATTCATATAAAAAGATTAATGCCTCATCAAAGTAGTAAAATTCCACAGTATAAACAACTCAAATGATGAGTATTTCTTCAGTTTTGTAGAATGTTTTTCTCCCTTCGATTTTTTTAATAATTATTTATACTAAATACTGGCCCATAGCCTGCATCATTTGCATTACTGTAAGTCTTAATAATAATAATAAAGAAATCTTAAGAATTGCTGTTTTGAAAACCATTTTTAAGCACCTTAAAACTGCTTATTTTTGAGAAAAGGCCCTTAAAAAGTGCTTACTTTTCTCATAAAGATATGAAAGATTTTCAACAATTTACATTCGTTTTGTCTTCCCCCCTCCCCTCACAAGTTGATTATGATAATCCGAAATCATGATCGTAAAGGCTTGTTTACCGGATGTACCAAAAAAGAAAACAGAAGGGAAGAATTCGAAGAAAGAATCCAGGGGTTCCAGTAAATATTAAGATAACCCTTAATGATTCTTTTTCTTTTCTTTCTCTTTTTGCTTCTTTTTTCTTCAACAATTTAAACTGCCATTTATTAAAATTCTAGAATAGTTATCCGGAAAGGGCAGTATGCAATTTAAAAAACGTACGAACTTCAGTTTTTAATGTTTTAGATGCTGATTAATTTTTTAAAAGTTATTCTTGGTAGGTAAGTATTTAAACTTTAATGTTTTGTTAAAGAAGAATATGCAAATTGGTCCGATTAACGTAAAATAAGAAAACTGAAAGATAAATATGGTACGTCAAAAAGATATATTGAACATGAGAGAAGCTGCTTTAAAAACATTACATATTCTATCCTCATTCTCAGTAATATGTCGTTTTGGAGCAATCACTTACAGGTATTCAACTGCATTATATAGAAATGCAATTAATTGCGGTATGTAATTACGGTAGTCAATCGTGTAAAATCTAGTATGATAAAATTTTAACTGGAAACCTTAAATTTTCAGTGATCCTGATATCTTTCGTTGATATTTCATAACTATTGTATGGCATTCCATGTAAGACGTTCTCTGGCATGACAAGTTTATTAAAAAATGCGAGAAAGTTTTGAGGAGACCATTTCTGTTGGTTACTATAATTAAAAACAATATAATATCATTGCTTCGTTGAATCACTTTATTCTGCGGGTGTTAAAATTGAGATAAAAGAAAGAGAAACGCTTTCTTTGCTTTTATTTAAACGGAAAATTTTAAGGAAGTTCGTTGAATAAAATTCATTTTATGAGTTTTGTTAAATTTTGAAGCAATGCGATATGTTGTCTCGCGCTGCCTCCAAAATAAATATTTTTTTTAAAAAAAATTCCTCTGCTTGCATTTTTACTTTGTCGTGTACGAAATATTCGGGATTTTGACAAATCTCTACATTTCAAACCTCCTTGAATTCGAAAAACGCATTTTCGGAAATGTCTGTCTCTCTGCGAGAAAGATAACACAAAAACACTTCCAGTTAGACTGATGAAATTTGGTATACGGCCTTTACACCAAATGTGAAGATTTTTATCAAATTTTGAGCAACATCCGTTTAAAGGACTACTGTTTATCTGTCCGGCTGTTCGAATATGCGTTAGCGTGATAACTACAAAACGAAGGGAGCTAGATAGATAAAATTCGGCATATAGATTTAAGATCTATAGTATAGAGATTTGTCACGTTTTCAGACAAATCATTAAGGGGTTCATCGTCTGTCGGTCTGTACTTTCAGAAACGTGTAAACATGGTAACTCAAAAATGCATTGACTTGAATATCAAGTTTGATATGTAATTTTGTGATTGAAAGTGTAGGTTTGAGTTACATTTTTGTTTTAATCAATTAAGAATGCATCTAAAAACAAATTCGCTTTTCGGGTGCTTTCCACCACATGTCGGGGACTAATCGCCAAAACACTTGCCAAGGACCACACAACAGAATCGGTAAGAATGTTTTATTCACGCCTTAGGTTAATATTTCGTAACTTTTGTACGCAATGGCATGCAAGGCATTTTCTGGCATTATGTGAGAAAGTTTTTAGGAGACATTCCCGATGATTTATTTTCATTTTACTTCTAACTACAGAGCGATTCTTTTAAGTAAGAATTTTTCCTTATAGGTTAAAATGCAGGTTTTCATTAAATTTTAGGAATGTTAAATGTTCAAGAAATGTTTTTATTAAACTTTAGAAGTACGAGGCGATTTGACTATTTCTATTTAGTCTGATCATTTGGGAATGCTGCTATTATTTTTTATTAAAAAATATCTAAAAAAAAATCATTTAGAACATGGCAATGTTCTATCATCATGACAGTTGTGCCATTTGTACTTTGATAACCATTGAAATATTTTAGTTCTTAGTTTTTATAAGATTGTAAAGAAAATTACTAAATAGAATGAGTTAAAGCAGGAAGAAATTTGCTCTTTCCATCCCAGTCATGTTGAATTTTATTTGTTGTTGTCTATATAAAAATCAAATACAAAATTTGCAATCATGCTATACTTCTACATCAATACCGCCATTTTCAGAAATCTAAAAGAATTAGTAACTTATTAATTTTAATAAATGTTGAAAAAGATCACAGATCTTTATAGTTAATCTTATGAAAGTTGATTTAATTTTTTGTTATTTATAGTTTTTCATTTTTATATTTTTACCAAAATTAAAAAAGCATAATTTTACAATGAAAAGGTGTTGTGCAAATGCAGAAATAGATATTAAAATGCCAATAATAAGCATTTTAAATTGATTTTTAAAATTATTTTTCATTGAAAACTATGTAATGTATTATTATAAAATAGGGGGGGGGGGACTCCTATATTTAAAAAATATGCTGTTTACATATTACTTATGCAATTTTGAAGCAGTTTTATACTATGCAACCTGTTAAAAGTTTGCAAGTGATATAATGAATTTAGGAATGTGTAATGCTATCCTACACATAGTTTTCATTCTAATAGAACAAAAAGTAATCTATTATTAATAGAATATTAAAGACATGGTGAAATCAATAACATTTATCAGAAGATAAAACTTCTTTATTTCAAAATTATATTACAATAATTAACATTCTTTGAATTGCAAATATTCTACACACATTTTGACGGACAGCTTTGGTTTACCTCTTTTATTAAAATACAACAAAAGGATTTTTATCACTGAAGAATTACTTTGACAGCATTTGATACATATATACAGATAATTAAAATCCACTCATCTTCAACACATTATTGACACCACATTGAGTATTAACTACAAAAATTTAAATCCAGTTGTATTTCATTTTATCACAATCCAACATAATATTTATATTTTTCTTATAAAAAATAACTTCCAAAAGCAATGTTAACAACTATAATTATGTTAGTAAATAATGCAACATTTTTATGTAAAATTGGAAGAAAAAGCTACTATAATAAACAATACTGTACAGTATTACTACATTGCCATACTGCATTTAGAATATCAAACAATAATGTAAAAATATCATACAACATCTTTATAATAGGATAAGAATTGCAATTTCCTTATTATTAAATATGAACATAAAGTGATTAATTATCTTTAGGAGTTTTGTTTCCAAACTGCAAAATAGAGATAATAAATAAACATTAAACTAGTATTCTTAGAGACAGCTCATAAAATGGTTATTTGAAGAATATAACATAATCGCATCTATATTATTATTTTGGGTAATGTTATACAAAATATATGCCATAGATATAAATTCCTTGGAATCAAGCTAGTTTGGCATAAATGAAACAGAAATTAAATGCATAAGTTTTTAACCATCAAAGAAAAAATTTTGAAATAAAAATAAAATACGATTTAATTAAGAAAAAATTGTTGTTGTTAAAAAATGAATAATACTAAATACAAATTATTCTGAATAAAAATAACCAGAAAATTATAATTTTACTGGAAAATGTATTTCCAAATTTGTTAAAATAAAAATATTCTAATTATTAATAATTTAATCTTTATCTGACTGAAAGAGAAATGAGTGTAGCCCCATCTTCATTTTAAATACATTAAAGCATTTTCATAGGGTATAAAAATACTAAAACTGCTATTTCTCCTATTGGAATTTAAAAAAAAAAAATTACAGATCGTAACATTTTATTAAAACAATTACATTATAACTTACATAAATCTTTTCAAAATCAAGTTTAAAAATTTGACTAGCAAGCAGGAAAATATGTAAATAAAAATTTGTGGATTAAAAACTTGCAGCTCAGTGGATAAAGTGGTTAATGCATAGTACTACAATAGCAGAGAGTCTGGATAAGGCTGGGGACATTGTGTGTGTCCCACATCCACTATCAATGTCTTGTTATAAAGAAAAGATGCAAACTTCTTACCTTGAAGACTGTAATAATAAAATTTTTATGGCCATTTTTTTTATTATTATTATTATTTTGAATTACCATTAGGATAAATGGCCTAACCGGGTCTCAACAGTTAATAATTATTTTAAATTAAATACATGTATCAATGCGACTTTCCACATTAAGAATAAATTCCAATAAATATTTTCCACAGAAAATTGAAATATACAAATTACAAGACAAATAAGAATATTTTTAAATCTAATATGAATATAATTATAAAATTAATAAGAAATCTGACTACAAACACTACTGTGTTTGAAAATTTACTTGTTCCATAGGCACAATTTTTGAGCAAAAAAAAAAATGACAAATTCTAAAGAATGTATCTAGTAGCTAGGTAGAAGAGAGGGCATTGCCTTAGTTCAATCAGTTTTGAAATTTTGGCAAAGATACTTGCTCCAATTAAGGACGGGTTGTATATTTACATCCATAAAAAAAAAAAAAAAAAAAAAAAAAAAAATGAATTTATTAAATCGGTTTTTACAATGGCCTTTCATCTACCATGATACAGATATTATATTTAATAGCAATCTTAATATTTAAACAGTAAAATAAATGAAAATACAAATAATAATATTTTAATAAAAGTTATTAAGAATAAATGAAAAAGATTAATTTCTACAGATTTAGAAGCAAAAATATATAAATCAAATGCTTTTATTACTGTAAAAATAAATGAAATTAATCTTGCTCAAAAGACAAATTACCTTTATTTCGCACGTCAACAAATAAGTAACGGTGTGAAAATCATATAGAAGTCAACTTTATGTAATAACAAAGAAAATTTAACTACACAATGACAAACATGTCTATCATATATTCTTTCACTCCGTCTTCATGTAGAGCACAATCATACAATTATCTAACTGTTAAATAAATTTAAAACTGAAATTACTATTTATAGCACCTTTCATGTACATTTATCTTTGGAAGCATAAAATGGAGAAATACCTCTCCCACTCAGCATATATTAAATTTTAATAGAATATAAATATCTATAAAAAATTAAATATTCATAAGAAAATTTTTTGGAAAAGGTATTGAATTTTAATTACAGACATTGGGAAGAAAAGCAGAGATTAAAATTTTAACATAGAGAAGACATACAGAAAGTAATTTTTGTACAGATTTATTAATTCAGTATGTGTAAAAATGCTATAATGGTAAAACTCGTGTATCAACTAAACTACTTGTTTATATAGTAGAGTGTATAAAATATGGATAACAAATATGAATAGAAAGCATATTTTGTCTCTATAATGATAATGGAGATAGGTTTCTCCTGCTTCAATTAATTCCTTAGTATAATATCGTCAATAAATTTCTTTTTCTAGACATTGTTTTCCTATTATTCTTTTACAGTGCAATCTTAAATTTTTCACCACATCAGTTTTGTAAACTATACCAATATAGTGATATTAAAATGCAGGCATTTCTTTGCAAAAAAATTTCAAATTCAGATTAAGAACATTCTTTTGTGTATTATTAAAGAGATTACAATCACAAAAATGCACATTCAAACTATAAAAGAATCACATAGTTTATCTAATGAGTATAAATATTTTTTAAAAAAAGGACGACATATGTAGCTAATTTTAAAAGATTTAATTCTTTATGGATTTTTTTAATACATGAAAATTTTAATTTCTATTAAATGCTCAATATGTTAAATATTTACAAAAAAAATTCTTGTAATTTAACTAATGTGTTATGTAAAAAAAAATTACATAACAATTGAATTATTACAATGCAGAAATACGTCTTCTCTTAAAAATTCACATGTAATAAGCTCGCATTATAACGACCAAGAAATGCTAAAAATGGGCACTATATTAACTATACAAGAGCTGCTATTCTACATGATAATCAGCACAATGGAAGGGACCTTATTTGCAGCCCATTATATTAGGAGGATCGTTATAAGGCAAGACTTCTATTCCAAGAAATAAATTGTACTTATAAATATCAAATGACATTTTCATATATTTAATGCAAGTAAATATCGCAATAATGAAATGTACCATAATTTTTCTACAGCACACAATACTTTATGCTGAAGTCATACTTATTATATATGGATGTATTGCAAATAATAAAGAATCCAATCAATTGTTGATTCTTTATTTGGAAGAACCTTACAGTATTTCAGAAAATTGGTAAACTTTCTCAGGCACACTAAAATTTTCCAAACAAAAGATATACACATCACAAAAGAAACAAAATCAATTGTAGTAGAAAATATAAATTACTTCCAACTCTCCAAGGGGATCATGTGCAATTCCAAAGAAACTTGTTCATTTTATTTGTATTAAGATTAAAAATATTATAATTAAATCTTTGCAAAGATTATTTCTCAAGAGTTATTTAATTAGAACAAGTGCCCAGTTGGCAGAATAATTTACAAACATGATATTAATTGATTTGTGGCAAATATCTAGTAGAGGCAATTTTTCCATTTTCCAAATCAAGAAAAATTTAACAATTTTCACCTTCAATACATGCCTTGAATTTAATGTCAAATAACAAAACAAATATTTCCAATTTCTTAATCATTTTTCTTTAAAAGCTCGATATTCTTTTAATAGATATACATAAGTTTCAACTTTTCAATCAACTAAAAGATCAAGAAGAACTTGTAAAATATGTAGCAGTAATGTCCAAAAAACTGATCTTTCCTCATAATCTGGATCATCTTTTATAGGTATATTTGGAACAGCATTTGGCTTATTAAAATGTGTAGTTTTTGACTCATCTGAATTTAATTCTTCATAAATTGCATCTGATTCATCCACTGAATCATAAACGTCAATTTTCAATTCATATAAACTAAGTTCATGAGAAGGGTGCCCATACACTGCAATTGATACTGGACGTTCATAATTAGCTGGAACTTTAACCTGTTCAGACCCACATGTAGTCGATTGGAGATCATGATTTTCAATATCAAATGTTGGTTTCAAGTTTTTAGAAGACACATACAGATCAGCATCACCTTCAATAGTATGAAGCTGAAGTAATACAGTACCTGGTTGGGGTAACCAATAGTATGAATAATTTCCACCACCAACAGCACCCAGAATTGTTTCTTGAAAGTGGTCTGCACATTGGCAGATGGATGCCGACATCAGCAATAAAAAGGATAATATTTTGTCTCTGAACTTCATATTGATAAAAAAATATCTAAAATTAGATATTCAAACAATGAATTTCAAAAATAAAAATGCATTTAAAAAACAAAATGACTATCTAACATACATTGTAAACATAAAAAACAAGAGTAATATAATGAAAATGCTAACGTCACAAAGTTAAAGGTAATGTTTTAGCTTCAAAATGATCCAACAATTTTGAATTTAACTTTTTTTGCTTTTTGGAAGTATGATTTAGATTGGTGCACACTTCATCATGCAAAACATTTGTACATACAACCACCAATACAGTTTTTATGTTCCATATATATATATATATATATCACTTAAATAAAACTTCCATAAGTTAGAAATTTCCATACATAAAGTCCTTCAAAACCTTTTGAATCTTGCATATTCATTAGAAAAACAACCTCCATAGATTATAAAATTTTTATATAGAAATACTGCTTGAAGCACACAACGCCCGCTCTGCAGAAGTTTCACTAGATGCGTTACGAATTATGAAGAGGTTAATACCCTTGTAGAATGTTTAGAATTCTTGCATTTGTTTTTAGAAAATATGTTAATATTTTTAAAAATCCAAAAAAATATAGAAAGTTAATTTATACTGCAAAAAAATATCATTAAAAAATATTTTTGAATTTTTAGATGATATAAAAATTATTTTTGTATTGTATTATTTTTAAAAGTTAGCACAGAAAAGCATAAAATTTTTGCTTGGCTTTTAGTTAAAATCCTAGTTAAAATTTTTTAAAAATCGTCCCAAGGAACATATTCTCACTTTCCAAAGTACATATGGCCAAGCTTGGTAACTCTAGGTCAAATAGTGAAACCTATAGATTGTCAACATACACATGCTCGCACATTCATATTTTCAAAAACGTACACACACTTTTATAAAGTATATACGAGTACTGAAAAAGTTTATTAATAGTTACTGAATATTGAACTTTTAAATATTTATCTTGTCTTGAAAAAAATTAAGAGGCCAAAATAATTAATAAAGATTATGAATAATCTCATTTGCTTTCTCTTCATTTATATTTCATCATAGCCTGGAATCCTACATAAAAAGATCAAAGGTTATATTACCAAATTTAAAATGCAGTGCTATTTTAAAAACAAGAAGAAAGTTTAGATTTTAAATATTGAGCCAAATACTTTGTGTACATATATATATGCACACACACAATAATCAAAGTTTTAAAATTTCAAAAGTTTCTTCTATTTGGCTACACAACTGCAAAAATATGTTTTATATATTTCATCTGGGAGGTATATTGCATAAAAGAAGCGATGATGAAACTGACGTCTATTTAAATTGCGATAAGAAGTGCAAAAAGGGCAAAAGAGAACAAAATTTTTCCCTTCAATGGTTTTACTACGAGATTTTTGGGCACAAGTAGGGATTTTTTTGTAGGGATAGAGATTTTTTTTTTGACACAAGTAGTCTTAGGAAAGCGAAATTTAGGTATAATTTAATGAATGTCGTAAGCAGTAAAGATCTTTATCCTATCACTTGGAGCATCTGAAAATGCTGAGACTTGCAGTTTTATAAAGTGCATGTAGCATTAGCTAAAAAAAAAAAAAAAAAAATGGAATTGGATTTGAAAATAAGAGATTATTTTAAAATGAAGTTAATATGGGTTAAATAAGGAAAATAAGATTTAAATTATATTTTAAAATATCATTACATATATAAGTTTAAATACATGTCTGTTAGGCTTGGAGTGTTAAAGAAATCCCTGCATGCATAAAATTAATCAGATATTCATTTTTAGCTCAAAAAAATATAATAATTTAAAAATATCAAAATACTATAAATTCTTTCTAAACAAATAGTGAAATAACCAAAGTTTGTAATACAAAAAAAAAAGTGCAAATAGAATATCAATAGGGTTGTAAAATTTTTTACAATGCCTTTTTCTTCAAAATGCTTTAACATTTAGAAAAAGATAAAAATAGAAACAGCTTTGAAGAACATACTTTTCTTATTATATCTAAAGTAGCATTTATGGAATCATAATTTAATTATATAAATTGATAATTAAGCCCTGAAAATATTAAAATAATGCACTGCCTCAAGAATTCTGAAGTAAATATAATTCTAGTACATCCTAAAGAAGAAAAAAGGAGAGGGATAAAAAATATCTATACAAACTTAAAACAAGCAAAAAAATTTTAAAAAATAATGAAAATCATCTTAATTTAAAGCATTTCAACCAAATCTGTATAACAACTTTTCTTCCTTTTTTGCCAAATAATTTCATCAGATGGATATGCACTTAAATTTGAAGATGAGAAGTTAGCCAAAAAAATAATGTTGCTCTGCCAAGTTTAATAATGAAAATAAGGCTAGTTGTCTCCTCATCATAGATGAGACATCTGTGTAAATTTTTTTATATACGAGTTGCTTCTATTGTGACCAACTATTCAGGGCTTTTAATATCCATGTTTGCTGCTATATAGACATTCAGTTATCATACATTCCTAAGCCAATAAGGAATTTTTTTTATAATAACTATTTTTAATAAATGTCATTTCTCATTTATGATAAGAATTTTTAGCACAATAAGAATTTGCAGGTGGAAATAGTTTGGAAAAGTGAACAAAAAAAAAGTTTAGAAAACTCAGGTAAGCAACATAACGTATCTGAAGGAATTATTTAGCTATATTTGTGTTATGAAAGCAAATATACTCTAAAAAAATTGTGAAGTGACCCATGTTAAAGAATTCCAATCTATTATGAATATAATAAAGATATAAATGATTATCTAAAGTTTTATTAAAATACTAAGAAGAAATAACTCACATAAATTAATCTCATACTAATATCAGATATAGCATTCTTTTATATGCAAGAATACAGCTAAATCCTAAAGTTATTTCAAAAGTAAGAAATCTCAAATTAAAAAATATATTGAAGTCTCAAAAAAATTTCCGATTATGAAACGCCAATCAAAAATTATATGTATTTGTAATATTCACAATACTACTTTCTTCCCCAATAATAGCATATTCCAATTCATTTTACATTATAGTTTTTCCATATAAATTTACAGCATTTTTTTTTATTTCTTTATCAATTAAATTAGCTTTATACAAAATAAATTTCAATACGACTCTAAAGATTTTTATGTAGGAAGTAGCAAATATTAACACTCTACTATTCAAAATACACGTTAATATTAAAAATGTAATGATATAAAAATTACAAATCAAATATATTATAAATTATAAAACCATTAATAGAAAAAAAAATAGTACTCACATAGCATTATGCACCAACAATATTTAGTAAAGGACCTACAATATGAAATAAAATGCAAATCTTAACATAAAATCAATATATATAAAAATTCTTCATTCATGTCACACTATCAACAGAATATTACTGTATTCATTTTTTAGAAACTGCATTTATTTTACTTTGTTTCTAATAAACAATATTTCTTCCGTAATAGATACCGCAAAGTCAGAAAAACTTGAATTATCTCAAGAAATCTGCAAATCAATTAAAAAATCCAGCATTTCTAAATTTATACAAAAATATAGATTAAACCAGAAAAGCTAAATAGGTCTTACAAAAGCAATCCTGAAGTGAACAAATATTAAAGTAAATATTTAAATACACTTTATCGGAGTATTTGCATATCAATTTTAGTTTCTTTTTTAAAACACGATATCGAACCTTCTGTTTCCACTTCACTAAAATAAAAACAAACAAAAAAGAGGAATAATATAAATACTGATTTGAGAAGTTTCGAAAATTTTGAAACAATTATTTCTACAATTTTCAAGATGACTTAGGTAATATTTTGCGAGGAATCCGGTTTTATATTGATTAAAAGACTATTTAATTTCTAAATTCATATAAATCGAAAAACAAGTTTTGATATAAATCTTTCATGAAATATTTTTTTAAATATATCTTTATTTTATTTTTCATTTTTATTCTTAAAACTTTGTGATATATTTTTTATAAGAATGCATGAAAGAAATTTCTAATTAAGTAAGACAATAATACGAAAAGAAAATGTCATTTAGCTGTAACTGCTATATTTAAAAATACGCGGTTATTTTGGGTTAAAATTTTGAATTGAATATACTCCTGTTTGTATTTACACAGAAAACGAATAACTATTTTCGCTTTGAAAAAAAAAATTCTGTTCTCCTTATATATGAAATTTTAAAATAAAATTCAAAGATTTCGTGAAGAAAAATACATATCTTATTCAGGTTTGTATTTCAGTTTTATATATTTGTATGTTAAGTAATAGACCGAATTAACAATTCAGTTTAATGTTCAAGTGCTGAAATGTACTTTACAATAATTTTACACTCGAGTGCACAAGAAAGCTATGTTCCTGCTTGGGAGTGCAGTAATGTGAAATTTGAGTGATTTAAAGCGAGCATCAAAGATATTACACAGAAAATATTGTTTTAATTTTATACTTCTATTTAATAATATTACTATGGTTTGTGTGGCATTTCTTCCCCTCTGTAAAAGTAAGAATAGAGAAAATAGAATACTGTAGAAGTGAAAACATCTAGAAAAATAATTTGTAATCCACACATATATTTACAGTAGCTCTTAATAAATGACAATTTTTAAAGTCTAAAAGAATTGCATTAAAGTGTGTTTCAAACTGAATATTAACACAAGTGCATATATGTATGTATGAAAATAATTATCTAGTAATTAAATGAGAATGTATTAACACAATTTTAGGTTGTAGTGTAGATTAGGATGCCCCTTCGATCGGCGATAAATTGTAAGGATGAAGTGCAATTTCTGGTTTCAATGTTTTGTTTTCTATGACATTACTATTGGGTTACCGCTGATCTTGGCGTTAAAAAAGTTGACCAAAAATCAATGGGTGCCCAATTGTAAACTTTTTCACATCAGTGTTACGGATTTTTTTTGGAATATATATATATTGTGTATACTTGATTCTAAATATTTTTTGAAAGAAAAAAGTCAGCTATTTTGTTATGGTATGATTTTTTTCTATATATCTGTATTGTTTTATAAATTCGAGTATTATATGTAGTTATATCATCTATAACTTAATTATTGAAACTACATTTTGCTATTATATAAAGTTTCAACTTTTTAGCCAAATTTTGTGCACTTTTTATAACTAAATTAAACTACAATTTTCTGTCATTTGCAGACATATCATCCCACATAAGAACTTCCATCAGAATTGAGACATTTCCAGGGTTCCAATTTTTTCAGAATTAGGTTTTTTATTAATCATGAGATCAATTGATTTCCTTTTATGTTATAATTCCATAATATTTTTAACGTCTTTTATTATCCTATGATAAAAAGAAATTAAAATATTCTGATATTTTTAATTTATCCATTTTATTTCACAATATGTATTTTACTTCTCTGAGTCTGTGTTTGGTACAATTCATTAGTTTGTGTAGTCTGTGTCATATCGACTCCATGATGAACAGTAGCTTTTGTTTTTTGCTTTAGTTTTTTAAAATTAGAACTTCTTTCAAGCATAATATTCTCCTAATGTTTTTGAATGTATTTTCTTTTAATTAATATGATTAGATTTTAATGAGTGGTTTTGAAGCAATTTTAAAATGAATCGGCTTTTAAGTTGCTATCAATGTAAATGCAGCAATTATTGTAGCATTTATGTGACAATCTAGCATTTTTCATATTTCATACAATGGCAAAGGGTAAAAGTGAAGTTTAGTGTGCCCCTTGCTGTGCCAAGGAAGCCAAGTTGCCAATAAAGATGGCGGACAAAATAAACAAACACTTCTATGAATCGTTATGGTTACCACTTTATGCATTAAAATTATGATCTTTACAATAAATATTGTAATTTTTATTTTAATCTGTATCTGAGATTTTTATTAAATTTTTTTTTAACCTTTGGGATTACTGTAGTTGCTTATCTTAACAATTTTGAAGAAGTTTTTTCAAACCAGCGGTGCTGGTTTGTTGTGTAAAGAGCAAAATTTTGAGCGCTACGATGCCTTGTGGCATCTGAAGAAGGCACCGGACAAAATTTTTTAACTTTAAAAAAAAATATCCTATGGATTCGCTAGCACATTGAACATAAGGACTGTGTGGGTAACAGGAACAGTACATACAAACAAACCTCCTTTCCTAACTTCATCAACTCATAAATATATATATATTCCACTCACCTTTCATCCATTCTGCCGATTCAAAATATTTACTGCTATCCCATTCACCAGACATCCATTCTTGCACAATTACTGATACAATAAATTACCAAAGGAACCAACCATTAGATCAACAAAAGAATTACAAGAACTGCGAAGAATTCTGTTGCAGAAGATTTTTAAAGAAAGAATGCAGACGATTTCATAACGTAAGAATTCAGACGATTTTTTAAAGCACATATTAAAATTTTAAAAGAATAAATATTTTCTGGTTATATTCACATTAAAAAATAAAATTGCAGTGTCCTATTAGTTGTAAAAAAAACTTTTAATTTAACATTTTTCATAAAATAGTTGTTATTGTTAAATAGTTGCTACCATATTGGTGACAAACTCAGGGGGCACACTAATCTTCACTTAAACCTTTGAAACCAAAATCACATGAAAATCAACTTAGTATTATCATTTCAAGAATTTATCCTTCTCTATATTTAAACAGAAATATTAAGCCAAAGCAAGAATAATGTCCATTATTATTTATTGGTGCCAGATTGAAAAAAATTCTAAACTTGGTATTTGTGTTTTAACTACATGTAAATGACAAATATAGTCAATAGACAAACATGGCATATTTGCAATAAACTGATATTTATAAATAAATGTGGCACATTTGATGATTAATCACTAGCATGCAGTTAATTTGCAAGTATTCTAAACCTTATTGAAAAATGTTATGTTTTGTTAAATAATCTTTTTGAAACCATAATGGGTTTTTTTCCCCTTTTAGTTTGAGAAAATTGGAATTTGATAAAATGACAGAAGAACTTAGTATTGTTTATTTCCGAAACTTGTTGGAAAAAAACAAAGCAAAACTTAAAAGTTGCTGTGAAGATTGGAAAAAGCGTAGCAATGACTCGGATGTTCCAGAAATAGGTAAAATTCTTTTTGAATTATTTAATTTATTAGTTGAAGTCAATGATATTTTAAAAACTGCAAGCTATATATTTATGGGCTAATATAAAGTTTTATAATTTTCCCTTTAAAAACGTTGATATTTCAACTTGTCTTTATCTGAACTTAAAAATTAATGCATCTTCTTTACTTGTTACAATTCATCATAATAAAAGTTTAAATATATATTTACTTATTTAAGTAACCATATTTTTATTATTTGAAATTGTAGAATTTCTTAGCAAAATCTCTTGAAATTATTCATCATCCTTTAAAAGAATAATTTGTCAGCATGCTAGTAAATCATCTATTGACAGACACTTTGTTGTTAAGATTTTATGACAAATATCCTATTTAATTATAAAATAGAAATTACTGCACAAATATCTACTGCATTACAAATTTTCTGTTCCTCATTTTTTTTTTTTTTTAATTAAAATCATCTATTTTGTAAGGGAAAATAAGATTCAAATTCTTTTAAGTCGCAAAAAACACAATGATTTATTTTATTTGTATGGAAAGGGTCTGCTTTTTTTATACGCATTTAGAATTTAAATCTATAACTTAATAAAAAAAAAATCATAACATTTTTCCTCTCTTCTTACAGTCTGTGATGAAATTCGTACTACCATTGGATTGACAAACCTGCTTTTACAACAAAAATTAAAACAGTTTGCTGGCCTTATTGATGATTCTGAATTTAAAAGAGGTGAAAAAGAGATAACTTGCTTGGATCTACAAGGCTTTTGGGATATGGTTTACAACGAAGTAATATTTTTTGCTGTTTTCACTATCTTGTAAAAATTGTATCTTTCATGTTTAATTTTAAAAGAGTATTCAGAAATCAGTTATAGAATGTATTAGATTTATTTATTTATTGGATAAAGGTTTTTTGACGTTTATCTAATTTCATTAAAATGTGAACAAAAAAATAATTACCTTATGAAAGAAATATGATCTTTATTATAATAAACTATAATCTAAAATCTTTTCATTTGTAAATACATTTTTCTTTTAATTGTTAGCATTAAAAATGATAATATATTTTCAAATCCTGATTATTTTTATCTAAAACAATTAATTCATAAAATTAGATGCAGCAGAAATGTAATCTTTTGTTCTAAGATTGTATCAATTATCAATTGATTTTTTTAAAAAAAGAGAGAAATTTATTTATCTGTTCCTCCTCCCCATTTAAATATAGATATAAATTTTTAACGATATTTTACTGTTTGTCACATTCGCAACTAATTTCATCATAAACAAAGTCAATATTAATGAAAGTTTAACTGAAATATTGGGAGAGAAAACTTATGTTATAGGAACTTCTTCTAAACTCAATTCTTCTAAATTTAAAGTAATTTTTAAAGTTCATTATGCAGTATAAAATTTTCAAGAGAAAATTAGTGGTTGTAATCCATGGACATGGCTCCTGTGTGGGTAAAAAGCTTACAAATTTAAAACTCAACAATGAAAAACTGTATGAATCCTAAATGACTGTGAGTTTTAACTAATCACATAAGTGATTTGACTAATAATATTCTTTATATGGTATCTGATTTAAAAATATTAAAATTTAAATTTTTTTTTAAAAAAAATGTAGTATGTGGTTAGTTAATGTTTTATTTTCATCACATATCTTAAGAACCTCTTTGCAAATTGCATCTTGAAATTTTAAATTAAATATATTGATTTTCTAATATACAGTATAGAAAATGCAATCCAAGTTTATTTTTTACATGTATTGAATAAATTTGAGTCATTTTTGTAAAATATTTAAATAATGGTAATTTTTTTTTATTAAAGCTATTGACTGATAACCTCAGTTTCAGTCACTCCCTTAGAAGAATCAAGCATGTCTTTTAAATGTTATATCCAAATACATGACTCATCTTCATAAATATACTTCTATAAATACAAATTAATTAAAATTTAAAGCAACAATTATTTAAATTGCAAATGACTGCTTATCATGAGATTTTAAGTTAAATTAGAGAATGTGTAAACCATTAAATAAATACTCTATAAATAATTATAGGTATTCATTTAAAAAAATTAAGTAATTTTTTTTGTTGCACAAAATATTTTATTTTTGTTCTTTTTTATAAAAATTCCTATCTCCTTCCTGTGCTGTTTTCTATCAATGTTTTGTATTTTCACTTGTTACCAAATTTATTAAATTTTAACAATTTTTTTTTATCAGGTAGAAAAAATACAGAAAAGATTCCAGAGCTTGGAAAAATGCCAGCAAAATAATTGGGTATTTGTTGAAGAATCCATTGCCAAAAAGGAATTTAAAAAAGTTAGTATCAATGTTTTTATAATATTGAACATATGCATTATAAAAAAAATTGCATTTTCTATTTCTACTACATTGTCCTAGTGGTAGTCTTTTTTTTTTTTTTTTTTTTCATTAATAAAAGATTCAAGATCTTGCTCTACCAAGGATTTACAGTGGTAGCCAAAAGTGTGGACATTTTTTGAAAGTTTCATGTTTTTCAACTTTGCGTGCTTGTAGAATATATTAATTTTGACTTAAATATAAATGTTTATATATCAAATTGAAGGTAATTTCATGTAGAATTTAATAACAAAAACAGTATTACAGTATCTGTATTACAAAAAAAGTTACGCTCATTTTAGTAGAACAAACAAACACAAATCGTTTTGAATAATAACGTGTTTTGTAATAAAAACGTACTAGCCAATCACAAACACTGTTCTGAGGACCCATCAAATGTCTAACTATAATTTAGGTTATTTGGATGGCAAAAGAGTTATTTTTGTGGAAATGTTTTGCGGAATGATGCATACTAGTACAATTAAATAGAGTATTGCTGTTTTTGAATATTTTAAGTCCATTTTTTAATTAAACTAATTTTAAACAACCAACACCAACAAGAAGAACTGGTTGGACATCTACAAAAAGAAGCCGAATTGTCATATCGAGAGAAAGTGCCTCTCTTATGCTGAAATTGCAAGACAAGTTTGCGGTTCAGTGACTTGTTCTGGTGTGCGTTATGAAAAAACGAAATCAGTGGAAAATAAGGCCAAATCAGGCAGAAGAAAATGCACAACTGCTACTGCCGATAGAAAAATTAAATGGCTATGCCTTCAAGATAGAAAAATTTCATTAGATGTGAAATGAATGCAGCGGGTTTGCAGTAAGTTCAAGAACAATAAGAAGTAGGTTATCAAGATTTGGACTACAAGCTATAATTCCAAGGAAAAATCCATATTTAAATCAAAAGCAATGCGAAAAATGAGTTAAGTGGGCAAAAGAACACATTAAATGGTCAGAAAATCAATGGAAGCAAGTAATCTGGAGCGATGAGACTAAAATATCGCTCTTTGGTAGTAATCGTAGAAAATACGTGAGACATAGAGTAGGTGAAGCGCTTCATCCTGATTGCATTGAAGCAACTATAAAACAACAAATGCCATGATTTGGGCATGTATGTCTGCAGATGGCGTGGGCCGAATTCAAGTGATTGATGGCATCCTGAATGCCAAAAAATACATCGAAACTGTCCTGGAATCAAAATTGATACCTTCCATCAGGGATTTCTTCCCCAACAAAGCAATATTTATGTTTCAGCAGAATTCAGCTCCATGCCACACAGCAAAAGTATGCAAAGCATGGTTTCAAAATAAAGGCATAGATGTATTACCATGACCAGGAAACAGCCCTGATCTCAATGCAATTGAAAATTTGTGATTTTCAATTGAATCCAATTGAAAATTTGAAAATTCTTGTGTGAAAAAAAAACATCCATCCAAAAAAAAGACAACGTATTTAATCTATAATTGATTCTTGGCACCATGTGATTATGAAAGATGAACTCCAAACACTCGTTCACTCAATGAAAAGGCACTGTGAAGCGGTCTTAAAAAATAAGGGTTTTCCTACTAAGTATTGATTGTATGAATATCACTTTAAAAAAATGCAAATCTAAGATAGATCTTAATAAAATGAGCATAACTTTTTTTTTGTTATACAGATATTGTAATACTGTTTTTGTTATAAAATTTGACATTAAATTACCTTTAATTTGATATATAAACATTTGTATTTGAGTGAAAATTAATATATTCTACAAGCACACAAAGTTGAAAAACATGAAACTTTCAAAAAATGTCAACACTTATGGCCACCACTGTACTATCTACAGATCTGATGCTTGTTTAATCCATAAAAACCAAATATTCTTTTGCTAAAGGGCCTTGAACTTTGATAAGCATGTAAGCTTAGATTGAAATTATGAAGACTATCTGCAAGTTGTGTCACCATAAAATGATGCCTAGCAGAATTTTTTAAACAATACATTATCGCAGGAACTTATTTCATACTTCTTTGCTGTTTCATATAGTTTAAAATTAAAAGAATAAGTTTATTCTAGCCACAAGAATATATGAAGGTACATAATTATTGGTTGGTTGTTGTCTATGCAATCTTAAATCACATGACTTTTTATTAATTATAATTTCCATGATAGATTTTTTTTATGTGTGTTGAAAATAATCTTCTCATTCAGTTTACAAAATCTAAACTTCTCTGTCAGTGTTTGAATGCTGCATTATGCTAAATAATAAGAGTTTTCATCATATATAACAAAGTTTTTGTTACATCAAATATAAGATAATGAAAATTAATAGCATGATCATTCTAGCTTATTTACATCAAAACATGCTATAGATTAGTTCTTCTAACTAAATGAAAACACTAATTACAATTTATTACAAATACTTTATCTACAAGTCTCATACAGTCTATAAATATGAGTTTGAGCTATCAATCAGAAAAAGCTTTCTCATTCATGACTAGAAAAAACATAGCTGTATTCTGCTTTACTGCTGATTATGCCATTATCAAATATATAATGTATTCATGGAAATTGGAAATTTGTTTCTTTCATAGATCTTTAAAATATCCTGCAAATGTAAATATATATATATATATATATATATATATTCAGTTAATATAAATGCTCAGATTTTCTCTCAATACTGCAATAAGAGCAAATATTGACACAATTTAAAGTCTAAATTGCTTGGTTATCCTGAAGAACAAAAGTATAAGTATACCATAAGGTGAATACAGAAACAAAAGTTTAATCAATTATAGCACTACACTAAAGTAGAATATCTTGAAAAATTCCAAAGATTGATTTTTCATGACGTCTGATAACGTAGCTTTGTAAATTACTTCAATTATTCCCATCCAAACAGAAATACATTAAACAGTATTTAATATATTTGTTTTGTTGCAATTTATTCTTTTTAAATCTAAAAAATAATAATAATGTAACCTTTTACTACTGATATTGTAAAATATTGCTATTGTCTTTCCCTTTACTTATTTGAATGTAACTGAGTTTGGCTTGCTTTCAAAGAAGTTACTATTGAACCTTAAAAGATAAATGAAAGCTCTTAGTTTTTTGCTTTAATCGAGAGAAATAGAATCAGTAAAAATCCTGAAAGTCCTTATCAAAAATGTTTATTTTCTAAGACTGCAAATAGTTTATTAAAAAAAAGAAAGATAATTTTGTATTTCTGGATCATTATTGAATTTATTTTGAATGACGGCACAGTCCTGCATTTAAGAAATGTAAAGATAGAATTTGTTATCAATTCCTTAACTATTTCAAAGTGTTCTTTGTTTTGCAAAAGATTATTAAAAAATATACCTATGCTCTATGCCATGAATTTAACATAATGTTTAGTAAAATGTGTCAAAATTTTGTTTGCAAATGACGAAAAGGCTGTCTTTATGGAATTATCAGACCCCTTTTCCCATTGCAACATATATCACCCCCAACAGATTTCATGTTATGAAAATGCTTGAAACACAGTTTTTATAACTCAAGACTAGCTCTAATTAGTGGATTAAAAGTAATTATGCACAAACACCAAGCTATATACTTGATAACATTTGCAATACTATGAGATAATGTTATCAATAATGTCTGCAGAATACAATTACTTTTATTAATTGAACATTCTACATTAATATTTATTTAAGAAATGCTTATGTCTATTAATTCTTTGTCTAAAAGTTATTCATAATTTTTTTGAAGCACTTGTGTTTATTTTGTTTTTAGGCATTGTTTAATAATACAAATGCATAAATTTATTTATCAACTGTTTAGAAGCTATACTCTTTTATTATAGTAATTGCTAATTATGCTTATTGTAATTTTTTTAATTTTAGAAACTACCACTTACAAATACAGTAAAAATAGCCACAGATGCTAAGGCACGTGCCTTAGCTGCTCGTCAGCGACTTGCTGAGGCAAAATTGAAAATGAGAGCACAGATGCTAAAGAAATCTGAAGATTCAGCAAATCTACAAATTTTGAGTCCAGTGAAAGAAAATGTACCTCAAGAAAAAGTTGAAGAGGATCAGAAAGTTAAAGAAATTTCAGAAACTTCCGCAGAATCTAAAATTGTTATTCAGGATAGATCTCCACTAAAACGTACATTGAAAAATATAAGGAACTTACACTTATCTGAACAAGATGATTTATCTGTTAAATCAGAAATACCATCCAAAAAATTGGCCTCCAGAGAAATGATTAAAGGGCGTAGTAAAAAACAAAAGTCTTCAGAAAAGGAAAACCTTGTCAAAAGTGATGAAGATTGCATTGTCCCAAAGATGCAGAAAAGTAAGTATAAGTAATCTATTCACAATGTATGACAGTTTATTGAAAACAATTTTTAAGAAAATATTTCAATTTCTATGCTGTCATATTTTAACTTGTGCATGGAACTTGATTTCTTCTTATCTATTATAATTCCTCGTAATCTAATATATTTCTTTTATATCTAAATAAGTATTTATCACTTCAGTATCTATTCAAATATAGATTGAAATATCACTCAATTATTAAGGATTTCAAGAATCATATATTTTTAAAGATTAGATTAATTGATTGAAATTCAATATTTTATTTTATTTTTAATTTTGTAATTTTTGAAAATTAGTTTCATTTAAAAAGTTTTTATATTGAAAATGTTATTGTTAAAATTATTAGTAGTGGGAAAATATTCTGCATATTCGATGTTTTGAGTCACATTGCCAACATTTCGATCTAGTTCAGTGGGCTGCATTATAGAATGACAACAAATGAATGCACATATTTCATTTTTAAAAGTACTTTATAGAAAGATTAATTGAGAAAGCTTCAAGTTCAATTATTATAGAAGTTTCTAGTGAATTCATTTTTATAAAGCATCCAAACTTTTTTAAGGTGTTTTTGTTTTATCAAGTTTTAGAAATTTAAACATAAAAGATAATATTTCACAATCATTGTAATTAAATTTCTTCACAAGACATAAGGAATAAGTATTTTCTGAATGCTGTTTACCAAGGACGGAAGGTTTAATATGTTCTATCCAAGTTCATTTCACAGTTCTGTAATTCATAATAAAATGTATTTTTACATTTACTTTTAGAGATTGCATGTTTTTCTGTAGAAAAGAAATGATTTTTTATTTCTCTCAGAAATGGAATCCATATTTATTTGTGGAGTTAAAGCATGTGAGTGCACTTATACTATTATATATTAAAATGCATAATGATTCTAACTTGCAAAGGTGTATTTTTATTTTATAAACATATATTTATGGTCATAAAAAGATCACTAGCAATTCTATGAATTATTCTTATTATAATAATGTTTATTAGAAAGAGAACAAAGTTATTTCTATACTTTTAAAAGAAGGTATTTTTGTGCATGCTTGTCTAGGATATCCAGATGATCTACTGCACTTACCACAACAATATTTATTACACAAATACTTAAACGAAGACTCAGTTCATTGATTCCAAGCAAATTTAAGGTTGAAGATTTAATATTTTCTGTTGGTTGATTTTATGTACTTTTTGCCAACACTTTGTTTCTGACTATCAATATATATATATATATATATATATCTGTGCAACATCAGATAGAGTGATTTTAATTCGAGTAATAAAATTTAAATATTTAATATACTTCATTAATTTTTTTTTTAATTTTATGAAAAAAATTTGTTACAACTTTTTTATGGATAATAACTGAAATATTTTCCCTAAAATTAAAACTCATATTTTTATTAAAGTTAGATTATATTTTTATTAATTTTATATGGATTTTCTGATGAGGTTTTCATACAGCTTCATTAGCAGAACAAAGTATTCCTTCTTCTCTTAATGTGTCACATGTCTTCCTGTCTTAACTTGGCTATAAGAAAAATGGAAATGATACTCTTAGAGCTGTAAAAAACAACAACCTTAAAACACAGTTTTAATCCAAATTTCTTATTTCATTGGATTCTCCCCCCCCCCTTCCATTTTATTATTAACTAATTGTTTGAAGTTTTCTTTGCAAGCATTATGTTTGTTACAAAAAAATAAATAAATGGATAAATAAGCATCTAAAATTAATACTATCATTGTCATTTTGATTTTGCTGGAATTCATCATTCCGTGGATCCTAACTATGTGGGCACTCTAGTTTATAAATAAAAGCTGTTGTCATGTGTTGATTCATTTCTTAGATGCAATTTTTGTCCCTTATTATTTAAGCTCACCCCTATTAAAATCCATGTTAAAGCATCAATAATGCAAATTCTTCTCTCAAATATACATCCTTTAATATATTTATACATTGTTTAATTTTTTTTTTGAAATCCAATTAAATTTAATTAAACTGTAATCTATCACATTATCAAATTGTATGAATTTCAATCAAGTTGAAATATCATTGTAATGATTATTGAAAACTAAATTATAATTCTTAAAAGAATTAAAAGAGAGTGAGAGAATTTTTTGTGGCATTTAAATTTGTTTACTTTTCTATCCAAAATGTTTCTGTTGTACACAAATTTTAAGATGCAACAATTTTCAATAAAATATCATAATGATAGAAAATTAAATTTGTGAAAGAGGGGTTCTTTTCCGAGAATGAATCTTTTTATCCAGTCAAATGTATATGTACTGCAATACTTATTTTTGTTACTTTATTCGAAATTATTATTACAATGTTCGAAATTGAGTTTACTGACTCCACTAATTAGATGATATTAAATCTCCATTTGAAAGCTATTAAAAGAATAAAATTATTATTTAAATATTTGATTCTTAGGTAATATTTCAAAAACAATTTTTAAATAGCTTCATTTGTTCATTTCAAATATGTTCCAACTTTTATATATTTTGTAATAAATCTTGTTATTTCAGTAGTATAATGCATTTTTGTTTATATCCACTTTAATTTAGGTTCAGATGAAAGACCTCTTGATATTAACTTGCAAAGTAAAAAGGGGAACAAAAAAGAAGTTATTCCTCTTCAGTGTGTTACAAGATCTGCCAAAAGAGCTATGTTGGCCAACAAAATGCACTAAAGAACCGAGTGTCAGTGCCAAATTCAATTATCATTTTCAAGTACAAATTACTAAAATATCTTTTTATCTTGCTTTGTACACTCATGAGCCATTTTTAGACTGTTTTTGTATGATATTACTAAATATTTTTATGAGGTAATATATATTAACATGTACTCTTTGTGTGGTTATTTTTATAACATATATAAATGATAATAAAATGCTACCTCTTTATTTTACACATCTTCACAGTTGGACTTATTTTTAATATTTCATAACTGTGTTAGTAATAATCAAACTTAACGTGCAAAAATCATTGTAGGAAATTTCCCCTCATAACTTATGTTAAAAGTATGATATAAAAGCAAAGGATAATATCTTTGGTTGGCTAGTGGACCAAGAATCATCAAGGATGGATATGATAGGAAATGTCAGAGATTTATTCTAAAACTGGAATTTTTTTTATAATCTGTAATTCTTATCAAACTTGACAATTTGCTGGTATTTTTTTCATAAGTAGAATGAAATATCTTTAGCAATCGATGAAAATTGGTCATTTATTAATTACATCTTTACTCAATGATTCCTTGAAAAATGTAAAAGCAAAATAACATTGTATAATAGATAGCAATGGTGTGATCGTGAAATCTTATCTATCAGCTCATTTTACTGACGATCCAGTGTATGTATATATTTGGAACACACTGAAATAATAGTATGAAAGTCAGAAGAATGAGCTGTGCTTTTTGAAACTAAGATCTAATAAAAAACAACATCGAGAGATTTCAAAATGGAGCAAGAAATATACAATGAATCAAATCTAGTATTCCTTTACAATTTAATTTTAAGTTTAATATAAATAAGTACTTTCAATCTTAAATTTAAAAATAATATAGCCCTAGAAATCATTTACATAGCATGAGACTATGGCAAAATTTAAAATATCAAAAATTGAAATTCTAATAGGATATTAAACTTTCATCTATATAGAAATTTGCCAAATAAGTTCTTGAAGTACAAAATATAATTCTGTAATAAATTTAATGGTTTTCACTCTAAAGGGAGAAACGAACCATCTAGCCTCTTTTTGAGAAAAGATATCATGCAGCTTTTATATCATGAGATGAAAGTCAAAGTGACTCAGCATTGTTCATTAGCTCTAATAATCACGTGGCATTTTGTCCTTGAATGCAATCATATCTTTTGTACCTTCAAGTTGTTCTTTCATCAGTATGTAGGCAAAAGTCCAAGTATAAACACGTTTGTATAACAGAGTTATTCTTTTTCAAAGTTTTAGTTGTTATTAATGGAGTGATTGACTCCATGTTTCTGAAACTACTTTTAATTTGAACAATGCAAAAAGAATAAAGAAATATTCTTAAAATATTTTTAAATGGAATTCATTTTTGTTAAATTCTAACAGCTGTCAATATTATTGTAATTCCATGTAAATACTCATTAGGTTTTTCTTATAACATCATTCCAACATTTAATATTAATATTTTTGATAACTACATGATTTGATGATATTGTTTTACCAAAATAAATTCCAATGCTGTTTACAAAAGACAAAAATGAAAAATAACAATGGTGTCATTTTGACTCTATATCTCTAGTGAGGAAATTCAAATCTCTAGTAATGGGTATATCTATCCATTTTTACTTAGTTTTTAATATTGTATGCTTTTGCAGGATAATTACTCCATTCAAGCAAAAATATAAAGATGTGTATGGAAACACTTAGTATTAGAGATCTAATACTAATTACTAATCTAATACAGGATTAGAAATAGTGCAGATTTACATCTCTTGAAAATATTTAGAGTATTAAAAAGCAGCTATAGATTTAACAGACATTAGAAAAGCCAAATAAATTTGAGAACATGTTCTTAGATATTGGGAATTTTTGAGTCAACTAACTTTCAGCTTGCAGATAAATATCAAAAAGAATACAAACTGATTGGCTTCTTGCAAATACCTCAAGTTTTAGGGAGGCGAGATAAAGGAAAAAAAGAAATTACTGAAAAAGATAGGAACTATGCCTTCTAATATTATATATGTATATGAAATAATTAAACATATTTAAAGTAATTGTCTGCCATTAGAGGAAGTTGTTACAGATCGTGCCCAGTTATTAATTGCAACATAAGTCTGTAACTGTATCTTAAGATAGGACAGCAGTCCTATCTGGGAAATATTATCCTTCTATGAACTCATAATTCTAGGGCAAAAAATAAATTAGGAAATTTTACATATCAAGCCATAGAAAAATTATGGCTACAAAGCTTCCCCCCCCCCCATCTACACAGTCGGCAAGTAAAACACCATCCTGTGTATATACTATTCTTAAATATCAATTTGTATGTAATTTTTTTCTAGACAAATCAATTTTGTTGTAGACGATATATCCATGTTATTGACAATTTTTAGAACTTCTATAAAATGTAGCAGAAAAAAAAAATCCCATATTATTTTTACTCCCGGAATTTCATGACTCTTTGGTGAATAACTTTTTGCTATAAAATTCTTTAAATATTAAATTCTATATCAGTTTAACATGAGTTGATAAATAAGTATGTACACATTTACTAAAATATTTTTAACTTACTTTTTACACAGTATTTACTGCAGGCAGTTTTTCATCATGTAATATAGAACAAATCTAAATGAGCCATGTATGTCATTTCAATAGTTTAATATTACAGGAAGCCAGTATTCCAAGTTCATTGCAAAGATGGTTAAGTATAAATTAATTAAGATGCAATTTCTACATTACCCATCACAAAACAGTTAAATATTCCAAAAAGTCCTAAAGAAAATCCATTTTTATAATTTGGTATTCTTCAAATCAGTAGGTAATTCATAGTTTTAGTTTGTTGCTAAATAACTAAGATCAGAATATTTCTCTTTAAATGTATGCTGCAATAATAAATGAATTTTTACAGCCAGAAAATCTCAATATAAGCTTTATTAATTTCTATAAAAAATATAAAATTATCAAACAAATTCTAAAATGCACATTTTTCAAAATTTGCGAAACAGAAGAGGGTTTGATATCTGACATTAATATAATTAGTATATTTTAATCAAAAATTTCAAAACTTTAATTTTACATTCAAGTGCAATTCGGAAACACAGTGAAACAATAGATATTACAAGAAAAAGGTTGGGGAAAAATTTGTTTTACTAGAAATTATTTTTTATAAAAAAACATAGTAATATATCTGCTAACTTTTTAAATTTCTTTTATTAAGCATTACCTGAACAGCATAAATAATCTTACTTTTATGGAAAATAGAGAATGATTTTTTTTTATTAAAAATGTATGTGCAGATATTTTTGTAGAATAAAAATTTAATTTTCAATGTGCAACATGTGAGAATTTTAATGCACTAGATATATTCAAGCAAAAGATTATATTTGCTAATTTTTTTTTCAGTAATATAGTATACATATTAACCATTTTTGATAACTAACAAAACTGCATTTGGATATAAAACTAGTTTCTTATAAGCAACTAATTTCTTCTGACAGCTTTGTAATTATTAAATCAAAGTAAAATAAGAATTTATAAAAAGCAGTTCACAAAAAAGTTTTCTTTGTAAAACTAGGAATATAACAAAATCTGAAAAACCAGCAGATAACTTTTTATACTTAAAAATAGTCGTTGTAATGGAATGTATATTAATTACAGGTTAGCATCTGGTCTATTACATTTATCTTCTAAACATTTTTCAAGCTATTAAAAAACAGGAAACATTCCAATTTTTAATCATTTGCGTTGCTTAAAAAATAGAATTCAATGCAGAATTAAAAATTATATTATATTTAATATTACACAATAAGACATTCTAAAGTTTAATCACAGATTTTTGTAAACATCTATTTCCCAATAGTTAAAAAAAATATCAATTTATTTGAGTACACTAATATAAATGAGAAACAGTGACAAAGACTGTGTTAACATAGTAAGAGGGCAAAAAGAAATTTTTCGCAAATGAGAAAAAGGAATATAACCTTAATACATGAAAAGAAAGCATGTATAAAAACATCAATTAGATCACAGAAATAAAGATGTAGTAAACAATAAGGTTTTGTATATTGTACCTTCAGGCTCTCATTTAAGTAAATGCAGCCAGATTTCTCATGTTTATACAGTTTACAAAATAAATTTTCCTATAAAAAAACCAAGAATGAAAATAAAAAAAGCTATCACAAGTAAATAATTAGAAAATAATTGTTTTTGAACAGAGGAATGATGCATTTCAGATTCAGGTTTAGCACTTGTTGCCTTTGTTCTTGAGTCATACATTCTTCTTAATCGCAATCCTTCCTCCTACAAATACATTTAGAAAGCAAAATTAATTTTACCATATTAGTTATAAACTTAAAAGAATATAAGAATAGAATAATGTTTTTAATAATTAATAATCCTAATTTAGATATTTTTTGAACTTGCATTTCTTAAATATTAAAATCTTTGATCAATGATTTTTACAATTCTTAAATAAAAAATATTTTTTGGCTGATGCAAGGAACTTATCATTTTGCCTGATAAATTTAAATACTTGTTGCACTTTACTTCATATATCCTCAGATTTAATATTTAACTAAAGAAACTAATAATATGAAATATAAATAATATTTTATTTATTGTTTATATGCAGTGAAAATACTTTTATAAATATTTCAATATGTAAAAAAACAAATGTTGTTAATCTCTTAAAAAAACCCTAAAAATATAAATAAATTAATAATATTAAATGTTTTAAGGTACTTCTTACAGGTATACATATCATGAATCTGCATTTCGCCCATAAATCTTTACAGCTCATCTTATTTTATCTGGTATTCATTTAAATTTCAATCTTTGTAATAACTCATCAAAGGAAGAAAGATGTCTCCTCCTCTTTTTGATGCAAAAATCATGCCAAACAGTCTCATTTTTCTACTTTATACAATTTTAAACAGAAATGATATATATATTATATATATATTACATTTTTCAATATCTTTTGAATAACCCCATAAAATTATTTTCGAAATATTTATTGCTAAGTGATAAAAATCCTCCTGAAATTGTAAAAATAAAAAACACTGATAACCTTAAATAGCTAATGATAATTCATTAAAAGTTATTATTATCATCATTCCAAATAGAGGAATAAATCAAGTGGCTATCAGTAATCAATTACCTTCAAGGATGAGTTTTCAGCACGAACATCATTCAACTCTGACTTCAATTTCTTATATTCATCATGTAATTTTTTAGATTCAGCTGCTTCGGTATCACTTGGCTAAAAAACATGCAAATTTAAGCAAATATAATTTAATTTGTATTACAATTTTAATTACAAGAAACTCCTGCAGAGAACTGCACTAGATGTCATATTTAAATACACATACATAAATGAGTTTCTAAATATCAAACTTAGGAACAACTGAAGGGAGGGGGGGGGCTGAATATGTTTAATATTCAATAAATGCAGCAATACATATATTACTAAAGTTTTATCATTTTCCTAATAAATTCATTAATCTTTTTCAATACCACTTCATTGATCTTACCAAATTTTAAAGATTTAAATTGGTTCTGATCTACTACATTTTCAAAAATTTTAATAATTAAAAATATACTTTTTGATATTTTTATTTTTTATCCCTCTTCTAACATTTTAAGATGAGCTTCTTTTGCACATGTAAAGATTTCCATTTAGAGCTACAAGAAATCTAAAATAAAACTAAATTCAAACCAAAAACCTCAGTTCAAATTAAAAAAGAATTTCTTAAAACACAGCATAACAACATTGAAATCCAACGATATGTATTTATTACTTATTTTTATAAATGACTTGCAGAATTCCAAGAAGTTCTATTGCAGAAAGAATAGGTTAAATATTGAGTTTTCTAATTTAATTTAAATTAAATTCTTCCTGTAACTGAAACCCATTTTCCTTTTTTTTTATGACAATAGATGTACAAAATTTATGTGAAAGTTTTTATTCAATAAATAGAAGTTATTTGTTTGATTCAAAATCCAGAATTACTGATAAAAATTCAATAAGGGAGTCCCCCTCCCCAGTACGGAAGTTAAATAAGTGGTCTTTTCCCTATACATAAAAAAAATATAAAAATTTAAAAAAAAATTAAAAATTTAATTTTAGTAAAAACATAATTAATTGCAAGTTTAAAAATACTTTAGTAATTAAGATTTATTACATCTATACTTCAACTATAAATAAAATATAGTAAAATGTCTATAAACAGAATTATAATGCAATTTTAATGATTAAAACAAGAATTCACGAAATAAATACATTTGTATAAAAGTCAAGACTTCTTAAAAAGAAAAGTTAAATGCTTAACATGTTATGTACGACAAAAATGTACTCTATCTAAAAATACTTCAAATCAATTTCAAGTATTTCAACATTTCTTAACAAAATATATATCAATAATAAGCAAAAAAAGCACACTATCACCAGCATTGCCAGTTCACAGACTTTTTAAATAAATTGGTAAATTATGTTAAGAATCAACACATAACGTACTCCAAGATCATATTTGTTGATTTTTATATACAAAATATATAATTTTAATTTCAAAGAAAAAATTTTATACATCTTAAAAGATAATTTTTATATATAGATAAAATAAATGAGTGTACTGACTTTTGATTCTTGAACTTGCACAACTTTTGCTTTTATCTTTGGTTGTTCTATAACCTCAGCTTTGACCTAAAAATATATCTAAATATATCAACTGAATTTTTTTAAAGGTATAATTTAAAATAAAAAAATATATATATCATAATTACTTCAGTAGTTGCTTCTGAAGAAGAAGCAGGGATATCAAAGACACATTTCAATTTGGAATTCATTAATCCTTCGGGGGGAACATCATGCCACTGTATTTAAAAAAGAAAATGAATAATGAAATTACACATAATTTACATTATTATTATTAAATTTGCAAATACATCTTATTAACTCCAACAACAGCATGCTTCTGTAATGTTGAACACAACTGAGAATTCCAGGAAAATGTGCTTACAGATTTAAAAGACTTTTTTAAAAAAATTTAAAAAATGTAAGTGAATTTGAAAATTGATAAAGGATTAGGAACAAATCCACTCATTTTTAAAAAGCAATTTAAATATATTCAATATATTTAAACTTTATTTAAAAAAAAATAAGAATAAAAGAAGCAAACTGTCTAGAATTTCAATATGACTAAACTTTCTTAACAGTTACATATTTCACTAAGCAAGTGTAACAAAAAACAAGATTAAAACAAGATTAAAAAGGATAACAAGATTAAAAATGATTAATTAAAATATTATATAGATTTTTATCAAAGATAACAAAAGAATTCACTCTTATATTAAGCAATGTTTGTTAGTGTGTATATTCTATAAACTAAAAAACGGCAAGACGGATTTTAATCAAGTTTTGCATATAGATTATAGAACCCTTTCCCTCTTTTTTTTTTTTTTTTTTTTTTGCATTTTTGTCTTGAATTTTTATACCTCTTTTTCTACTCCAATGGGGAATGGCTGCTAATTCTTTTCCAACAACAATGGAACAAGGCCTTTAATGGCACTAGAAAAAGATTTGTGCATGCACAGCATGTTAAACTATTTCTCCCCAAAATAGAATTTTAGAGATTCCACTATTTTTATTTATTTTTTCCTTTTCCACCAATGAGGCAAAGGTTAAGTTTTCTACCTATTATTTCAAATAATTTTGTTGTTGTTGTTGTTTTACACCCTAACATTGCTCTTTAGGATACACTTTTTTTTATATTTTGTTTTGCATGCTATAAAAATTATTCATTGTGCGAGAAGCTTGTTAAGCAAGACTTGACTATATACAATATATAAAAATACTGAACATTTAAATTCAAAACAGCATCTCATATAATAAAATCATTATGTTGAATTTATTAAGAAAGGTTACAGCAGACCTAATGGCAAAATAAGGTAGTTACCAAAATAATTCAAAAAATAAAGGCAGTCAGTCAAAACCAATTAGAAAAATATACACCACTTATAATAATAATACAGGAAAAAGTTTCATAGAATTATCTGCAAAACTGACGTATGTTTATGATTAAAATTATAAACTTTCCATGACTTAAAAAAAAATTCATCATAAAATTGGCAAAAAAATGTATCAGATTGAATCAAAAAGACAAATCATTTAATAAGATCATTTCTAACCAAATTAAACATAAAGGTACAGAATTACCAATGAATCGTGATATTCTTCTCCATCAGGCACATACATACTCTGTACCATAAATTTGTCTCTGCTTCTGTCATCATTTTCAGGATCAAAAGGCTGTAACATCACTAATAAGAAAAGTATACATCTTAAAAAGTCTCTTAAAACTCAAAATGCTATAGTATACAATTTTAGTAATGTTAAGTATTATAATAGTTTAGGTTGTGTTATTCAATTTATTATATTAATTTATATTCAATTTATTATATTAATTTAGAAATTCAATAAATCAAAAAGTATTTAGACACTAATAAAATGAATTTGAAAAAACATGATAATTGGTCATCTAATCATTTTATCAAAAAAAATTAATTAAGAGAATAACTGTACATTGAATTATAGCCTGAAATCAACTTTAATGTACCCCTAGAATTTACCACCAATATGACAACACATATAATCAACAAAACAATTACCAATGCAGTGAGTGCTTCATTGCATGTTTGTCTTAGTAGCTATCTTATTTTTTAACATTAACTACTTGGCAACACGTGAAGGGACACACTCAAGTTAATTCGAATTCTGCTGTTTTATATCTCTACAGTATTAAATACAATAATTTCATAGAAATTTGAATGTATAAAGGAAATATTAAGATCTCCGTAACCAACATAAATCATATCAGACTATTAGATTTTTGCAATAAATTCGGATATCATCCGACTCGTAATGAATGCAAAAGGAAAATAAATTTTATAGCCCTTATAAGAATATTAGAAATATTTTTATTAGTTATCTATAGATAATATAGCAGACCACTTTAATATAAGCATATTTCCAACATAATTTGATATGTAATTCTTCAAATATTCATCCTCCTCCTACACTCATTGATTAAAATTATTAATCTCATCTAATAAATATTTTATTCTACATAATAACAGTTTTCCTATCAAAAACTTTATTTCTTTTAAGTTTAGTTTGAGTAAATTTAAAATAAATAATTATTTTTAGATACAGAATTTTATTAACTATTACGGTTTATTAAAAGAATGAAAATCAGTGTGATATTGGAATATTTACTAATTTCTCCTATTTATAGAGCCATTTTATGTACAGAGACGAAACTGTTCACAAATTTCTACAATTATTACAAACCAAATAAAAAAATGTATGTACAAATTTAATTTCATAGTTTTGACTTCATGAAGTAAAAAATTTCTGTAAAAATACTTTAAATATTGACAGGCTTTAAACTTTTAAATTACAATATTTTTTTTAAAAAAATCTAAAGAAAATGCATGCTTAAAAGATTTAATATTTTAAAACTGAATTCTAACTATCTTTGGCATAGAGGCTACACTTACCAGCAACTGATACAGTTTTTTTTGGTGCAATAGCTCCACCATTCGGTCTAACACAGTATGTCTTTGGTGCAGTAGTTTTGACTTTGAAACCAATTACCTTGTCAGTTGGATTTTTCAATTTTAAATATGATGTTGTTACTTCAGAAAAGGGACCTAAAAAAAAGTGTGTTAATGATAAGTTCCATTTGAAAGTAGAAGGAATATAAATCATAAAACTTATATAAATAAGTTACCAAGCTTATAAACCTATAATAATATGAAAAATCAAATATCAACTATGGCTTATTATTATATATTAAAATTGCATACTTTTAATAAAGATTATAAGATTAAAGATTTAAAAAATGTAATTATCTGCAAAAATTAATATTATGATGAAAAACTAAAAAAGAAGTGGAATTTTTTCCCCATACTACAGATATTTAAAGCATATAAATAAATGGTGACTTTTCTATAGAGTTTACAAATGAAAATTGTATGATGTCATGGATGTATGATTTATATGAATGTCATCTTACATAGATCCATTGTAAAATTACATCGATATTTTTTCAAAACAATCTACATCTGATTATTTTTAAATTTAAATATAGCTACCAAAAATAATTTTCATTCCAAATCTTGTAAAATTATAAACTTTCAAGAATTTGTTATCTTATTGATAAAATAACAAAATACAATTTATTTTTAAAAAAATATTGTAATATAAATTGTTGGTATTTCGCTGCATTGATAAAAAAAATTATACTAGAAATTTAATAATTTTTATAAATATTCTTTAAAAAATTTACAACCTAAAAGATTTTCCAAAAATTAAATTTCTTTAATAAGTAATAAAAATTTTTAAACTTTTTTAATAACTATCAAAAAACATTCTGGAGAAGCAATTATATAATAGATGGCTTAGTTTAAAAGCAAATATTTTACTTTAGCAATTGTTTATGTTCAGTTTCTAGTATAGTTATATTGCATCCTGTGATTTATAAATGAAATAAACATAATTTAAGAAAAGTTCATATTTCACTTTTTTTTAACTTAAAAATTATTTTACATAAAGATTTTTATTCAACTGTTACCTAGATGCTTAATAATAAAAAAATATTATAAGAAAAATTAAAGCTGTTAAATACAGTTTATAAAATGGTTTTTGAGACTAAAAATTATTTTTTTAATGTTTTAATATTAAATATATACTTTATAGATAAAACAAATTCTTTTGTTTGTTTATTAAAATCATTTGAAAAACAATTTTGAAGTCGCAGAAGAATCAAAAAGAACTGACTTAATAATTTTAAACTATAAGAATGACAGAAATAAAAAATATTATTTGAACTATGACATCATACCAAAACTGGAATAATTACAGTTTGGCTATAAAAACTATGAAAAAATTTCCCTGGCCTTTCCTTGATTATAAATTAAACATTTACTTGATTTATGGCTATTAATTATATTAAAGGCCTATCTTTCTCCTCTCAAAATCGTAATATACCTATTAAAAACACTTTTACAAGTTATTTAACATGAAAAAAAAAATTATATATATTTGTGAAATCTAATTTTTAAAAAATAGAATGAGCATGTTAAAAGCAATATATTACATTTCTTAATTAAAAAATACTGGAACTTTTAACAAAACATTTTACTTTTAAAACTGCATAAGAATTCTAAGAAACATTAAAACTACTCTTTGCAATGCAAGTTATATTGTTAACCATAAAGGTTATTATGATTTGTGCTCAAAATTTTAAAACAGTTCAATAGTTAATTAAAGCTCTTTGCATAAGTATAAGAACAACATTCTGCAGCATAAATAAGGGGGGGAGGGGAAATAGCATAATTGTACATATATATATACAGTAGTGTCCAAAATTGTGGACACTTTTGAATTTTTTTTTTTTTTTCTAACTTTGCATGTTTATAGAAAATGTAATGTTTCACAAAATGCAAACTTTTACATATCATTTTAAACAGAATTTAATGCTTATTTCAATACAAAAAGCTAAATTCAAATATTTGCAATCCAAAAGAGTTGAGCGGCAATAATTATTGAGATATATTAGATGCTGATGAGTGCAGTGAGTTATCAGAACATAGTAGGGCAGCCTTTATTTTTTTATTACAGCTTCACACTGATGTTTTATTGAGCTGAAGGGAGTTTTAAGCTCTTGCCTTATTATTGCAGGATGCCAGGAAACAATTATAGACTCAATTCTCTTTCATTTGATGAACACTTCATATGTTCAAGAGTTCTCAAAAGTTTTGAAGTCAGGACTGTTTCCTGGCCATGATAATTCAATGTTCTTTGTACTAAACCACTTTTTCAATATTTTTGCTGTGTGGCAAGGAGCTAAATCCTGTTGAAAAATAAATGTGTTGTTGGGAAAGAGATCACTGATGGAAGGTGTAAAAATTGTCTCTAGAATAGTGTCAATGTATTTTCTTGCATTTAAAGTCTCATCGATAACATGGAGACCAATATCATCCGCTGACACGCATGACCAAATCATAACATAAGCTATTAACTTACAGATAATAATTCCAGTAACAAATAACTGTTTGCATATTATACTTAAAATGCATAATAATAATAATAAATTTATAAAAATAAAATAATGATCAATTATTAATTTCAAAATTAAAATATCAATTATTAGAAAACTAATAAAAATGCTTGGTTTTAAAATCAATCCTGTTTTATGGGAATTAAAATGTTTCTCCAAACTTTTGAAGCTGGCAATTTCTTTCTTAAATCTTAAACTTTCCTTCCAAGTTGCCTCAAGAATTATTATTATTTCTTTATTTTGCTTTTCATCTACGAGATGACAATCTGCCTTCTCTCCTTTCATTTCCTCTCCTTATATTTTTCGTATTTGGTTGTGAATTCTTCACACTTAAAATCAATTATTTTGATACTTCAAAATTACTTTTTCCATATTGTCAAACTACTCCTCTTGCAATGACTGCTTTTCTTTTATATTCTACCACAGAAAATCTTTATTGATCGAAAATTCTCTTTTTGTTGCATGGGTAAGTATTATCACTTTTAGCAATGATATGCCATCATTAAAAGATTGCAAGTGCATGTTGAACCTAAATTATTAAATGTCTCCGTTCCTTGAAAAGTGAAAACCGATCTTTCCAAGTTTCATTAAGGTTATTGTTAGCCGTATTCATCAGCTTATTGCTCTACTTATTCTACGAAATTAGAAAAAAAAATAGAAATAAATTTGTTTGGGGCTGCTGTCATAATCATTTTAGCAGCATTAGGCTTCAGATGCACAGAAAAGATTGCATAAAACTGCCCAGTTACGAACATGCTTGGTGCAAAATACCCTCAGCAATTTCTCGATTTTTAGAAATTTTCATGAATTTTTCCAATACCAATTTTTCCAAATATATAAAATTTTCTGACACACTGGTTCTATCACACCCTGAATAAGATGACCAGCTGTCAACATAATACTTTTTGGATGAAATGAATAAAATTTACAATCCTTCAAATCATAAAGCTTTGACTTACAATATTGCTGCTTTTCCCTATATTTATTTTTTTTAAAAGCAATTAAAATATTTAAGTAAGGTAAAAACTGTCAATTTCAATAAAAAAATTTTAATCTTGTTTTATTAACTCAACAACAGTCAAATATACTAAGAACAATTTAATAGTGAGAAACGTATAATTTTTTATATTAATAATTTAACTTTATAACTATTTATAAGAAGTTAATACATATATATATTGATGATCATCTACTCTAACAGAAAAGTAATGTTTTTCAATAATATTTATTCTAAGACAACTTCAATCCATCTAACTGAATATTATATGATTTTTCCAGTTAAAGTCATAAAAAAACGGAAATGATAGAAACAAAACTTATAATCAAAGGCCAATTTACAAATGTTTGATCATAACATTATAAATGCTAACAACATTATGCAATATTGATGTCTAGACCAGGAATTCAATGGCACAGATTTTACCAGCTACATAAGAATATACATAATTATTAAAAAACTTGATAACAAAATAAAAAGAATATTTCAGTCTTGAGAAAACAAAATCCATTGCTTAATGACCAAAGCTTTCAAGTATAACATAATATTGAATCTTTACAAAATAATCATAATTTGTTTCCATCTGATTAATCTTAATTTCTTGATGAAATTCGAAAAGATAATTAGATATGAAAGAAAGAACATGTAAAATTGAAGATTCCCATCAATTAAAAGCTTCCAGAGTTTTAATATATAATTTGTCATCCTAAAATACAGTAATTTTAAATTAATTAAGTTAATAATAATATAGAATTGATATATAAAAAAGCAGTAACAAAATTAGCAATAGTTGATGAGTTATTATTTTTATTTATAACATAATTTAACATTACTAATAATTAATGAACATCCTAAAGAGAAACCATTTTCATAAATTATTTTTAAATTACAACTAAAACTTTGAAAATCTCTACAAAAATTCTTTTAAATACAGTAATTTTAGATAGAAATATTATTCGGTAATAAAGTATATAGCAAAGTACCCAGCAAAGAAGTTTAAATCCCGATTTACGCTCATGCTTTAAAAAAATCAATAATAACCTTTAAAATGAAGTTCACTTGGAGGGTCCAATACTAAAGCTTGCTCAGTTTTCGTCATTTTTCCTGAAGGCTCATGGGCCATTACTCCTGAGAAGGACGGAAAAAAGAATTATTTTCTTAAGCGAATAAATCAGACTTCGTCAAATATCGTATCACAATACACCCTTCCAAAAAATTAAAGATGAATTTGAGGATTAGTAGAGACAGTTGCCAGTATCTTCAAAAGAAAGTGACGTGGTATTATTTCTTCGCAAATATAAATAAATAACCGAAAAAGAAAAAAAATTGTTATTATATTAGGCGAGAAAAATTATTTAATGATAATTAACCCTTTTTCTAGTATTTTATTGTATATTTTTAACATGACAAAAAAAAATTAAAATTTAAATGTTCTTGAATTTTTTTGAAGGGCAAGAATCCTCTGTCTTCATTCCTTAAAGATTTGATTTGGCAAAATGGGCCACTATCTTCTTTTTAAAATAATTAAATGATTATTCATAGTACAATCAATGATGCTAAATTTGATTAAGAAGTTGTAATTCTCTTAAAGAGTAAGGAGAAGTTGGGGGAAGGGACTCTCTAATCAATGAATGAATACAAATTTATGTTTTTCAAAGCAATCTTTCTAACTTTATTTATTTATTTAAATACTTTTCTATCGTTTTGAGCTCATGTATTACTATCATTTTCAATGTCTTTTTTCTTCTTTCCTAATATATTGTTAAAAAAATATTTTGATAGAGATATGCAGAAATAAAGGGAAATGAAAATATTCTTTTTTTATATGGAAAGTATCTTAATATCCGAAGATATGATACATCAATAGTTCGAAGTTGGATTTTTTTTCTAATTAAATTCGAAAAAGAAATTTGTTGCAATTTTCTTCAAGTCCTTTTAAAACATTCAATTAGTCCTTGATTCTTTTGGAAATTCTTTTACAGGAGTAAGAATAAACATTAAAAGAAAATTATAATAATAATTTAATAATCATTTTAAGCCAATAATATATTTGTATAAATTGTAGGTTCTTTCCTACAAATTAATTAACATTCGACTTTTGCATTACAAAAGCTGATTTGTGCTCAGTTTTCGCTTCTTGAATTCTTTAGTCAAGATATTATTTTCTTGATAATTTTTATTTACTGGTGTTGAAGAATTGGAAAAAATAAGAGACAGTTAAAGCTTCTTAAACCATAATATTTTTTATGAGACTCTACTTGGGAGCATGGCAAAAATCTTAAAAATAGTTTAGCAAATTCGTATTCAAAATATTTCGATTCTGAAATTCAATTTTTGGACTACTTAAAGAATCTAGCATACTGCTACTTTAAACGGTGTGTTCATATTTATATTTATTTATTTATTAATATTTGTGCCTCTTTTTCACTTACCCCTTATAACTCAAAATATCCAACATCGTTATAATATCTCCGAATATTACCCAGCGTTCACGGTATTGAACATCGTGAAAATATCGTACAATATCTTATTCTTATAGGGATGTGTAGACAGATTTGTTTAAAACTAAAAGGATATTATATAAAGAAATTAAAAGGAACAATAATGGTTTATTCATGTCTGATTGTCGATGATGAGCTAAAGTTTCAATGATAAATATGATAAAAAGTGAGAACTAGTTCTGATGGAAGTTACAAAATGTTTAATGATCTTTCTTATGATACGTTAAAAGATAAAATTCAAATAAATTAAAACCAAACAACACTCATTCAAGTCATTCTTCAGATTCGTATTTCAACTGTATGTGATAGAATTCAAATTAGGGATAGAATTTATTCATTTTTAGGTTTGTATGAACCTGTCTCTTAAAATAATCACTCTCAACGAATGAATTAAAATAGCTGAAATTTAGAGATAATTAAAATATTTATCGCTTATTAGGTCTATCTAAATCGATGTTTTTTTTGTTTTTTTTTCATTTTAGTGAAAATGAAAGCAATTAACGATTTCATGTTATTTGCTTCGTGAGGTTCAGGAGAAAATCTTTTTAACTCCATCATTCTGGTAGGTTCAGATAATAAAAACAAATAAAGCCACTTGAAAAAGATAAGACAGATAATCTTGTCTGACAAAATTGTATTTCAAGTTTTTAATTACTACTAATAAATACTCTAAAAATAATATATGTAGCACTTTTATGCTTATAAACCTGATTTTCGTTTCCTGTATAGAATGAAAATTATAAATGGGAAATCAAATCGTTTTCAAATAAATTTTGGTTTTGAAAAAAAAATTTGATATTTAAGAAAATTGAAGGAAATAAGGATATTTGGAATTACAAAAGTTTATAAAACATCTTCAGACAAATTCCATGGATACATGTGCTGATATAGTGTGTGTTTGTGGGTAAGTTCTGCTTGTAAACACTTTGAATAATTATCGACATTAAACGAGATTTTTGCTCATTCATATTTTTCCACCATTTTACTGCAATTGAACTTTTTAGAACATATTCATCCTTTTTAATAATCAAAACAGTAAATAAATGAACAATAGCATTCTATACATTTGGAAAAAAAACACCATAATTAGTATGAACAAACTGACAATTCATTCAAAATCCATATTCACTCACTCACTCACAAGCGAGAGAGAAAGGATTCTATTTTTAATTCACTCCAAAAACATTTGTATTCTATAAAAAATTAGATCTTTTTTTTTTTCAGAAATCACAGCTGCATCCACAAACATCACAGAGATGTTATAAAACCCATAATTTTTAAATCTGGACTACCAAGAACTGAACATCAAGCGGTAACTCTTATTTTATATGCTGATTATTATATGATATGATTACATTTTGAATTCCGTTTGGTTCAAAAAATTGCTCATGCAGTTTATTATGCGAAATATTTCGTTTCGTTTTGTAATACGTCTCGATTTCTAGATTTAAAGTGAAAAAAACATTTTATTTTCTTAAAATATGACTCCATGTAAATGCTATTCTAAAAATTTACTCATTTTCTCGTGTACTAAGAATACAAGGAGAAAGTATTGCAATCGGCAAAAATTTCGAATTCGAGAATTTTCATGTTTTAGATATCCCTGAGTTCGAAAAGCGTATTTTAGGTGGTCTGTCTGTTTGTCTGAGAACATGATAACTCAAATACGCTGTTAGCTAGATGGATGAAATCTGGTATACAGATTTAAACCAAAAATCTGGATTTCTATCAATTTTTGACAAATTTCATTCAAAAGAAGTCTGTTCAAATACAAGCAAACTCGATAACTTCAAAAAATAAAGAGAAAATAAATAAAAAATATTTACACAGGTTTAGCATCTAAATTAATTAAGTTTCATGGTTCTTATCAAATTCTTAACCAAATCTGTCAAAGGGTTGATTATCTTTCCTTTTGTCCGCTAGCATACATGTAAATGCAAAAATTCATAAGGGCAATGATTTAATATAATGAAATTCTGTATGTGATCTTGTAACTAAACCTGTAATTTCATATCAAATTTTCAATACAATCGATTGAAAAAAAAAACATCCAGAATACATAATCGCACAATAGATTTAGTAAAAAATTTTGATTTATGCCAAAGATCTATATTTTATAACCAAAATTCGCCAACGCATGCAAGGAATTCGCGACCTTACCCAATGTTCACAGTTTTGTAAGATGAGATAGATAAACTTTTCTCGGAGAATATGCGATAAAGTTTCAGAGAGACAATTCTTTTTGAATTATGTCAGTCTGTCTGTGAAAACCATAATTCAAAAACGCTTTAAATTAAAGTGAATTGAATGAAGAAATTTTTTGTGCTGTATTTAGATTGGTTTGCATATTTTTGTCAAATTATTAAAGAAATCCATAGGCAATGTATGTTTGCTCGAGGACAAAGGAATACAGTGACTTCAAAATGCAAAGAACTAGATGGATAAAATTTAGTACACAGTTTTAGCATTTAAAGTGTAGATGTACATTAAATTTTGAACTAAATCTATCGCCATATTGTCCGTTTGTTGGTCTGTACATTCATATGCATGTAATCTCATAACCAGCAGGAGTGGTCTTCCCAAAAAATTTCCGCATACTCTCTAATAAATTTGTCATACCAGAGAATGTTTTACATGGCATTGGCGTACAATGGTTATGCAACTTTAATAGAAATTTTGGCGTCAATTTACCGTTGTTACTGAATTTATCGCGTCATCCTTGGCGAGTTATTTAGCTATTAATCTCTTCGATGCGTTAATAGTATCTATTCTTGGCGAGTTATGTTTTAGACAAGATTTTCTCAACAGATTGAAATAAAAATTCGCTAAAAAACTGCATTTGTAGTCACAAATTTCCATTCCAAATTTGATATATTTAAGTCTCTGCGTTTTTGAGTTATCGTATTGGCATGCTTCTAATCATCAACACATGGTCAATATCTTATTGGATGCGGCTCCAAATTTGATAGGTGTCGATACTTTAGATGTTAAATACGTGTACTGAATTTTATTTATCTAGTTCTCTTCGTTTTGTAATTATCGTGTGAACTTATTTTCGAATAAAGGAACAGACAGACTTTCTCTGAACGCATTTTGCTCAAAATTTGATAGAAATCTACAAATTGATTGTAAAGACAGTATACCAAATTTCAACCATCTAGAATAAAGCGTTTTGAGTTATCTTTGTCACAGACAGACGAACATTTTCCAGAAATATGTTTTTCCAACTTGGAGATGTCTAAAACGTGGAGATTCGCAAAAATCTCGGATTCGAATTTTTTCCCGATTACTGTATTTTATCTTTACTACATATATTAGAAAGTACAAAGGCAACAAAGATGGATAAAATTTACAATGAAATCTTGCTACTAAAACTGTAGTTCTGCGTTAAATTTATAACGTTTCCCCTTTTCCCTCACATGGTAATTGGGACTCAGAATGTAACGTTTCCCCTTTTCCTACACATACTGACCTCAAGATGTGGATCCTTTTCACTTGCAAAGTCATTGTATCTGGTCAATTGTTACAATCAAGATATGGGATCATATATGTGTATCCAGGGTTTCAAATAGATCCACCATGTCTTCAAGGGATAGGAGCGTCAAAACATCCAGATGATAAACATTTTTTTTCCTTAATGAAGAGACTCCTCAAGTTATCAAGAATCTATCAATCACCAGCAACTATTCTCATTAAGTGTCAAACCCAGGTGCACTTCAGCCGACGTAGCCTGTAATTGACATGTGCTCAAGAGGCGGTCGACCACAATGATGATTCCTTAATAGACACTTCCTCGGTCGTTTTGAGGTCATTATGGAGTCGTAGCTGAGCAGCTATTAGGTGATAAAGAACTCAAGTTCACCAATGAGAAACCGGAGAAGGATATCTAATGAAAATAAAATGCGGTATCTTTTTCGAAAGGGGGAGAGCAGAGAGACTTCGGGTGCGGAAAAGTCGTTCCTGATTTTTTGAGAAGCTCCGTGTGATTTGGGTTTCTGCGTTAGGGTCTTCCTGATAAATATCGGTGGATTTCTGGAGCGGACCTGGGCTATCCGTTTAGAACTAACAGCCGTTTAGCGGTGTTTTTTTGGTGACTTATTCTCCGATTTGATCGAGAAATTATTCCGTGATCGAATTTTTATTTGATTTTTAGAAATAATATTAACCTAGATGAGAACAAGTTTTTTTTTTATAAATATATATGGCTGTAAATAAAAGAATTAATTTGCTAAACTACACTCTTATTTAATCGTTCTTGATCAAGATATTACATTACAAACTGTAAAACGCTCATTTACGAATCTGAAAATAAAAACCTTAGCACACCATGAGCTTACGATCTTATTCTATTGCCACAAATTTTATTACATCTTCTGTGGATTACATCTTCTGTTTCGTTATAATATTTTTTTGAAATTAATTGTTTGAAAAAGATCAATTTATGGGTTTAAAATAAAGAAGTAGCTATTACTAGACCCTGGTCCCCCTTCCCTTTTCTTACATAAAGAGTAAAATGAATTTTTGAAAATGAACGGAAAAATCACCTTTTTTCAGCTATTTACTTTTATTTATTTATTTATTTGGCAGGAGTATCGAAAGTACGCTTATGAACCTCCAGTCAAATCCCTTAAACCTTATTCTCAGAACTCGACAAGCGAAGTTTGTCCAGATGGTTCTCATGTTCAATACTCTGCTCATTGTCATATGGTATGTAATGTTTATCTTTTGTATATCCCATGTTTTATTGCATACTAGCTCCCTTTGGGGATCAGCTGGTTCCGAAATTAATGGTTGCTAAAAATTAAATATTTTGTGAAACTATGTCTTAATGATTTCCTCAACAAAATACTTTTATATTGCTAAAAATTAGGATATGAAATTTGCACATGTTATTCTGGGCTCCATTTCTAGATAACTGTGATATTTCTGCTATCCATTGTTTTTAATTAATTATTTTTAAAGCATTTAATTGAATCATTAAAATACATGCGACTTAATACTTTTGCTCGACTTCACCTTTATTTCATCTTGCAACTTCTGAAATAATTGTTACAAAAAAAAAGAAAAAAAAAAAGGACTTTAAATGCCAGCTTAAAGTGTAAATTCTTATCTTTTCATATAATAGTATTTTTATGTAAATATTTATCTTTTTTTAATATTACGGGATGCAACGTTGATTTATAAATCGTCTTTTTTAAGTGTAAAGTCACGCAAAATTACTGAGTCACTCCTTTGCCGATGTGGGAGATTTAGTCGGCTATAGCAAATAACTGGTTTGCCGGCAATAGTTGCTATATTTAAATTCAGTTAAATCCTTAGATAAAACTTATAATGCCTTCAAATTGTCAAATGTTTTAAAAAAATGTTATTTTAATTGCTTTCACATGCTCTGTTCATTGTGTACATGTACCTTTTCAGTGGAGACCAGTCAACTTGCAATTTCTTAAATAATTACAGCACAAAAATGCTTTATATGGCAGCTTAAAATGTAAATACTTTTTTTCAAAGGCGCTTGCTTAATATCCTATGTTTTCTTGGTTATAATCCATTCTATAGGTTAACCTGTAAATAATGTGTAATAAAGTATCATTTAGCATTCTTTTAAGGATATTAAATAATAATATATTCTTTTATTTCAGACACCAGTAATAAAGCCTTGTTTAGATGGAAATTCAAAAAATATTTATCTCCCTAATTGCAGAATACAACATCCCACTCACACTCACAAAGTGGATGAAGTGAGTGAATTCCTGAGTATTAGAATGAACCCATTTCTTCGATAATTATGAATATTGAGCAAGCGTTTACAAATTAACTCTATATTTTCCAAAATGATATCAAAGAAGCTGTTTTTGAGAAAATAAATTTGTCCTATCAATTCCACTCGCTTAATCATAAAAAATTTATCGATTTGTTGATCATTATATTCGTTACCTACATATTTAAAAATTGATTTGAGATTATTGATCATAAAAACAGTTTTAGAAATGAAAAGAAACAGTGAAAACAGTTGAAATGAAACAGTTTTAAAACGATAAAAAATATAAAAATATTAAAAATACAAAAATTTCAACATTTTTTTTTTTGAAAATTTTATACCTTTACCGTTCTATATTAGCAGTAACGCTGCATTATTGTAAATCAAGGGTGGGCAGGCAGACTACCCAGCGACGTAGGTGTGATGAGTTAAATAAAAAGGTTACAATATTTATTACAACTTAATAATATATACGGAATATGTACTTACGTACATAACTACAAACATAATAATAATAGCTACAAATATAATAATATAAAATGATGCATTTAATATCAAACAATTCAAAATACTTTAGAAAATAAATCATTTTCATTGAAAATTAATTATCGTAGTTATAATTAGAGAAGGCTTAGTCTGCATCTTGTCCGTCAATCTAGAATTCTCAATATTTAACTACTTACTGCTAATCTTGCATTGGATTCTAATTGGTCGTCTGTGTCTGTCAGACGGGAACTATATGTCGTCTTAATTATATTCCCCTTTGAAAATGCAGATTCACACAGGTAGGTAGAGACAAAGAACGATGTTATATGAAATGCAATTTTTTAAAATTAGGATACTTTACTTCATCCATTTGATTTCAAAATTATTTTTAGGTTCTGAATTATATGCTTTTAAAATTATGTCATTTTGAAGGAGAAAAACTTCGTTTGCCTCAAGAGATAAAAATAATACATTATTTATATTTTCAGTTATTTTTTTCACATCAACATTGCCAAATGAGTAATACATGAATGTAGCAATTAGTTTCCTTTAGTATGCATGTCTAGGCCTTAGTAAAGGCGGTTACCCCAGAATGTCTTGATGGTCCAACGGTCGATCACGATCGATTTAATGCCACCTAAGAACGTGAGATGCGAATTATTCTTTTACTTCTTTTTGAGAACTTGGAAATAAAATTTCACTTCGTATTATTATTTATAAGACAAGTTTACAACTGTTTAAAAATTCTCAAAAAAAAAAGGTAAGGTAAAATAAAACTTTTAAATAGTAGTTGCAATAAATTATTATATATTCTTATAACATATAAAAATTTGTTGAGTTGTTTTTTAAGAAACATAACAACAACGGTTACT